>CM031884.1:12511698-13111698 GCA_018691285.1 Cucurbita argyrosperma subsp. sororia | reverse complement strand
CTAAATTATTACATTAATAATTTGAAATTAATGTGAACCGCTCCCGAGGATCACGAACTGGCCTAACTAACCCTTAAAACGTTGAACCGGACCCCAATTGGCAGAAAAACACCCAAACCGCCTCTTCCATCTTCTTCTTTGGTTCAGCTTACTTTTGTTTCCATTATCGATCAATTACAACCTAAAATGGACTCTAATGACTTCATAAAAATTAGAGACCTTTCTTCACTCATTAAAGCCCATACACATTAGACCAATTACAATAATTGTATCAAAAGGAAGCTTAAAAAAATGCCAAAACCATAAACATCCACTCTAGCAACCACAAAATTTCATTCATGAAATGGTACCCACCATGCTCAAATTAATGTAAATAAAGTGCCTAAAGTTTGCTCCGACACCAATTGATGGTGTTACTATAACACGTGCGGAAGCAATTTAGATCTTAGACACTCCAAGTACATCAATTATAGTAAATTAGCTAGCATGTTCAAAAGCATTAAAACTTAATGAGTTTGAATACTAACCTTTTGTAGTTCAAATTCCTTTTTCCTCACGAACCGATTTTGAACCACCACTAGTGTCTTCCCTACTATGCTCTGGCCTTAGAACAGAATTGTGGAATCCGGTGAGTGACTAAACTTGATAGGAATTTAGTATACGTAAAGAGAGAGTTTGTGAGAGTTTTTCTCAAGGTTTTTCCAAGGAAGAAGTTTCATGTACCTTGATCACTCTGATCATAGAGTCATATTTGCATGTTCATGCAATTTTGAAATCACCAAATGGGTGGGATTACGTGGCAAGCATGCAAGTTTGAGTTAACCAAATTTTGACAATCAAAATTTTAATCAAATTTGTGAGGTTTTTGGCAAGTATGCAAGTTTGGTTAAACCAAATTTTGACACCTCAAAATTCCACTCACTTAAACATGAAATTTTCATTAAGTGAAGTCAACATTTTGACTTTCTTTCTTTTAATTCAACGGTTAATTTGAATAATTAATTTCAAATTAAGGTAATCTTAAATGATAACTATTTAATTAATATTTAACATTAATTCAAATGTCAATCCCAATCAATTCTGACACTTATTTGATTAAAATATTTAAATCTTATTTAAATATCTCTGATTCTCTCTTTTTGTTTAATTCGTAAATAAAACAAAAATGCGGTTAAATATATCGTATATATGTAGCGCATATTCCCTAATTTAGATTCGAATACTTCGAACTCACTCGTCACACTATTCTATGCTTTAATCCGATATGAGCTAGCAGGGGGACTTAATGGACCTATAGATCATGGGTTCCAACGATCCAAGATTAATTGGCTAAACTCATTAACCTTGTTAACCAACATTCGTTAACTACTAGGACACTCCACTATAGCCTGGTAGTTGCACTCCCCTCACTATAGATATATTTATGTTCATTTGATATAACCATGATTAGTAAGTTGATCCTTCATAGGTTGTTTGTAACTAGAGCTGGGTCAATTTACCGTTTTACCCCTGAAGTTACTTTTTGTTCCTTTTGTCCCACTGATCCTCTAATGAACAATTGGTTTGTGGTCTAACCAGTAAACCGAATCCCTCTTAGGCCAATGAGAGGGTGGGGCCCCTTGTTCAAGACCTAGAGTTAGTACTTAAGGGAACTACCTCTCTCCTATGCCTAAAAGTGGGTAGGAGTGAATTCCATCTTGCACCCTTCATCCCCAGCCATTCACCTAGTCTTACCCCTGAAATGGGAGGCATATTGAGTCGGCGAACTCGAGCCACTCTCACCCAAGCAAATCTAAGGATAATTCCAAATAAACAGGAATTCATGGCTAGCTCAGGATTAAGATAGAGTTACCTTGGTCATCGAATGAAAAGAAATCAGTCTCAACAGTAAACGACATGATAAAGTGAGAGTGGTTTTCTTCATGGTCCGATCTTATGCAATACTCATTGCATAGGACGCCCCCACTCACATGTCTCCACATGTACAATTTAGTGATCACATTGTTTATATCATATACAAAAGTGGGTCGCATCCATAGTGTCCCCAGAATAAGGTACTGAGTCTTATCCCTGTACTATAGATCATTTTGACTATATACTTGAACTTGATCCACTCTTATGTCTCTACATATAGTTCAAGTAATCATACTATAGCCAGAATGTTCTTAGTTTATTGAATTTAGATTAATGATCGTAACATTCACTTTATTCAATAAAAAATTTTACTGAATAAACATCAATAATCACTTTATTGAAAACAAAATATGGTTTTGTTTACAAACTATGAGTTTTAGGACATAAAACCCGACACATAAGTAGCACATTTTAGGTAATATCACATTGATCTATGGCTAGAGTATCCTTACCTTGGCTTCTTTTATTCAGTCGTTGTCCTTAGATCGTCAATATTGTTCATCATCTTGCTCATTCTTAAATTTTATAGATCGATTTTGTAAGCAAATTTTTTTTCTTCACGAATGGTCTCAATTTCATTGCTAAAATCAAGACAGGAATAATACATCTTAGTTTCACGTGACATCAGTGGTAGACTCATTTGATTGTGGGAAGAACATGGCATGCACACAGTGTGGTGCGATACTACCAAACTTAAACTAGTTAGGAAATTTTAAGTATACCCAAAATAGCTGCATGAGGTTAAACGAGTTTAGTTTTTGTATATTTCGAGCAATAACTGAACCTAAGAAAGTCTCTAGAGGTTAAGAGCTGCATGATGCCTTTCCTTTTGGAAGGTCGACCCTAAACTCGATCTCTTGCCAACGCCAAGGAAGGGAATTTTGGTAAAGCCAACCATGGGTAGGTGTTGGTTTCAAATTTTGAATATCCTTAAATGGTAGGGAAGTGGCACCGAAAACATGTTGAGAAAAGAGTCAACTGGACCCATAAAATTTCGTGGCAGTCGCATTTATTGTTGAAGCCAACAAGAAAAAGGAAGGACTGGTGTTATCATTATGTACCCAAACACACACACATGATAAGTAAATAAATAACCAAAAGAGGATGAAAACCCATATCCCACTTGCTATATTGTTTTTAAATCTTTTGTAGCTGTCGCCTTTTCTGGTTACTACAAATCATGTGACTTCTATTATGTACCATAAATATTATCCAATCCAATAAACCAAAACATACACAAAAATATTGAAAATTTTTAATTCTATGTTTTTTTTTTCTCTAAGTTCAATAATTAGGAACATAAATTTGATTCGAGTCTAAGACAGATCTAATGATTTTATAACTTTTACATGATCCATAGACATCATTTAGGACCTCTTATAAAGTTCATGACATTTTTGGAGTCGTTTGAGTTACGATCTGAAAGTAAGTTCCTATTGAGGCATTATGGTCATTTTACGTCATTACTTGGTTTAGCCTATTATCCTTATCTAACAACCACAAAATTTCATATATAGCCTTAATATGTCATATTATTGCTAGCACTAAAATTTCATGAGAAGAAAAGTTTATTAGTGGGTTATTTTAATATTACTTGATTTTAGAGCAAAACACTCTGTTTAGGTCCTTAACCCAAAATTCTTGACTTAATTGTTCCCTTTTAACTTAAGATTCATATTAGAATCCAAGCAACTCCATCAGGTATAACTTAAGAAAATTTACAATTTGCTACTTATCTCATCATTGATGCTCTGGTCCTTGGTTCTTGAGCTTCCGATATCTAAATTGTTTCAAATTTTATTTGGTAGGTCCATTTTTGGGTTAGAGACATTTTTGTAATTATTTTGAACTTAGTATCTTTTTTGTAATTTTTATTGTTTAATATTTTATTCTTAAAAATCCACTTGTTTTTTTTTTCTTCTCTATAAAAAATTAAATATCTGAAAAAATTTCTTAAATAAAGAAAATTACATTTTTACCCTTTAGTGTTACACTTGGGTCACTAGTCTAAGGACCTTAGTCCTTTGTCTTTCTTAGTGGATTAGAGGATTAGAGCTTGTGTTGTACTTATTTATTTTTTTTGTTCTTATCCTCGGAGCATTTTCTTAGTTGTCATGGATTCTTGGTTTCTTGCTCCAAAGGGTTATTCCAAAGGCACAATTATGTCGTATGCTTTATCATAAATTTTTAAAACCTAATAATAACGCAGGAAGATTAGATTCTTCATAACTATTCATAAGGTCATAAGTAAGTCATATCTAGGGACTTTGAAAACATATTAGAGTCTTTATAGGAGTATTTAGGTCATTTACCACACTAATCGTGATTTAGGTTCTAAACTTAATCCAAATATCTTGAAATTTTGGGTAAACCTTCATATAGGTTATCTTAAAATTGTAAGTCATTTGGAGGGTGTTTGGACCTTAAATTATTTAAAGAAGTTCTAGCGGTATTTTGGTCATTTTATCTTTAATTCTTTGTTTAGCCTTGTAACCTGTTATCCCGATTGAAAGTAAGTCATATATATATATATATATATGGTCTTCGGTCATTTGGAATTCATTTGGCCCATGAATTAATATTTAGGCGTATAGGACCATTTTGATCATAAAATTCATATATATCCTTAACATATCATATTAAGCTTTCTATCTAAAAATTCATGAACAACAAACTCCAATTAATGAGTTATTTTAATGTTATTCGATTCCCAAGAAAAAGGCTCGGTTTAGGTCCTTAACTCAAGGTTCTTTACTTAATTCTTCCATATTTCTTAAATCTTAGTTAACTTAAGATTAATTTTTGAAAGTATAACTTGAGAAAATTTCAGTTCGGTTATTTACCTCTTTTATGATGTTTGAGACTTCATTTCTCGAACTTTTGGTTCATTAATTGCTCCAAATTTTCTTGGTAGGTTCCTCAAAGATTTTAGTTTTTGGAACCATAAAAAAATTCAACAGAATCATTATTTTAGTTGAGTTATCATCCTCAAAATAGGAGAAAAATAGGAGAAGGCATGCATGTCTGCCATTGGTACCCCTAAAAATGACATCCTATAGCCTTACTTAATGGTGGAGTTGTAGTGAAGAATTTGGGACCGAGTTTTTTTTCTTGTCGTGAATTATAGCCAAAGTTATAAGATTTTGAGATTTATTGAGCAGCTCAATAAAAACCTCTTCAACTCACAATTTCTTCATGAAACCCACGAAGTGAATGGTATTCTTTAATTTGAGTTTAAAGAATCGTATATGAATACTTTGCAGTTTCCCCAAATTTATAAAAAACAAACATGTTAAGGAATTTTTCATGAAAAATGTTCCTTCATATCCTAGAAAGTGAATGGGATGGGTTGGATTAGCCACCGATTGCATTGTTGAAACCTCATTTAGAGCCTACGAATTGGTTAGAGATAAATTGATGGACTATAGCTCCTGAAAAACTCGAAAATTAAAAATCTAACAACTAAAAGTAAATTATTTGGTATCTAGGAGTTCTCTTTTTCAAACTTTCCTCAGCGGATTTGTATCTTTGTAAAACTTTGCAAGGCATCGAGAATCCCTTCCTTGAGTTCTTAATCTTACTTAGTCTCTTAGGCTCTTTTTCTAGATTTTTTGAACTCTTGAGGCGACTTAACTTACTCGAGTATAGGGTCTTAGAAAAAAAACTTTATCACATATTTTTATTCTCGAGTTTTACACGAATGTCCGTGGTTCAAGGCAAGTCATTACAAAATTAGGGCAAACAAACTTCAAAATCAATATTAGGGTGAAAACTTGAGTCAAACAGGTCCAATTGACCAAAATTTATTACCGAGGAGCGGACCATTGATCGAGCCGACTACCGTTGACCAAGCTGATTGGAATTGCACGACCCGCACGCATTCGATAGCTGCAATGAGCTGATGATGGGCCACACGCATGAACTGAACTAGTGAGCTACTATGCTAGAATTATGTCCAACAGGGATGAGCCTAAAGGAGTGTTGGGCTTGTGGGCTGGGTTGTTGCACGAACCAAACCGGACAGAGATGGACTACTTGTTCAACCTGATGCGAACCAGTCGCCAACTGCATTTCTAGTTTGATTATTAGGACAACTTGTTCATTGTTTTAATAGCAAAGTAGAAGATGAGTGACGAGGATATCGTGCAACGACCCTAAATTTTCTACTTAATTTAAGGTGGTACACATATCATGAATCATTTCATGAACATTTAACATAGAATTAACTCTATTGATACTTTGTAATGAAATCAACCTTAAACTTGCCTGTTTCATCTATTACCTTTGAATAAAACTAGTACAAAGAATAATTAAAACAAAACAATACAAAATGAAATACTCTATATTAATGTACATGCTACTAAAAGGAAATGCAATTAACCTGTATTAAACTATAGTCTACTAAAATTAAATACGAATCAATCCTATGCATATACCACAGTTTCGGGGTTTGTGATGCCACCGTTAACCTTGCAGGAGCGTCTTGCCTTAACCTAAAAAAATATAGTAGTACGTGGCTGTTAAAATATCATCACTAGCCCATGAAGGTTAAGCCCAACCATTGTATGAGTAATTATATTTATGATTTAGGATTTTAGGAATAAAGGTAGAAAAATGATTTAGGGATTTTAGGAATAAAGTTAGGAAAATGATTTAAGTATTTTAGGAAAACATGGAGAAATTTTAGGAATAGATTGACTACCATCTAGTATAAATACCCCTCCACTCTACTTAGTTTATCATCCCAAGAAATACCAAGCAAATCAAAGTAGTAGTTTCTATAGATGTTTTGTAAATCCATTCTCGATTGGTCTTAATAAAGTGTGCGAGTGTTTCACACAGAGAGTTGTGTTCTACAATCTGGTATTAGAGCGAGGTTAGTGTAGGTTATCTAATCTCTTGGAATTCTTATTATGTTCTGTGGTTGCAGCTCTGTTTGATCTTCCACATCAGAAACGATTTCTTGAGATTAGTAGTGAGTAGTCTGTGACTCTGCAAGTCTTGTGTTCAAAGAGCTTGTTTGGTATTACTGAGGTATAGCCAACACGATGGGTGATTTCCAAATCGTTGGAGGAATCAAGAAACTCAACAACAACAACTACAACACGTGGGCAACATGCATGATGTCCTATTTACAAGGACATGATCTTTGGGAGATTATTGGCGGGTGTGAAACTACGCCATCAGAGGATGATTCTAACGGCGCCTTGCGCAACTAGAGAATCAAAGCAGGCAAAGCAATGTTTGCTCTGAAGACAACAATCGAAGAAGGGATGTTAGAGCATATTTGAGATGACAAGACACCGAAAGAAGCATGAGACACATTCGCGGTGTTGTTCTCAAAGAAGAACGATATGAGGCTACAACTTCTGGAGAATGAGTTGTCAATTTCACAACGTGACATGACGATTACTCAGTACTTCCACAAGGTCAAGTCGATTTGTTGGGAGATTACTAAACTAGACACGAAGTCCGCCATTGTAGAATCTTAAATGAAGAGGATTATAATCCATGGATTGCGACCAGAATATAGAAGCTTTATTATTGCTGTACAAGGATGGCCCACTCAACCATCACTTCTAGTGTTCAAAAATTTGTTAGCCAGCCAAGAAGCCATGACTAAACAAATAGGAGACATCATATTAAAGGGTGAAGAAGAAGCACTCTACACAAGTGAAAGCCAGAGCAATAATAGGTCATCTATCAAATGTGGATACAATGGTGACAAAAGAAGAAGTCACCAAGGAACTATACAACCAGGAAGAGCTCAGAAGAACGATTACAATAACTCTCAAGGGAAGAGATTTGAAGGCATTTGCTATAATTGCGGGAGGAAGGGCCACATGTCCAGAGATTGTTGGTCCAAGAAAAAATCTATCGAGAGTAATGTGGCATCCTCCAACATGGAGATGGAGGAGGAATGGGTTGCAGAGGTATTGTGTGCCATAGAAGAAGATGAGCAAGCACTCATGGTGATGATGGGAGACCATATCGATTATGAGAATGATTGGATCGTTGATTCAGGATGCTCAAACCACATGACTGGCGATTAAAGAAAATTGCAAGACAAGAAAGAGTACAAAGGAAGTCGTATTGTACGCACAGCAAATAACACACAGTTGTCAGTTGCTAAGATCGGCATACGACAATCATGCCTAGCAATAAATTTGATGTAGTGTCACTACATAATGTCTATCATGTACCAGGAATAAAGAAGAATTTGTTGTCAATATCACAACTAACAACATTAGGAAACTATATCTTGTTTGGGCCAAAAGATGTAAAAGTCTATGAAGATATTAAGATAATAGGAAAGCCGACAATAGAAGGACGAAGAGTGGATTCCGTTTACGTTCTATCTGCAGAGTCTGTTAGACACACTCATACAAGGAAGAGACAACACACAGAGACAACAAGCAAAAACCAACTTTAGTTATACTTCTTCAACTTGTTGTACCTGTACATATGTAGAGGAAAAAAACTAAATAACGGTTAATAACCTACACTAACTTCCCAGCAACAACCGCTAATAACTTCCCTTGCTATATATCCACAAATACTAAAACTGTAATACAAGATTAAATAAACTAACAAATCATCCCCTTAATCTTTTATTTCGATCTTCACATTCTTACATTCTTCAAACCAATTCTTTCAGTAAACATCCTAACCATATTCCTTGACAAGCAGCTGACGTCGCCACAATATACTCCGCTTCACAGGATGAAAGTTGCCGCCATTATCTCCGCCTTCCTTCTTCTCTGTCTTCCTTTCAATGGGCAACTACTTTTCATCGACAGTTTTAATTACCTGTTCTACTTGTCCGGCTAATGGCTTTTCCTCAACAAGTTTAATTACCTGTGCTACTTCAATTGCATTGCCGGAAACAATGGCCTCCTTCTCCTTCTCCGCTTTCGTTTCTCTGGCGACCTGTTTTTCAATAGCACCGCCATTGTTTCCGTCCTCCTTCTCCTTCTTCTCGCCGTCACAGGTGACCTCCTTTTCTTTTATCTCCTTTGCTTTCGCTACCTCCGTTGCCACATTCTAGACCTCCGCCACAACGCCATCGCTCCTCTCCTCAGATTCAAACTTCACAGTGCCAACGATTTTCTCGTCATCGCTCTTCTTCTCTGTTTTTTTCACAAACGCAGCCTTCACATCTCCACATCCTTTTATCTCTACAAGTGATCCATCTCCGAACTTCACCCTGCCGGTCACTGACTCGTTCAATTCTGAGAACCAACTTCGACAACCAATCATGTGATTGCTGGCTCCCGTATCTAGGAACCAAATATTTTTTTTCTTCTCAATTTCTTCCGGGACAACCTTCTCTTCATAAAGAGCCATCTCCGTCAACTTTGGTGAACCGAGAGTTCGAACTTCACAAACTTGTGCTGTAAGTAAGGCTGGCTCATCCTCATCACTTTGCGTCTCAGCCAAGTGCGCCTGATCCTCCCATTTTTTCGATCTATAGTCGGATGCATAATGGTCCTCCCTTTTCTTCGATCTATAGTCGGATGCATAATGGTCCTCCCTTTTCATCGATCTACAGTCAGATGCATAATGGCCAATCTTTTGACAATTATAACACTTCACCTTCCGACATTCTGAGGCATAGTGGCCTAAGCCTTGATAATTGTAGCATCTTACCTTGCTCTTGTCAGTCTTCTTCTCTTGATGAAACGAGTTGTTTCCACGACCATGACCTCTCCTCTCCAGCGACCACTGCGACCTCGCCCTCGGCTATGGTCTCCATTGTCGCTACGTTCTTTTGCTTTCCATTCTCCTTGAGTCAATAAGACATGCTCAGCATTCTCTTTGCTGCCACCGATCCGTTCCTCGTATGCTTTAAGACGACTGATGACTTCCTCCATGGTCATCACCTTTAAATCGGCAAATTGCTATATTGCCGATGCGATATGAAGAAACTTAGGAGGTACTGAGCGGAGAAATTTTTTCACCAAGTATGCCTCTTCAAACTTGTCTCCAAAAGTACGTATTTTATTAACAACTTCTGTCAATCTTGTTGCATAATCATCAATAGTCTCGGACTCCTTCATATTCATAATTTCAAACTCAATCTTCAGGGTTTGGATCTTTGCCTCCTTTACACGTTCAGCACCGACATGAATAGTTTTTAACCTCTACCATGCTTCTTTTGCTGTCTCTTTCTCTGCTAACAAAAACAACATCTCCTTAGGGATTGCTTGATAGATAGCTGCTAAGGCCATTTGATCCTTCCTTTCATCAAAACTATCTAGAGACTCGGTTGATTCGATTGCGTCCCACACCCCTTGAGCACGCAAATAGACCTTCATCTTCATAGCCCATGCTGAGTAGTTAGTTCTCGATAACGTCAGGTATTGGAGTGATACCAGACCTTCCTTTGTTGCTGACTTCAACGACATGATCTTTGGCATGTAACCACGCTCTGATACCAATTGTTAGACACACTCATACAAGGAAGAGACAACACAGAGACAACAAGCAAAAACCAACTTCAGTTATACTTCTTCAACTTGTTGTACCCTCTACATATGTAGAGGAAAAAAACTAAATAGCGGCTAATAACCTACACTAACTTCCCAGCAACAACCGCTAAAAACTTCCCTTGCTATTTATCCACAAATACTAAAACTGTAATACAAGATTAAATAAACTAACAGAGTCTGCCTATGTTGACAAGACATGGAAGAATGAGACAACAGATCTATGGCATGCAAGATTGGGACATGTTGGCTACCACAAGTTGAAGCTGATTATGGAAAAATTCATGCTCAAAGGTCTACCTCAACTTAAAGTCAAAACAGACGTTGTGTGTACTGGATGCCAATATGGTAAATATCATCAATTACCATATAAAGAGTCAAGTTTCAAAGCAAAAAAACCATTAAAGTTAATTCATTCTGATTTGTTTGGTCCAGCCAAACAAGCATCGATCAGCGGAATGCGGTATATGGTGACGTTCATTGACGATTACTCAAGATATGTGTGGATTTTCTTTATGAAAGAAAAGTCTGACACGTTTTCAAAATTTCAAGAATTCAAGATGATGATCGAAGGAGAAATAGGAGAGAAGATCCGATGTCTACGTTCAGACAATGGTGGAGAATACACGTCAAATGAGTTCGATCAATATTTACATGAGTGTGGGATATGACGTCAGTTTACATGTGCCAACACGCCATAACAAAATGATGTAGCAGAAAGAAAGAATCGACATCTTGCAGAAATCTGTCAAAGCATGTTACAGGCAAAGAATGTGCCAAGAAAATTTTGGGCTGAAGCTATGCGAACGGTTGCCCATGTGATCAACAAGCTTCCCCAGGCAAGGCTAGGGTGTCTCACCATTTGAGATACTATGGGACATGAAATCTATAGTTAGCTACTTCCGAGTATTTTGTTGTGTTTGCTATGTATTTGTGCCTGACCATCTACGTAGCAAGTTTGACAAGAAAGTAAAATGCTATACATCAAGTGCCTGACCATCTATGTATCAAGTGCATATTTGTTTGATATGACAATCAAAGGAAAGGGTGGAAGTGCTATGATCCAACAAGTGGAAAATGCTATACATAAACAGATGTAGTTTTCAATGAAGCATCTACATGGTGGTCCCCAGAGAAGAAAGTTTTACCAGATCCAAATAACATCGAAGAAATTCTACAACAAAAGATGGGGGAGCAAATTACACACACTCAGCCAAATTTTGATGTATCTGAAGACTCCAGTGACATTGATGTTGATGAGGAAGAAATTACTCAATCAAGGGAATCTGTTGAAAAGGAAACGTCAGATCAACAACTTAGGCATTAAAAAAGAATCCAAAAGCCAAATCTTAAGTATGCCAATGCAGCTATTGTAGAAGACGGAGTTAATGAACCGGAGACATATGAAGAAGCATCACAAAACTCAGCTTGGCAGAAAGCAATAGAGGAAGAAATTAGAGCCCTGGAACATAATCAAATTTGGGAACTAGTACCAAGACTAGGAGATGTCAAACCCATCTCTTGCAAGTGGGTCTACAAAATAAAGCATCGATCGGATGGATCAATCGAGAGGTACAAGGCTCGACTTGTAGCTCGAGGGTTTTCTCAACAATATGGACTAGACTATGATGAAACATTCAGTCCAGCGGCAAAAGATCTACCGTACGAGTTCTGCTAGCACTTGCAGCAAGTAAAGATTGAAAACTGTGGCAGTTGGACGTGTAGAATGGTTTCTTGCACGAAGAGTTAGACATGGAGATTTACATGAACCAACCAAAGGGATTTGAGAGTGAAATTAATTCTAATCACGTATGCAAGATTAGGAAAGCTCTTTATGGGTTGAAGCAAGCACCAAGAGCTTGGTATGGTAAGATTGCTGAATCTCTTACCCAAAGTGGTTATTCAATTGCACATGCAGACTCAAGCTTGTTTATAAAAAAAGAGAAGGAAAATTGGCAATTGTATTGGTATGTGTGGACGATTTGATTATCACCGGAGATGAAGAAAGAGAAATTCATCAAACAAGAGAAAATTTATCAGTACGTTTTCAAATGAAAGAGCTAGGAGAGCTTAAACACTTTTTGAGCCTAGAAGTTGATTGCACAGATGAAGGATTGTTTCTCTGCCAACAAAAGTATAATAGAGATATGCTTCAGAAGTTCAGCATGTTAGAATGCAAACAAGCTTCAACACCGATAGAGACAAATGCCAAGATTTGTGCACATGAAGGCAAAAAGTTGAACGATAAAACGACATACCGACAACTGATAGGTAGTCTTATCTACCTAACTTTAACTCGGCCTGATATTTCTTATGCAGTTGGAGTCATGAGTCGGTACATGCAAAATCCAAAGAAGCCTCATCTGGATGCGGCTCGACGGATCTTGAGATATGTTAAAGGTACAATCAACTATGGTCTTCTGTATAAAAGAAGCAAAGACTGCAAGCTAGTTGGATACTGTGATGCTGATTATGCAGGAGACCACGATACTCGAATATCAACCACTGGGTATGTGTTCAAGTTGGGTTCAGAAACAATTTCTTAGTGTAGCAAAAGACAACCAATAGTATCGTTGTCAACTACAAAAGCAGAGTATAGAGTAGCAGCTGGAGCAGCTGGAGCAGCTCAGGAAAGTACGTGGTTGAAACTCTTGATGGAAGATTTACACCAGAGAATTGACTATCCAATATCACTTCATTGCGACAACCAATCTGTGATTCGCCTAGCAGAAAATCCGGTGTTTCATGCTAGAACAAAGCATGTGGCAGTACACTACCATTTCATTAGAGAGAGTCCTGAAGGAAGAAATCAAGATGCAACAGATCAAGACAGATGATCAAGTGACAAACTTGTTTACAAAAGGGCTGAATACTGGCAAACATGAGAGTTTTCGCTGTCAGCTCAAAATGGTGCAGCGAATGAGGACTAGTGTTGAAGGGGAGTGTTAAAATATCATCACTAGCCCAATAGGGTTAAGCCCAACCATTGTATGAGTAATTATATTTATGATTTAGGATTTTAGGAATAAAGGTAGGAAAATGATTTAGGGATTTTAGGAATAAAGTTAGGAAAATATGTAGAAATTTTAGGAATAGAATGACTACCTATAAATACCCCACTCTACTTAGTTTATCATCCCAAGAAATACCCAGCTATACAAAGTGTAGTTTCTACAGGTGTTTTGTAAAACCCTTCTCGATTAGTCTTAAAAAAGTGTGCGAGTGTTTCCCATAGAGAGTTGTGTTCAACAGTAGCTTGAGTATTTTAAAAATACTCAGTAAGCGATCCTCTATCGAGGTTATGATGCAAAGACATACAAATGCATACATGGGACCTATCATAAGAGTTTGTTTTCATGGTCATCCTAAGGGGCAACTTGGATGTGTAATTAACTTCCTACACACGGCCCACATATGTGAGTCTGGATCCACCAGTCGGTTCGGATACCTCCTGGGCCCCTTTTTGGTCGGGCGAGCATACTCTAGGAGCTGCTAATACCAGACACTTGTTAGGAGTAGCGACCAATGCATGAGCACACAATAATGCATGAGGTCCCTAAATCTTTCCATTTTAATTATCTTTAATACAACCCCGCTAGCGTACTTTTCATATCATAACGTTTTTCATACCATTTCTCATGATATTTATCATATCATATATCACAACTTTCATGTGTATGTGAGGATTGTATTTCATATATTTTCGTTTTTTATGTCAATCATATCATACCATTTATGCAATTTACAAGTCATAACAAAACGTTTTCATGCTTTCCGACATAACAGTTCATATCGTGCATATATCATAGCATATATTGTAACAGTCACATAATAAATTCCGAATACGTCAACAATACATCACATCACAACATATCATAACGTAAAGCATAGCAATTCATCAAAATACGGCATAACAATCACATCGAATAACATTTACGTATTATTTCATAACAATCTACATACACGATCTATGCCACATACAAAACCACCTGCATGTGTCATCATACAACATTCAATTTATAACCTAGCGACATTACTTGGTTGGCCTAAGCTGGCGTTGTCCCTAATTAATTTATGTAAGCTTTCGCTCCTCGAAAGCATTCCAAGTTAATGTTGGTTGTCATTTCCTATTGGACCGTTCGTCACCTTTCGTTAGTATTTCATAATTTAATAATAATTCCAATTGAAACTTGTGAAATACAATATTAAAACGACCTCAATTACCTTAATTAGGATTGAAAAAAGAATTGGGAGGGTTGGACCAAAAATGGAATCCCGAGCCGTTAAGCCAAGAACCGAGCTGTAGAGCCACCGAGCAGTTTGAGTCGATGGATGTGTCGCACTGCAGGTGTGCCATGTGAAACAATGGGAAGCCACCGTGTATGCAGGTCCTTTTGGGTCGAGGCACGGGTTGCGGGTTGGGGTCACGGGCGGTTGGGTCGTCTGCGTGTTGGATCAAGATGTGGGGCACGGTGACACAGGGTGGCTGCAAGCATCTTGGTCAGGCCGAGATGTGGGTTTGGTTTGAGATGTGGGTTTAGGCGGTCATGAGCTACAAGCACATTTTTGGTTTGGATTTGACCCGACCCAAAGTCCACGGACTCGTCTTCTCCACCTGACTCACGTGACGATTTCTGACGATTTTTCTCTCTCTTCTATACGTCATTTTTTGTCCCTTTTCCTCCATTTCCTCTTTGTCAGCCCCTCTCCTTCCTTCCCACGAAATTGTCGTGATGTTTTGGTGCTTATAACCACAGATCCGAGAGACTCAATAAAAACACAAATTTTGATTTGAAATCCGATAAAGTGCAGCGGTGTTAGGGCTTGTGAGGCTTACCTCTCGTAGTTGTATGAACATTGACTGTCCTTTCCGCAATGTAGGAGGGTTGTTTCGGCGTTGGGATTCCTCTGGATAACTTGCCGGCGAAGGTTTTCATTTTTTCTTTTCCCTTCCCTCTCTCTCATTTTTTTCACTGTACAGGGTACTCTGGGGCATGGGCTAAAGGTTGGGATGGAGCGTAGAGATTTGTGGGCATTGGGGAGGCGCCTCTTGGGGTGTTCGAGATTTGTCGTGAGAGGGGTCGTAGGACTATAGGGGTAATCTTACTAGTTGGCAAGCACAAGGGGTCGCTACCCCAACCTTAAGTGACTAGATGGTCCTGTGGGCAGGGTTCGCCAGCTAACCTCCCATGGATGACGAGGGCAGACTAGCACACACTATGTTGTCTCCACCAGAGAGAGACACTTACGAGACATTGGTATACTCTACTTAAGCAATACAAGCTACCTAAATATAAAAACAAAAAAGTAGCTCACCTAGAGATGAGATTTGTTGCCTAAAAAACTTTCGATGCCAGAAATAGATGAACAACTCCTTTAGTACCCAGAGTTGATTCGTGAGTAGCTAAAATACCGCTCGAAACTTTGAGGAACCTCATATGCTCAGATTGTAGTAGAGAGTAGGCCCGAACTTCCAAGCCCGTAGATATTGCTTCTCACAACGCCAGAAATTTGTGAACCACTCACTCAGTACCGAGAGTGGACATGTGAGCAGCTAAAGTACCGCTCGAAATTTCAACGTACCTAAGATGTTCAAATAGTAGTAGAGACTAGGCCCAAACTTCATAGAACCCAAAGTAAAGCGGGTGGATACCACTTTTCCTTTCATTGAGATTTTTTTTTTTTTTTTTTTTTTTAAATAAATTTGAATCACACCCTCTTATAATTAAATTTATTTTGTAATTAATTTTGGGGTTGTTGGTTTGAATTATTTTATTTAAACTTTATCTAATTTTTATATTTAATTTAATTTTTCTATTTTTATTTGGTTCCACTTTCACCTTTTGAGTCACAATCAAAGTTCAAAAAAGTTCATCAATTAAGTTGGGACGGTTAGTGTAACAAGCTCACCCCTGATATGATTTTTTCTCAATTTTTCTGTTTCATTTTCTCTCAAAGTTTTTAAAACTTCTGCATTGTTGTAAACCATACGAAATCGATGTCGAAACCCTAGATTTACGCCACAAAAACCATCTCAGAGACCTTTACACACACTAGGGATAGATCTCGACGCCTCTTACACGTTATACACCATCGGATGAGGAAGACTGACCCTTGAGTTTTCGGATCTCCCCAGATTTGGGTGTTTTTGACCTATACAAGTCAAAAGGACGCAAGGGAAGACACAAGAGATGAGACTCGAAAACAAAGAAAAAGGAGGAAAACGGACGTCGGAAACGAAGTTACGAAGAGAAAGAAAAGTCACCAAAACTTTCCTAGTAATCGGGCGAAGAAGACGAGTCTCGACCCGAGATCCGGACCTGCGATCCGAACTAAAACCAACCCAGTCCAGTCCAGACCCTTCGGCCCAACAAAACCAATTGCGACCATGTCCTTAGCCTAGCCCCAATCAACATACGCCAGCCCAAGTACCACAGCCGTGACCCGAACCACAACCTGCAAACCGAAACCAAACCCACAGCCGGCGAACCGCAACCAACCTGCGAACCGAAGGCCTGAAAGTGTCTCGGCCCAAATCCATAATCCAGCTCAGCCCACCTGCAACTGTTTCCTCTTGGTCCAAACTCGGTCCACTACACGCGGTCAACCCAGACCCACAACTGCAACTTGTACATGCGCATGACCCGCGCCTCGACCGAGACCGCTTGCACACGCGGCCCCTCCTGGTTGCGCCACGTGTCAGCGTTTGGTGCAAACACTCCCTCAGCTCCGGTGACTTGATCGGCTTCACGACGGCTTATTCAGCTCAAGAAAACTATTTTTCGACCTATCCGGCACTGTTTCGACTCTCCCGGACTCGATTTCGATCCTGTTTAATGTAAAATATGTCATTTTAAGGCTGTATTTCACAAATTTCAAGTTGACAATTAATTATATTTGTGAAATACTGACAAAGGTGTCAAACAATCTAATAGGAACCAACCACCAATGAAAGCGTAGGACGCATACGAGGAACTAGGAGCTTATGTATATATTTTATGGAGTACTTTGGCTAAGGCCTACCAAGTAAGTGGCCCTACCATTATAATTTACACAATTGTATGTTGTATATTGGCACATGCTCGTGAATCCGCACATGTCATTAAATTGTATGTTAGACTGTTATGCTTTAATACGTAAACTTGTGAAATGTGTACATGTGCTGTTTTTGCATTGATTTGACGTACAGTATAGTGTGACGTGATGTGTTGTGTTTAGAATATTTATGTAATTCCGAGGTGATTTATGTATGAATCACACATCATAATATGTTATAATGAAAGCATGAAATGGGAGATTATGTTTCCTAAATTGTATGTAAACAACCTGATATGTATGACATGATATCGTGATAAATGACTTGAAATACCATTAGAATTATGTTTGATATGAAGAATGAAAAATGAGAAATGATATGACATGGACGTAAAAAGATAGTGGGGTTATATTTAATAATGTTGAAACGAAAAAAGATTGGGATCTCATGCATTATGTGTGCATGCATTGGGGAATACCCCTATTCCATCACGAAGGTACGGACGCGTACATCCATTAGGTAGGCAAAGTATCATTATGTTTTATATAATGCTGTCGTAACAATTACTAATTCTAACAGGTGTCTGATATAAGAGCTACTAGAGCAGGCTCGCCCAACAAGAAAAGGGGCCTAGCAGTGTGCAAACTGACTGGTGAGACCACAACTGCACGTATGGGCTATGTGTAGAGTATATAATACACATCCAAGCTGTCCGTTAGGATAGTTCCGTAGGAAAAATAGACTAATATAATAGGTCCCAGCTTGCATTTACATGTTCATGTTGCATAACTCTGATAGGGGGTCTCTTACTAAGTATTCTAGAAACACTCAAGTCTCGTGCTACTATATTTTTAGATACAGACAAGGTACCCATATGAGACCGACGAAAGCATCACAAATCTCGTGACCGTGGCCTAAACATTGGAGATATCGAATGGGTTGGAGATCAAAACTTTTAACTATTACACTACTTAAGTTTATATTAGGCTTACAAGAAGAAGGGATAAGTGATATTTCATCAAACATGTTTATCCCTTGCCTTCAAACATACCACTTCTTCATGAGTTGCATCTACACAACTTGCAATTTGAATGTCTTTTTATCAAGAACATTTTCCAATAGCTGCTTTTCATAATGATGTCCATGCCACTCAAACAACATATAAGGATGTATTAATTTTGGTTTCCTTTGGATAAGGATGCTGAGGAGGAGACAGCATGGAAGTGTGGGTATGGATGTCAAAATAAAGTGTGATGTTTTGTGTTCCTCTTTTGTTTCCTTGAAGAGTAAAGCTAAAAGGCAAGAGTGTCCTTTCCTTTACTTTCCTTTCCAACTCCAAAATCCAAGCAATGCCAGGTAATGTTCACATTCACATGCTTTTCTTCTCCATTACAGTTGGTATCTACCCAATATACCCAACACAAATGGGGGATAACATTTTGTGGTAACAAATTCGGCTCTCTCTCAATTCTGTGTCTCTTGATGTGACGGACACAGCGGTTCTTCTCAAACACTTTAATGCTTCATAAAACATTTTCTTCAAATCAGGATAGGTACGAACAATTATGAAAAAAAAAAACAAATTAAATGATTTTGACTATTCAAAGGATAAAAAATAAAAAATTCGGTCCAAACATTCGAGATCTAATACTATTTCAAAATTCCTATCTAATTGACTTAAATCCGCTTTAGTTTTTAGATCAAATAATATCAAATTGAATTAAGATTAGTAAAGGAATTCCTTCTATTCATAATCTAGTTGTTTTATTAAAATTGAAATTAGAGAAAGAGGTGTCACAAGGTCTTGGTTCAATTTATAATAATCTCAATACGTCTATCTTACACTCCCTCAATCATGCCCTCTTGGATCGATCATCTAGGTGTGTCTCATAGAGGGCTTATTTGTATGTACGACCCATGTGGCCTCCATGGCCCACGAGGCAATATGAACTCGGTGGAATCCTAATTCGACCTATAATAAATGGTATAATTGGAAAGTGATAAAATAACTTTGTAAATACCCATAGTTTTTCATATTTAATTTGGACCCATAACTAGAAGTTTCTAAAGATCTGTTCTAAATAGATGGATTGATTGACAGTGAGTGATGTTGGGCGACAATGAAGTTGTTGGGGTAGAGGTGACCCAATCGCTCAGTTCTGAATATGTGACGTTTGAGTTAAAACACAGCTCAAACTCCCATGTGTCTATCCTCTCTACCCATATGCTTACTTCTCTTATGCTTTCAACACCATAAAAGCCAGCTGCTGTTCAAAGTGAACCAATTTAATGCCAACCCTAACATTTATAGTTCTCCAAACGATATCTCTTTGCCGTTTGAAGATGTGAGGCCAGGGATATGCATACACATATCTATTGCCAATGTATATCTAGTGGGCTTGCCCCCTTTAAATTTCATGCATTATAAACTTTTTAAATTTCATGACAAAACTTTTTAGAATTCATTGAATCGATTCTGGTAATGCTTGAAGCAAGAAAGTGACAGTGAATCTCAATTGTTTGAATACCTTTGTTTGAACACCTCAAACTAATGAATTTATTGTCAAGTTTATAAAAAAAATTTTGGGTTTCTCAACTGATAAATGTATTTTGAAATATGTAAAGAAAATTTTGTGATTACCATTGAGATCTATTGTATTAGAATAGCTTAGCAACACCTACTTCTTAAAGTTAAAGGTATTCATGCTAGTGATCTGACAACCAACTAATCTTTGATGACTTGATGAAGGTGCTCCACTACTGTCTTTTCCTTTTTCTTTCATGAATCTCAACAAGATGGAACATGGTCATGCTATTCTACACCTTTATCAACTATGTAAATAATAGCTACCCACTACTCTATTGATAAGCTTCAATTCTTGTCCTCTACTTGTTCAATCAACGATCCAATTTGAATCAAAGAATACTTCATTTGTTATTAACACGATAGTTCATGATGGGAGGATTTTATATTCATATGGTCGGATCAAGAACAACTCATCATAGGTCTCTAATCCTATCTAGCTTTCACTTTTAGATTTGATTGGTCAAAACAACTCATGAATTTAGTCAATCTATTTGTGGAGGACCTCATGAAGATAGATCAACTATCTCATTTTTATAGTGCAATGGTTAGAATATGCGTGAAAGAAAATAAAGGAGCAAGGTAGATATCGGTTGTGTGCGGGGAGGCTAGCTCAAGTAAGCTCACATAAGTATCAACTACTAGCCATTAGCAGCCATGAAGGATACAGAGCATCTATGCTAATGATCCTACTAGTCAACTACACTCACGAACAATTTATGCGCCAACAAAACTTGCTTCATTGGTCTTATGCTTGTCAGTAACGTAAAGCTAATTATTTACTTTTTTTAAAACGAGTGTTATTTACTAATAGACTTACTTATCGTAATCACAAAGAAAGAAGTGTTTAAGGTGTGGTGGAAGGAGTTAACTTATTTATTGTAACGCGAGAGCTTTGACGAGAATTAATTTTTTAACTTTTTCATTAAAACTATAAATGGTGAGATTCATTTAAAATTTTTTCACAAAATTTGCTCATAAGTGAGACTTAGCATGGGCTCATGAATCATCCAAATTCATCCAGAAAAGAGGATGAACAAGAGAAAAAGTTTTAAGATTTTAGATTTCATTTTTCTTTAGATTCGAGATTATCCTATGAAATTAGTCTAAAATGCTTTAGGAACATTTTCGCGTAGGGGCCAAAATCACTTGAAGCTAGAGCTTCAATTGATGTTTAAAAATAATAAGTTATAAGTTATGATTTTTTAGCCTATTTAGAAGGAGTTTATTTCTTTCCATAATAAATGAAACATAATGAAATTAATTTAGTTGGAAAGTTAAGTAGAAAAGATACCAAATTTAGAAGAAAATAGGAGAACACAAAAACTAGAACAAAATCTATAAAATAATTAAGGAAATTTGTTTGGTAGATACTCGGAATTAGGTTCGAACACAAGAACTCGTGTGATGAAAAAGGACATGTGTCATGCTCTAGTAATTTAGAGAAAATCGTAATGCTTGAGAGATTCGAACTCGTGTCGTGGGGCTCGAAGGGACCAATCTGTAGGCGCCACCTTTCAAGCGGTAGATGTGAGTTCCCCTCGGTAGGCTCATGACCTACTCGTGCATGGTTGACCTTGCAGTTGCGGGTGAGTTGTGTGAGAACACGTGAGGATGAATTTTTGCCCATTTCGACTCTCAATGGTCCATTTTTGCCCTTCTTTTAATATTAACCTTAATTAAGATTTGAGAAAATTCAAAGCTCCTAGCCTTTAAAAAAAAAAAAAAAAAAAAAAAACTTGGAATACACATATCACCCAAGGAAACAGACCATTCGATTTTTGTTTAAGTAATACTCGTAGATATTAACATGCAAGCATAACTTGTCTTACATGCTTAGAACATACATAAGTAGGACTTTAGAAGGACAATTTTGGATGAGAAACGTAATGTATCTTATGAAAAATTACTAAAATGCCTCTAGTATGAAATTTTCAGATGCATGTTATTTTAAAAGCTTTTCGTTTTGATAGAATGGAGGATGGAATGTTTTGATTAGTGCTCTACATGACTAATGGTTGAGCTTGCATGGATGATTAGTTAATGTATTCCTGCTTTTGGTGACTGATAGGATTATCTCCCTAATAAAGCATGCATGAATATACTAAGTTAAGAATAGGGCGCTAGAACTATGTCAGTTTCACGTTGACGGTCAAAACGTTTTCAATAGATTGAGTACCCTAGGATCGTAAGTGGTGAAAAGTGGTTAAGGCCATAGTTGGAATAGCCAAATAATAACAATAACAACAATAATAATAATAAATAAACAAATAAAAATAATTATAAAAAAATATATACGTCAAAATAATAAAAATTCATAATTAAATAACTAAAAAATATTACTTAAAAATAAAATTTACCCACCTTGCTCCAGTGACCTTAAGTCCCAACTGCATCCTCTTTCCTCATAGTTCATCCAAAAATAACAGAAAAAATGTCAAATTTGAGAAAAAGTAAAATGGTGTTTCAATAAGGATATGATGCAGATCTATCTAGAGAGATTTTGGTCTACCGTAAAATCCTATCTCATATTTCATTTTTCCTTTATAATTATGGTTATAAGAAATGATCAAATCATCTTTCATATTTTATTAGATCATGTAATAATCAGACCCCATATTCAATTAATTAGATTTTTTTTATTAGCATGGGAAGTTATCCATTCGATAAGATAGTAGTCAAACAATCAATTAAAATTGGTCAACAATATCTGTTTACATAAAAATAAATATAGAATTAGAAGAATATCTTATTTACAGAATTTGCAGAACTGAAAATCTATTTACAGAAAGAAAATAATTACAAAGATGGAGGAGGGAAGATTCCTTGAACGGAATTTAAAATTAAAATAGGAAATATCAGAGGACATGAAACTCCATTCAATTTTGTCTAACATGAAATATCAGAATTTTAACCATGTAAATTAGAAATAATTTGATAGAGTTCAAACTTGAAACTGATGTCATGGGCTCACATAGGTTGACTTAGATTTCAAAGGACGGAATCGAACTTTTATTAAGGATATATACGTGACAACGACTTAAGCTAACCAGGTAAGTGGCTCACCCGTCGTAGGTTACGCGTTAATTGTTGTATGTTGGTATGTGCCCGTGGATTTGCACATGTCATTGATTTGTATGCTAGTATAATGTGCTTAAGTACGAACTCATGTGAATGTGAATGTATGCTACGTATGTTGCTTTGTTTGATGTGATATGATGTGCATGTGACGATATGTGGTTCTTGACTGATTATGGCATGATTGTACGGAATATTTGAATGTAAACAGCATGAATTGTATGACATGAAATACAGTAAACTGCATGGAAACATAACCCTGATAGGAATATGTATGATACGTAAAGAAATGAAAATGAGTGACATGTAAGCATGAAACGTGACAAGGGGTTATGTTCGTTAATGTTAAATGTAGGACTAGTGGGGACCTCATGCATATTGTGTGTTCAAGCATCTGGGGGATACCCCTATCCCATCACGAGGGTACGGACGCATACATCCAATGGCAGAGCAACGATCATTATGCTTTGCATAGCGCTGCCGCGATGGTTACTAGTTTTAACGGGTCCTGGCATAAGGGGCTCCCAGAGTATGCCCACCGGATAAGGAAAGTGGCCCAACGGTGTGCGAACTAGCTGGTGAGCCCATACTCGCACGTATGGGCTGTGTGTAGAGTATATGGTACACGTCCACGATTACTCGTTAGGACAGCACCGTAGGGAAAACAAAACGAAAGATAGGTCCCATCATTTCATTGCATGTGATCGCTGTAACCCCGATAGGGGGTCACTTACTGAGTATTCTAGAAATACTCAAGCTTCGTGCTATTTTATTTTTCAGATAAGGGCAAGACACCCATGTGACATCGACGGCGGCATCGTACCCCCCGGGACCGTGGCACATGCATAGGGTAGTTGTTTTTCCATTTCATAGTCTAAGTTGAATTCGGTTTGCATCATTAGTATAGGTTAGTATAGGTTGATTTGTATTTGCATAATAAACCATAGGGTAGAATAAAACATTGATTTCGGTTTTGTTCCTTTTCCTTTGTCTCAATAATGTTTAATGTTCTGTTCCTTTCTTTCCCTTGTAATTCTCTTTCACGAGGTAATAAAAGGCGAGTGTAAGTCGCATTTATGAACAGAGCCCATTTAATGTATATTCTGCATTTCAAGGTATAGTAATGACCTTAGATTAAATAGGTAAAATTTAGGGTCGTTACAATACTACTCCTAGAAATTTTATTAGTCTGAGGAGATAGCCTCAAGCATCTTGGAAATGTGAGTTGAGATTTTAAGCGCCTAAATTCCCTATCAACCTAATAAACCTCCACAACATCTAAGGATGACTAACAAAGGATGACTAACAAAGCTTACCAAGCTTATAATCAGAATGGTATCCTTAGAGCCAATTTTATTTCCTATTTTCTCTAGTAAACAATCAGTGCAATCAGTGACCTAGTGACCTAGATTGCTGCTAGTAGTGCCCAGGTCAGATATACCGTAGAGCTTGACCTAGATTGATCAAATTGGATAATGTGAAGGCTACTAAGTTACTAGTGCATGTAAAAATGGGTTCTAAGGGCGATGTTATGATTTCATTAACTGGTTTTGAGAGAAGACTAGGGACTATATGGATAGCTAGTTCAAGATGAGTGTCCCTAACACATGTGGAAATAGTCTTAGACCTCTTAAATAGGATCATACCGACATAAATCGGTCCAAGAGTGATGAGAAATTATACTGCTAAACTTAGTAGCTAGAAAGCACACAGGGGTGATTTCCCTTATTCAGAGTGACTTATGATCGTTTGCAAGGATTTTTCAGTTAACTGTCCACGGATAATATTCTTAATAATAAATGTCATACTATCTTATCAACTTTTATGAGGTAGCATTCTCTATTGGAATTCATACACATAGTGGACGTGTTGGAATTCGCTTTAATTTTATTTAGAATTACATTACTAAAAGTTAAACATACATAGAAAAAATATGAAGATCAACTCTTCTAACAGATGAATTTTCTTCCTAAAGTCCTCCTCGTTATGACTTGAACTCAAGATCAAGGCGAGTGGGAGTCTTTTAAAAAAAAAATCCTAAAAGATTGAAGAAGGAGAGTTTTAGAGTGAATTCTCTCGTAGAGAAATTTAGAACACTTTTTTTTCCTCAACTCAATAATTGTGTTTATAGGTATTTTGTTAGATTTTTTTAATCCAATAATATATTTGAATATCTAATATATTGAGATATAATATCTTGTTTAAATGTCGATATCCTAATCTATATTTAATTCATTTAAATATCATTTAAATTTTAAATATATAGTTTTATTTAATGTAACATACATGAATTATTTTAATATTCAATCTATCAAATATAATAAATATGCTTTTCCCTTTTTGTTTTTAATATATCTAATATTAATTTCAAATTTTCAAATTTTCAAAATTTTATTTCAACTAAATTGATTCTTTTATTCTTAGGCATGGGAGGAGGGAATCTTATAAACCTATAGATTATAAGCTCAAATGATACCATCATTACAAGCCCTTCAGGAGTGGTTCATAATTACAGCTGGTCAAAAGTCTATTTTAGTTCGGTAATTAAATCTTATACCTTAAGTACCATTGATTCTCTAACGAACAATTTGTTTATGATTCATCCATAAATGAAGTCCCTCTCGGGTCAGTAGAGGGCGGGCTCCATTGTTTAAGTTTTGAAATCAACACTTAAATGAACTACTCATCTATTAACTCTATGTGGGAAGGAGTGAATCCCATCTCATGAAATTATGTTTCCCGCCCCTATTTTGTCAATTCTCCACAATAGTAGACAAATTAAGTCGACTACAAAAGTATTCTAGATCTAGTCGTAGGTACTCAAACTGTCACATATTCATGCTTCACAAATACTTGACCAACTTGATGTATGTTAATACTTGACCAACTTGATGTATGTTCTACCCTACAAAACTTTACTGATAGACAAAAACCCAAGTTATGAGAACAAAAGTTTTTTTTAGAGGTATATGATGTAACAACCATAAAAATAAAAATAAAAAAAATAAAAAAAAAACTGACCACCCACCTTTAATCTCTCCACCCTTTCCTAAAATATCTCTCATCCAAATATAGAGAAGATTTGGAAGTAACAAGCCAATAGAAAATTTGGAATAGAATTAAACAACCAAACATAATAAGAACTAAGAGAAAAAAAAATATTTGGGGAAAAAGATTAACAGAGTTTGGGTTCCATTTTGACTAATCCAATCCAAATTGTATCAAAGTGAAAAACTGATATAGAAAGAAGCTAAGAGCCTGCAAAACTCTAACGAAATAGGGAGGAGGAGTATACCATTGAGGATTAGGGTTATTTACATTCGAAAGGTTAAATTGTTGTAAATACTGGTTAACTACATGATTGACTGTCTTTCCCCTGAACTATTATGAGTTCGAGCTTGAGGACGAAGAAAAGAGATAGGATGAAATTTTGCTTTTTTCTATAAAAAAAAATAGATAAGAAAGAGGGGAAGATTTTAGGAAAGAAAAGAAAATTAGAATCTTTGGAAATGATTTCTGTTCATAGATTTTAAGAAAGAAAAAAAAAAATTATAACCATTGAAAATGTCTTCGGTTAATTGTATAGTCATTTTTTATGGGGAGAAACGAAAATTAGATTTAATTGAAAATATCATGATTCATTCATTATTATACTCATAAACATAATAAATAAAAAAGGATGATTCACTCGATATTTTTTGGAAAACAAATAAAATCAGAATCAATTAAATTGGACAAAAGTGATTTAAACTGAACCAAAGTATAGTAGAGGAGAGAAACAGAATGAGAAATTATTATAATTTGTACCTGTGAATATAATATTATGACAAACAATATTTGGATTGAAGGATCCAAGCAACATAAAATAATATTGACATATTTTTAATTTAAGTTTTATTACCTAACACAATTTAAAAACAATAAAAACATGGAATTTGATTTTTACTGAGGACGTTTTAGAACCGTATTTCACATTGTTAGTTGGATTATTAATAAAAATGTGAAATACTAATAAAAGATGACGAACGACGTGATAGGAAGAAAACCCCGACAACTTTTGGAGTAGCTCTCGATGAACGAGAGCTTACGTTAATTAAATTAGGGAGTACTCCGACTAAGGCCAACCAAGTAAGTGGCCTTACTATAGGATAGGGTAAAATTGTATGAGTTATGATGATGTATGAGCTATATCATATGATGCCGTATACTAGTATATGATGATGTGTGAGTTATGATACTTGATGATGTGCGCAGTATATATATTTTGATGAATGACGTACTTGATATGCTTGATGCACTTTATGGCAATATAATGAGTGTGATGATTGCATGACGTTTCACTTAATATGATGATGTTTTCCATATTGAGCATGCTATATGATGATGAGTGTCCTATTGCATCATGTCGTTAGATCAACATAGGACACAATCTTAATAGCATGAAAATCATATTAACGTAAATATCCATGAGCATGTGTTACCTAGAGTAATAAAGAGATGAGACTAGAGTGTTGTGTTAGAAGAGACATTATGATGGATTTAGAAGGACCTCATGCATATTGTATGTTCATAAGCATAGAGCTATTTCTTTGGGAGATGATGAGTGCGAATGCGCACAATATGATGATGAGTGTGAATGCGCACAGTATGATGATGAGTGCGAATGCGCACGGTATGATGATGAGGGTGTTCATGAGGCACTTTTCACTATGAGGTTCTGCTGACCTCCAGACGTCGCTACAGATTAGCTTGACCAGAGGGTGTAGGGGGTGTGCGAGCGCCCTAGGGATTCACACTCACACGTGTGAGTCGTGTGTTGGGAAGTACTACACATCCAATTTGTCCGAGACTGGAGCCTACCCTTATGATGTTAGAGATAGGTCCCTAAATAATGATTTCATGTGTTTGCATTTGCAGGGGACCACTTACTAAGTATTCTTCGAAATACTAAAGTCGTGTGCCACATCATTTTTCAGATAAAGGCAAGACGCACTTGTACGGAGGACGGCGACATCGCGAGTAGAGACTTTGGCACGTGATTCATATTTAAATTTCTAGTTATAGGTTAGAATAAGTTGTTATTTATTTCATTCATTTAAATTATTGCTTTTATTTTCTATAAATTTCAGTATTTCATACTTAAATACATAAGACCATGATTGTGTTTTTCAGAGAACAGTATATTTTAAATGTTTTCGACATTTATACTATAGATAAGATTTCTTTTAATAGTTATATTTCCTATTAAAGATGAGCCTGAGAGGTTAGTAGCCATTCTAGTTCCTTACTCCGTGCAAAAACTCTCTTTCTTAATCAGTATCTTCTGTGCAACTCCGATCTTTTCCGGCAATTCTTCTTGCAAATTTTCTATCAAAATCATTTTCTTGAATATCTCTTAATTTTTTCTGTTTTACAATTCGGTTTCATAAGCTTTCTAGTTCCCAATGTAGTGAATCAACCTTAGTCAAGGCTTCGTTCTTTTGTTCAATTTGTTTTTCTTGTTCATCAGCTTGAATTTGATCATGTAAGATACTCAATTGTTCATTATGTAAATATTGGAAACTACTATTGTTCATTTCCACTGACGAAAAGTATTCCGACTTAGAGTCGAAGCTGGAGCTGGAGCTTGAAGATGAAGAAGATACATCTTCGTTGTCTTTCATTTTTTTCATTCCGGATTTAATGGTTCTCTGAGCTTCATCTCGAAGATGACCATGTTGTTTGTAAATCATATGGTAATTTTTATATAAATCTTCACCGAGACGAACTTTTGTTTCCTTATTCGTAAAACTAATCTGTTTATCGTCCGAAAATGTAATTATTAAAAAAAATTAATGGTATAGTTTTACTATTCATTGAGCTTTTGTATTGCAGAGTTTTGCTCGGGAGTCTTCATCCCCTTCATTTCAAATTGAGTCATAGCACATCTCGTGTCTGGACCATGTCTCAATTCTTTATCAAAATCTTACCAAGAACCCATTTAAAGATTTAATTATTCATGTAAATTAATTATATAGTTTTATTAATTATTGGATTTTTGCATTGCAAAGTTTTATTATATAGTCTTCATCCCCTCCATTTCAAGTTGAGTCACGCTCCATCTTAAATCTGACTCACGTCTTAATTCTTTATCAGAATCGTACAAACAATTCATTTCTCGTCAATATGTAATTATTAATATAAATTATTTATATAGTTTTATTAATTATTGAGTTTTTGCATTGCAGACCTTTGTTATGCAGTCTTCATGCCCTTCATTTCAAATTTCGTCTCGCCCCACCTTGAGTCTAACCCACGTCTTAATTATTTATCAGAATCGTATGAACAATTCATTTTTAGTAAAAAAAAATTTAATAATTAAATATAAATTAATTATATAATTTTATTAATCATTGAGCTTTTGCATTATAGAGTTTTGTTCGATAGCTTTCGTCCCCTCCATTTCAAACTTAGTTATGACCCTCTTCGAGTTTGACTCACGTCTCAACTCTTTATCAAAATCGTAAAAATGATTCATCTATAGTCAGAAAATGTAATTATTAGTATAAATTAATTATATAGTTTTACTATTCATTGAGTTTTTGCATTGCAGAGTTTTGCTCGAGAGTCTTCATCCCCTCCATTTCAAACTGAGCAACACCCCACATCGACTCTGACCCATCTCTCAATTCTTTATTAAAATCGTACAAACAATCCATTTCTCGTCATAGAATGTAATTATTAAATATAAATTAATTATATAATTTTATTAATTATTGGGCTTTTGTATTGCACACTTCTGATCTGGAGTATTCATCCCCTTCCTTTCAAAAGTCACGCCCCACTTCTAGTCTGACCCACCGTCTCAATTCTTTGTCAGAATCCTACAAACAAATCCTCAATAACTGTAATTATTAATATAAATAAATTATAATTTTCTTAATTATTGAGTTTTTGCATTTGAGAGGACTTTGTCCTCTCCATTTCAAACTTAGTCACGTCCCTCTTTGAGTTTGACCCTGGTCTCAATTCTTTATCTAAATCGTACAAATAATTCATTTATCGTCAGAAAATGTAATTATTAATATAAATTAATTATATAGTTTTACTATTCATTGAGTTTTGCTCGGGAGTCTTCCATCCCTCCATTTCAAACTGAGTCACATCCCACCTCGTGTCTCGACCACGTCTCAATTCTTTATCAAAATATTACAAACAATACATTTCTCGTTAGAAGATTTAATTATTCATATAAATTAATTATGTAGTTTTATTAATCATTGAGTTTTTTCATTGCAGAGTTTTGATCTATAGTATTCATCCCCTCTATTTCAAACTGAGTCATGCTCCACCTTGAGTCTGACCCGGGTCTTAATTCTTTATCAGAATAGTACAAACAATCAATTTCTCGTCATAAGATATAATTATTAATATAAATTAATTATATAATTTTATTAACCATTGAGTTTTTTGCATTGCAGACCTTTGTTATGCCGTCTTCATCCCTTCATTTCAAAGGGTGCCTTGAGTCTGACACATGTCTTAATTCTTTATTAGAATCGTACAAACAATTTATTTCTCGTTAGAAGATGTAATTATTAATATAAATTAATTATATAGTTTTATTAATAATTGAGTTTTTGCATTGCATACCTTTGTAGTCTTCATCTACTCCATTTGAAATAGTCACGCCCACCTCGCGTCTCACTCACGTCTTAATTTTTTTTTATTAGAATCATACAAATAATCCATTTCTCTTCCGAAGATTTAATTATTAATATAAATTAATTATATAGTTTTATTAATCATTGAATTTTTACATTCAGACTTTTGTTCGGCAGAGGTACAGATGCCGATTGCAAAAAATATGGGGAAATGGAGAACGAAGATCTCGAGAATCTTCCTATTTCGACCCTCTGATCCATGCCCCACCTCCAATTTAAAGAAGTCTAGGAGTTGTTTGCCCAAAAATCTCAGGAAATCGAGAACAAAGATCTTGAGAATCTTTCTATTTTGACCGTCTGATCTACACCCCACCTCTAGTCTGAAGAGGTACATGCGTCGATTGCCAAAAATTTTGAGAAATGGTGAATGGAGATACGAAGAATCTTCCTATTTCGACATGTTGATCCATGACCCACCTTCAATTTAAAGAAGTATAGGCGCCGTTTGCCAAAAATTAGTGGAAATTGAGAACGAAGGTTTTGAGAATTTTCCTATTTCGGCTGTTTGATCCACGCCCCACCTCTAGTCTAAAGAGTTACCGGCGCCGATTGCCAAAAATACGTGGGAGGGAATACTGCGTCCAATTCTAAACTTAAGCCTATTTAGAATTTGCTTAATGAAGAAGAAGAGGGAAACATCACAAGGAACTCTTCTGATTTAGTTGTTCTAAAGGTTCCTTCACCCATACCCATTGAATGTATGAATTGGCTTTCCCCATGCAACGAGGACAACGAGGAGGATAATGCTCACAAAGAGAAGTCTGAAAATGCTTCACCTCATTCTCAGAATCTTGCTGAATCCATAACAATTTGTTTCCTTGAATTGCCATCATCCATCAGTGCACTTTCGGTCTTGAGCCATTATCCTTTGAGGATATCTCTCCCTCGTGTGCTCCTAATTACTTGGATGTGAATGTAAAGGAGGAAATCCCTCGTGTGCTCCTAATTACTTGGATGTGAATGTAAAGGAGGAAAAAAAAAAAAAAAAAAAAAAAGGTAGGTATGAACTCAATGGTGAGAATTCCCCATTCTCGATTATAGTGAAAATATCATCCAAACGCCACAATCAAACATGTGTTCATCTCAAAAAGTTTTCCCTTCATTGTCAACGACTGACATATATGAGAAACATGATCAGAATTTAGTGTTTGAATAGTTTTCACTAGCAAATTTACCACGAGATAACCTTAAAGAAATAAAGAGCATAATAGTTTTGGGTTTAGGGATTTGGGTTTGATCTGTAGTCTTCATCCCCACAATTTCAAAGTGAGTCACGCCCCACCTCAAGTTTGATCCACGTCTCAATTCTTTGCCAGAATCGTACAAACAATCCATTTCTCGTTAAAAAATTTAATTATTAATATAAATTAATTATATAGTTTTATTAATTATTTAGTTTTGGCATTTGAGAGTTTTGCTCTGCAGTTTTCGTTACCTCAATTTCAAACTTAGTCACGCCCTTCTTCGAGTTTGACCCAGGTCTCAATTATTTATCAAAATCGTACAAATAATTCATTTATCGTTAGAAAATATAATTATTAATATAAATTAATTATATAGTTTTACTATTCATTGAGTTTCTGCATTGCAGAGTTTTGCTCGGGAGTCTTCATCCCCTCCATTTCAAACTGACGAGTCTGGACCACGTCTCAGTTCTTTATCAAAATCTTACCAATAATACATTTCTTGTTAGAAGATTTAATTATTAATATAAATTAATTATATAGTGTTATTAATCATTTGGTTTTTACACCGTAGAGTTTTGATGTATAGTCTTCATTGTCAGGAGTCAATAGTCTAGTTTTTTTGTTTCAAATATAATTAGTCTTTTAGGAGTCCTATTCTTTAGGACTTGGGATTTTTCTGCTGATATTTTAATGTTTTTTTTTTTTTTTTTTTTTTTTTTTTTTTTTTTTTTTTTTTTTTTTTGTAAAGACTATATAATGTCATATTAGACTTAATAAAACCACACTTAGATCCAATTGTCTATGTTTTCAGCTCTAACAATCTGATGCTAAACTTACCAATTGGTATTAGAACCGTTGGGTTTATGTCCTAAAACTCATAGTTTGTAAACAAAAACATATTCTATTTTCAATAAAGTTATTATTGTTGTTTATTTAGTAAAGATTGTTATTGAATAAAGTGAACTTCACGATCATTAATCTAAATCCAATAAACTAAGAACACTCTGGCTATAGTATGATTACTTGAACTATATGTAGAGACATAAGAGTGGATCAAGTTCAAGTATATAGTCAAAATGATATAGTATAAGGATAAGGTTGAGTACCTTATTCTGGGGACACTATGGATGCGGTCCACTTTTGTATATGATATAAATAATGTGATCACTAAATTGTACGTGTGGAGACATGTGAGTGGGGGCATCCTATGCAATGAGTATTGCATGAGATCGGACCATGAAGAAAACCACTCTCACTTTATAATGTCGTTTACTATTGAGACTAATTTTCTTTTCATTCGATGACCTAGGTAATTCGATCTTAATCCTGAGCTAACCATGACCTCCTGTTTATTCGAAATTATCCTTAGATTTGCATGGGTGAGAGTGGCTCGAGTTTGCGGACTTAATTGGCCTCCCATTTCAGGGGTAAGACTGGGTGAATAGCTGGAGACGTGGGGTGCAAGATGGAATTCGCTCCTACCCACTTTTAGGGATAGAAGAGAGGTAGTTCCCTTTAAGTACTGACTCCAGGACTTGAACAAGGGGCCCCACCCTCTCATTGGCCTGAGAGGGATTCGGTTTACTGGTTGGACCACAAACCAATTGTTCATTAGAGGATTAGTGAGATATAAGGAACAAGAAGTAACTTCAGGGGTAAAACGGTAAATTGACCTAGCTCGAGTTACGAACAACTTATGAAGGATCGACTTACTAATCATGGTTATATCAAATGGACAGAAATATATCTATAATGAGGGGAGTGCAACTACTAGGCTATAGTGGAGTGTCCTAGTAGTTAACGAATGTTGGTTAACAAGGTTAATGAGTTTAACCGGTTAATCTTGGATCGTTGGAGCCCATGATCTATAGGTCTATTAGGTCCCTCTGCTAGCTCATATTGAACTAAACCATAGAACAGTGTGACGAGTGAGTTCAAAGTGTTCGAATTCAAATTAGGGAATATGCGCTACATATATACGATATATTTAACCGCATTTTTGTTTTATTTGCGAATTAAACAAAAGAGAGAATCTAAGATATTTAAATAAGATTTAAATATCTTAATCAAATATTTGTCGGAATTGATTGGGATTGGCATTTGAATTAATATTAAATATTAATTAAATAGTTTAATTAATCATTTAATATACTTTAATTTGAAATTAATTATTCAAATTAATTATTGAATTAAAATGAAGAAAGTCAAAATGTTGACTTCATTTAATGGAAAAATACATGTTAGTGGAATTTTGAGGTGTCAAAATTTGGTTTAACCAAACTTAACTCAAACTTGCATGCTTGCCACATAATCCCAAACATTTGAGTGGAATTTTGAGTATCAAAATTTGGTGATCTCAAATTTGCATGAACATGCAAACATAACTCTATAAATAGAGTGATCATGGTACATGGAAGGTCTTCCTTGGTGAAAAATCTTGAGAAAAACCTCTCACAAACACTCTCTTCATATATACAAAACCCCTCCCAAGTTTAGTCACTCACCGGATTCCACAATCCCATTCTAAGGCCGGAGGATAGTGGAGAAGACACTAGTGGTGGTTCGAAACCGATTCGTGAGGAAAAAGGAATTTGAACTACAAAAGGTTAGTATTCAAACTCATTAAGTTTTAATACCTATAAACATGCTAGTTATTTACTATCATTGACGTTCTAAAAGTGCCTAAGATCCAAATTGCTTCCGCATGTGTTATATAACACCATCAATTGGTATCAGAGCAAGTTCTAGGCACTTTATTTACATTAATTTGATCATGGTGGGTACCATTTCATAAATGGAATTTTGTGGTTTCTAAGATGGATGGTATTGGTTTTGACATTTTTTTTATGCTTTCCATTGATACAATTATTGTAATAAGCCTAATATGTATGGGCTTTAATGAATGAAGAAATGTCTGTAATTTTTATGGAGTCATTAGAGTCCATTTTAGGTTGTAATTGATCGAAAATGGAAGAGATAGCAAGCTGAACCGAAGAGGAAGATGGAAGAGGCGGTTCGGGTATTTTTTCTGTCTTTCGGATCCGGTTCAACATTTTTAAGGGTTGGTTCGCCCAGTTTATGATCCTCGAGAGTGGTTCAAGTTATTTTTAATTACTAATGTAATAATTTAGTTAATTGCTTGTTTTAAAATGCCAAAATCAATCCACTTTAGCGTGTTTAATTAATTATGCATTACGAATGTATGTTTTAATTAAATAGAAAATGTATATGCATAAAGTATGCCATATAGATTTAAAATCCCACCATAAGCGAAGCATGCTTCATGCATTCCAAGTATGTTATAAGTGTTATAATGTATAGTATGCATGTTTAGGGTACCATGAGTGATAGATATAAATTGTTATATTATTGCATGGAATGGATGACTATATAATTGTTATATAAAGCATGTTAGATGCATGTTATAGGTTATTTTCAACGTCATAAAACGAGATAGACGTTAAAATCTATAATAAAGATAAGTGCATGCTCACTTAGGGTTAAGAACAGAGCACGATCAATTTTAATAGTTAAAATTGGTCGATGTCTTACAAAATTGCGGTTACAAGAAAGCTCACCTGGCACGATCTTGTCTAAGGTTGGAGGTACTTAAGTTGACGATTTACAGAACACCTACTACTTGGAGATCAAACCAGTACTTGAGCTTAGTTAGCCCAGTTTTATGAGCATGCTTGAGTAATGTAAGTTTTAGAAAAATCACCTAGACTTAAGTTATATTTAATTAGCCGAAATGTACCTAGGTAATGAGTATACCCAACCGTCTAAAATACTTAGTGGGAGGAAAAAGATACATCTTTTTCCTTTTATGCTCTCTGGAAAATTCACACTGTGAGATTCATGCTCGGCCTCGTGTCGACCTGGGAGCGTCCTCCATTCGGAAGGTATTTGCATGAGTCAATAACAAGGTGAATAGAGAAAGTATTTATAGTAAGTGGGAGAAGGAAGTATATCAACACGTCCTCTGGCCTCCACCACTAGGTTGCATCGTGAGATTCCCATGTTCCACCTGCATGTTACCCTAGAGCAACTACCCATTCGGAGGGTCGTAACATGGGAGGCGAAACAACGCAAACTCCAGAAATGGATAGGATTTCTTAGGTCCGTTCCCAACTTTGGCTCTTTCATTCGATAACATTGTTGGGACTGATCTATAAGGTCTGAAAATCGCGGGTCACACTTACGAAGAATTACTAAGAGTTAGTATATTCTTGACCAAAATAGCGATACCTAAGAACACTATAGGAACAAGAGTTATTCTGGGACTAGTGTTTAAGTCAAGAATGTCTTGGTTTAGTGAATGAGTGATTGACTGCCCCTCGGTAGCAGTTGCTCTAACTCACTAAAGTATCGTTGCAAATTAATAATGATTTGGGTACATTATTACATTCGCTAAAAACTGATTGGATTAAACAGGATTAAGTCAAATCACTAATAGAATTTTCTTTATATCACAGCATGACAAACTCAATAGTACAATTACTCGCTTCTGAGAAATTAAACGGCAACAATTACGCAACTTAGAAATCAAACCTAAACACAATACTGGTAATTGATGATTTAAGGTTTGTTTTAACTGAGGAATGTCGTCCAAACCCCAGCTCAAATGCAAACTGAACAGTTCGGGATGCATATGACAGATGGATATAGGCAAATGACAAAGCCCGAGTGTACATTCTAGCCAGCATATCTGATGTTTTGGCTAAGAAACACGTTGTTATGGGTACTGCTAAAGAGATTATGGAATCTCTAAAGGGATGTTTGGACAACCGTCCTTCTCCCTTAGACATGAAGCCAAAAAATACATTTACAACTGCCGTATGAAAGAAGGGACCTCAGTTAGAGAACATGTCCTGGACATGATGGTCCATTTCAATGTGGCAGGAGAAAATGAAGCTGTCATTGATGAGAAGAGTCAAGTCAATTTTATCATGATGTCTCTTCCGAAGAGCTTCTTCCAGTTCCACACAAATGTGGTAATGAACAAAATAGAATATAACTTGACTGCTCTTCTCAATGAGCTACAGACTTATCAGCCCCTCTTAACGAACAAGGGACAAACAGGAGAAGCAAATGTTGCTATATCCAAGAAATTACTACGAGGATCGTCCTCCAAAAATAAGTTTGGACCTTCAACTTCTAAGAGTGTTTTGATGAAGAAGAAGGGTAAAGGGAAAAATAAGATTTCTACTAACCGCAAACACAAGGTTCAAAAAGTAGATAAAGGAAAATGTTTCCATTGCAACGAAAACGGGCACTGGAAGAAAAATTGCCCAAAATACCTTACAGAGAAGAAAGCCAAAAAGACACAACAAGGTAAATATGATTTACTCGTTGTAGAAATATGTTTAGTAGAGTATGACAACTTAACTTGGATACTAGATTCAGGGGCGACTAATCATATTTGTTCTTTTTACTAGGAAACTAGCTCCTGGAGAATGCTTGTGGACGGCGAGATAACACTCAGGGTTGGAACAGGAGAGGTTGTCTCAGCAAGATCAGTAGGAAATTTAAAGTTGTTTTTTGGAGATAGATTCATTATATTAGATAATGTACTTTTTGTTCCTGAAATGAAAAGAAATCTAATATCTATCTCTTGTTTATTAGAATAATTGTATAAAGTATATTTTGAGATCAATGAAGTGTTCATTTGCAAAAGAGGTATTCATATTTGTTCAGCAAAACAAGAAAATAACTTATATATGTTAAAATCGAGCGAAACAAAAGCTATTTTAAATACCTAGATGTTTAAAACAGCTGAAACTCAAAATAAACGACAAGATTTCTCCTAATACCTATCTTTGGCACTTAAAGACTAGGCCACATTAATCTCAATAGGATTGAGAGATTGGTTAAAAGAGGACTTCTAAATGAGTTAGAAGACAACTCTTTACCTCCATATGAGTCTTGTCTTGAGGGTAAAATGACTAAACGATCGTTTTCCGAAAAGGGTTATAGAGCCAAAGAAACCTTAGAACTCGTGTATACAGATCTCTGTGGTCCAATGAATGTCAAAGCACGAGGAGGGTATGAATATTTCATCAGTTTTATTGATGATTATTCAAGGTATGGCTATCTTTACCTAATGCGTCACAAGTTCGAAGCTCTTGAAAAATTCAAAGAGTATAAGACTGAGGTTGAAAATCTATTAGGTAAAACTATTAAAACACTTCGATCAGATCGAGGAGGAGAGTACATGAACTTAAGATTTCAGGACTATACGATAGAACATGGAATAAGGTCTCAACTCTCAGCCTCTGGTATGTCTCAACAAAATGGTGTATCATAAAGGAGAAATAGAACTCTGTTAGACATGGTTCTGTCTATGATGAGTTTCGCTCAATTACCCGATCCGTTTTGGGGATATGCAGTGGAGACTGCTACATTCATTTTGAACATGGTTTCTACTAAGAGTGTTTCAGAAACAACTTGTGAGTTATGGAAAGGGCGTAAAGGTAGTTTATGTCACTTTAAAATTTGGGGATGTCTAGAACATGTGTTGTTGCAAAACTCCAAGAAATTAGAACGTCGTTCAAAATTATGTCTATTCGTAGGATACCCCAAAGAGACAAAAGGTGGTTTGTTTTATGACCCTCATAGAAAATAGAGTGTTTGTATCAACAAACGCTATATTCTTAGAGGAAGACCACTTAAGAAATCATCAACCTCGTAGCAAACTAGTATTAAGAGAGATTTCTAAAGAAGCTACTGACAAAACAACAAGAGTTGTTGATCAAGCTGGTCCTTCAACAAGAGTTGTTGATCAAGCTGGTCCTTCAACAAGAGTTGTTGATGGAGCTGACACTTCTGGTCAATCACATCCTTTTCAAGAGTTGAGAATGCCTTGAAGTAGTGGGAGGGTTATAACTCAGTACTTCCAAAGCTCAGCTTCCATTAAAGAGTTGAGAATGCCTCAACAAGAGAGGCTGATGCTAAGAAAATTGGGTTTAAATGGATTTATAAAACTAAACTAAATGAGCTTTGAGAGGCTGACAAATACAAGGCAAGATTGATGGTAAAAAGATACACACAAGAGCATAAAATTGATTACAATGAAGTTTTTGCATCGGTAGTTAGAATGGATATTGTGAGGATGATCATAGCTTTTGCAGCTCAGAAAAGCTGGAAACTTTATCAGTTAGATGTAAAATCAACTTGGAGAATTAAAAGAAGATATCTTTGTAGAACAACTAAGAGGCAAGAAAAAAGGGGAGTGAACGTATGGTGTATAAGCTTAACAAAGCACTCTACGGGTTAAAACAGGTACTTAGAGCATGGTTCAGCCAAATCGAATCCTACTTCATCAAAGAAGGTTTTGAAAGTAGTTTTAGTGAGCATACACTCTTTGCTAAAAGGAAAAAAAGGTAACATTTTGATTTAAACATGTATGTTGATGATCTTTGGTTTACTAGCAATGATAAACATTACTGTGAGAATGATCTAGGACAGATGAGGTTATAGGGATTGAAGTAATACAACGATTAGATGACATTTTTATATGTCAAAGTTAGTATACAACTAAGGTTTTGAAGCGATTTGAGATAAAAAATTACAACTCTATCTGTAATCCCATTGTTCCAAGATAAAAAATTGGTAAAGATGAAGATGGCATTAAAATGGATGCAACTTTTTTCAAATAGATAGTAGAAAGCTTGCTGTATCTCACTGCCACTCGTCTTGATCTTATGTTTGTTGTCAGTCTAATAAGTCGTTTTATGGCTTGTCCAACGCAACAACATTTTGCAATAGCAAAAAGAGTTTTAAGGTACTTGAAAGGTACAGTTAATTATGATGTATTCTACAAAAGGGGAGGAGTGAGTGAGCTGATCCGTTTTACTGATAGTGACTATATAGGCAACATAGAAAACCGCAAAAACACTTCAGGCTATGTGTTTATGATGAGTGAAGGAGCAGTGGCTTGGTCATGTAGAAAGCAACCTATAGTCACTTTATCAACCACAGAGGCAGAGTTTGCGGCTACTACATGTGCATGTCCAGCTGTTTGGATGAGAAGAATACTCAAGGAGATCGGTTCTTTACAGACAGAAGGAACAAAACTTATGTGTGATAATGCTTCAACTATTAAGCTGTCAAAAAATCTAGTTCTACATGGTCGTTCTAAGCACATAAGCGTGAGATTTCATTTTCTTAGAGTTTAAGTTAAAAACATCCTAGCCTAGCCTAAGTCTAAGAAAATAAATACCGCTACCCTATGCATGTGTTATGGTCTCGAGTTGCGACGCCGCCGTCAACCGTACAGGAATGCCTTGCCTTAACCTGAAAAATGTAGTAGCATATGGCTTGAGTATTTAAAGAAATACTCAGTAAGTGACCCCACTATTGGGGTTAAATGCAACAATCACATGCAATGAAATGATGGGACCTATCTTTCGTTTCGTTTCGTTTCGTTTTTCCTACGGTGCTGTCCTAACGGGTAATCATTGGACGTGTACCATATACTCTACACACAGCCCATACGTGTGAGTATGGGCTCACCAGCTAGTTCGCACACCGCTGGGCCACTTTCCTTATCCGGTGGGCATACTCTAGGAGCCCTTTATGCTGGAACCCGTTAGAACTAGTAACCGTCACGGCAGCGCTGTGCAAAACATAACGAACGTTGTCCTGCCACTGGATGTACGCGTCCGTACCCTCGTGATGGGATAGGGGTATCCCCCCAAATGCATGAGCACACATAATGCATGAGGTCCCAAAACTTTTCCATTTTCATTATCCTTTAATACAACCCCGCTAACATTATGTACATATAGTATCATTTTTCATATCGTTTCAGATATCTTTCATCATTCATTTCATATCGTTTCTCATTCTTCAGTTCTCAAATCAAATTCTAACGGGGTTATATTTCATGCCATTTATCGTAATTTCATGTCACTCATATCATGCTGTATACACGCAACTTAAGAGACCTAATATAAAGTTCTATGCTTTTAACATAACATTTCATCATATACACATCATACCATGACATATTGCATCACAATGTATCATATCATAAACAAGTCATAACGTAAACACTTCGTAGTCATATCATTTTCTAACTTATCATAGCCTTAACGTTCTTATACCTATCACAGACATATCATTGCATGAACGTACCTTAGTCATATCATCACAAGAACGTAACCTAACACTATCGTTCTATCAATCCTAACGCTATCATTTTATCAATCTATCACAAACCTATACCTTTCTACCCGTAACCTAACCATATTCTTCCATCAATCTCTCTTATCCATATCACTCCGGTATGTAACCTAACCTTAACGTTTCATGAACGTATTTTACTCCTATCATTACATTTTGTTTTGTGCATCCTTCTCGCATCCAATCTCAAACATATCATTGAACACATTGTACTGTAATTATTATCAAACAATTCATATATTATAACATATACATAACAAATAAGAAGCATATCGATCCACAGACAATTCACACATATCAATATATATGACACGTGCAGAATCACAGGGCACGTGTCAACAGTAAATATAACCATGCCGATAGTAAGGTCACTTACCTAGTTAGCTTAGGTTGATGTTCCGTCGTTATTCTTAATGAAAGTCTATTGAAATTCAAGTCAATTTATGTAAGTTTCTACAAAAATTATTTTTCTAATTTACATTGATCCATTGTTAAAAGTCTGAAATGTTATATATCTATAATTATATTTTAAAAATCTTATTTTTCATGGTTACTGTTGTATAAGAGAGTAGATACAGCTATTACAAGTTATTCTGTGTTTACCTTCCCCTCTATTTATGGTTTTTAATTCCCTAATCTTCTTTCTCTGTTGCCTTTTAATTCTATTTTCATGCATTCCAAATTTCCAGTGGATCTCTGTTTCCAAATCTTTCCTTGTCTCACCATTTCTTACTCAGAATTGTTCTTGGTCATTCTATCTTTAATCTATTCATTTGGCTACTAATAAAAATTTAATATAATATTACTAGGATTTACTAGAACTATATAAATGATTGACATTTAGTTTCTAATATTAATTCTAACTATAATTGGTTGTGATTTATAAAAAGAAGAGGATAAAAGAAAATGAAGATTTAATATATACCTGGTTGATTAGATCTATCTTCACCTAAATCTCTAGTGAATCTCAACTGGGTAAAGTCATTCTCATTTTTTTTCCTCAGGTTCCAGGTAAATCTGACAATTATGGTTATTTTTTTTTCTTTTTGGTTACTTTCTGCTTAAGGATGGGTTGAGGAGAGATGATTGTGGGAAAGTACGTGGGGAAATGTTTTTTTTTTTTTTTTTTGTTTATTTACTTATATATTTTTATTATTATAATTTTAATTATTTTTATAATTATTTTTATTTCTTTATTTCTTTATTTATTTTTAGGCTATTACAATTAGGTGGTCAGATATCCTAAAGAGACCTCTCTGGAACACAAAGATTGTGGGGATGATCCTATAGTTTATAATACTTCTCGTTCTCTTAGACTATTAGTAAATGACAAGACCAACGAATATGAAAAATGTAAAATGCAATGTCGTCGACTACCATGTTCTTGTGCAGAATCCATTAGCATAGATGGAGGTGGCTTGGTTACTTCACGACAATTCATTTCGAATTTATGTTACAAAAATGGATTGTTTGATTCTAAAGAGTTAACCCTTTGTGTTTCACTCCTATTCCTATTCTTTTTTCCCAACGGAATAAATGTTAGCATAAATAATGGATTGTTTGAGAAAGAATGATTTCTCAACCTATTGCAAACTAGGGGTGTACATGGTCTGGGTTGGGTTGAGGGATTTTTTTGACCCAACCAAAAAAGTTCGAATTGATTGGATTGGTAACCCAACCTAACCATCTATTTTCGGGTTGGGTTGTCCGGTTGTCAATTTTTTTTTAAAATTTTATTTATCCACAATTTATAATTATTCGAATATAATCTTAGATAAAATATATTAGACAAACACAAATCAATTTTTAATTATTAAAAAAAAAATCAATGAAAAACAACAAGCTAAAATTGTATTATATTAACATAGCTCAACATTGTCATAAAATTAGAGTCAGCTAAATACCGACATTTCTTTATAATGGGTTAAAGTAAGAAAATATAAGGATAGATAATAAAATTAAATAAACAATAGAAGTGATTAGTCTAAATATTTTGTATATAATAAAAATTAAAAAAATACTATAAAAATATTATAATTGAAATATGTTCTAGTGATAAATTAGAGAGCCCTCGACTATTAGAAAAATAAATATATATATGAATTGTGATATAATAATATGGTAACAAATAAATAATAAATACCTTCTCTATTTAATAACAAAATCTTTAAATATTTTTAAACTAATTTTCTATCTATCCCATCATCTTTACTATTTTAGGATTAAAAAATTCCGAAAATAATTAAGAATTCTTTCAATCGTACTAGGTTAATCCGGTTAAAACATTTGAATTTTTATAATTTAAATAATATGGTATTTTAAAAAATATATATAAAAAATATAAAATAAAAAATAATATAAAAGAAATTAGATAAAATATAAATAAGAAATTAAAAATAATAAAATAATAAAATAATATAAGAGATAGAATTACTTTTCTTAGTTTAATAACAAAATCTATAAATATTTTAAAACTAATTATCTATTCATCCAATTTTGTTCACTATTTTAAGGGTTAAAAAATTCCTAAAATAATTAAGAATTCTTTCAAGAGTACTAGTTGGAGAAGCTACCGTAAATAAAAAATAAGAAATAATAAAATAATTACAAAAAAATTAAATAAAATACAAATAAGAAATTTTCTTATAAATAATAAAATAAGAAAAATTAAATATAATAAAATAACAAGAATGGGAAAAGGGGCGGTTTGAATGTGGGGGCTGTTCTTATTTTACCCGAAGGGTTTGAATTAGCCCCCCCCGATCGTATTTCTCCCGAGATTAAAGAAAAGATGGGCAATCTGTCTTTTCAGAGCTATCGTCCCAGTTTTTTACTCCCGAATATCCAGTTGATTAATTAATTCTTTATAACGCATTTTATTTATCTTTGATAAATAAGAAAGTAATCGTTGGCGTTTTCCGAGAATTTTATTTCAAGAGTACTAGTTCGAGAAGCTGCCGTAAATAAGAAATTAAAAATAATAGAATAAGAAATAATAAAATAATAAAATAATATACAAGAAATTAAATAAAATACAAATAAGAAATTTTCTTATAAATAATAAAATAAGAAAAATTCTGTTTTTGGTATTTGTTTGGTTCGTAAAGGCCTATTACTCTTGGATCTGAGGGGGTTTGAAAATCCGACGTTCTGTCTCCCTTGCCCGACGGCGTACAACATGTAGGACTTGTCTAAATCTACCCCTAGTGTGTGTAAAAGGCTCTAGGATTACTTTTGTTGCGTAAAATAGAGGTTTCGACGTCGATTTCGTAGGGTTTGGCTCTGCTGGAGCTTCGTCGGATTTTCTCACTGTCTTTCTCGTTTTCTCATTATTTTTCTTCTCTACAGGTGTCTTGGAGGTGCCTGAAGGTCGGGTTTAGTTTCCATGGTGACCCCGACATTGGGCGCCCTTTGTGGGTCGTGTGCGAATGAAAACTCTGGTGTTCGCCGGAGTTTTCGGTCCGGTCAACGACCATTTATTTTATCTGATCTGTTACACAACCACCCCCACTCGTACGCTCACACCCATCGCGTTTCTTCTCCCCGACATGTTCGCGCGAGCCCCAACGACCATTTCCCAGGATGTGCGTACACTCACTGTCGCTTGGATCATGCGGGGCATGCGTCAAATGAAATTTCTACGCATTCCATTTCGGGTGTGATCATACCAGCACTAATGCACTAGATTCCATTAGAACTCCGCAGTCAAGGGCGCTTGGGCGAGAGTAGTACTAAGTTAGATGGCCACTTGGGAAGTCCTCGTGTTGCAACCCTTTTTATTTCTATTTTATGTTTTACTCGTTATTTCAAAGATATCCAGTCTCAAATTCCAAGGTGTGGACTAGGAAATGCTCCCTGAATAAAAAAAAGAAGTTGAGGACTAATCTAGTGAATGGTGGTGGGTCTAGTTGTTCCGGGGACAGCTTTCTAGTACGACTATTGCCTTTGACGCTAAGTCACAGTCTTACTCCTTCCTGGAATCTAGGCACCACAATGTTCACTCTTCCATCTTCAGCTGATCTATTCTGCACTCTCCCAGCGGCATTCGTCCGTCTAAACATTGGGATGGGATGCTAGTTGGTGCATCTTTGTTGGCTATGATCAGCGGAGGTTGAGGTGCATTGATCCGACTACAAAATCAGTATCTCCACATGTCGTTTTCGATGAGGTATCATCATGGAGGTCCTCCAAAAATGTAATACTGCTGGATTCCGTGATGCTAGACTTACGTATGCAGGCATGAACACCTGAGCAATGATAAAATGGAATTTAGAGGGACCTCATTCATAATGTATGTTCATAAGCATAGGGATATTTTCCAAGAGACGATGAGTGCGGACGCACACAATATGATGATGAAGTGTTCGTAGGGAGCATGACATTATGGGGTTCTACTAACCTCCGAACGTCACTACAGATTAGCTTGATCAGAGAGTCTAGGGGGTGTGCGAGCCACCTGGAGATTTACACTCACATGTGTGGGCTGTGTGTAGGGAAGTACTACACATACAATTTTTTCGAGACTAGAGGCCACCCCTAAAGAATAGAGATAGGTCCCAAGAGCATGATTGCATGTGTTTGCATTTGCATTGTAACGACCCTCAATTTTCCTATTTAATCTAAGGTCATTACTATACCTCTATCCGTACATTTAATGCAGAATTTAATTTAAATGAGCTTTTATTATAATTGAAACATTAATTCCTCATTTATTACCTCGTGAATAAACTAATAAGAAAGAAAAGACGAAGAATGCAAATGAAATTCAACACATACTAACTATGAATTGAAAACAATCTATGTTATGCATGTGCCATGGTTACGGGGTTTGCGAAGTTTCCGTCGATCTAACATGGGTGCTTTGCCTTTATCTGAAAATGTAGTAGCACGAGGCTTGAGCATTTCTAGAATACTCAGTAAGTGACCCCTATCGGGGTTATGCAACAAACACATGCAGATGAGATGATGGGTCCTATCCTTCAATCGGTCTTCCTTGGGTGTATGTCTCCGTACCCTCGTGATGGAATAGGGTATCCTCCCAATGCATGAGCACACATAAACACATGAGGTCCCCAATATTTCTACTTTTATCATTAATAGATATAACCCCGCTATCAGTTTCATTTGTATCATGTTACTTCTCATTTTCAGTGCTCCTATCCTGCACAATCCTAACGGAGTTATATTTCATGCTAAAGTTTGTATTTCATGTCATACATGTCATGTTGTTCACATACAGTTTGAAAAACATAACATTACATTTCATGCTTTCATTATAACATATTATGACATGCAATTCATACCGAAAACATCTCAACGATCATATAATCATTCTAAGCACGACACATCACATCACATCACATTATATCTTACATCAAGTCATTTCAGAAACAGCATACGTTCACATTTCATAGTTTTACGTATTAAATGGTAACAGTCTAACATACAATTTATGGCACGTGCGAATCCACGGGCACGTGCCAACATATAATATACAGTTGCGTAACCTACGACGTTAGAGCCACTTACTTGGTGGGCCTTAGCCAACGTACTCCCTAAAATATATACGTAAGCTCCTAGCTCCTCGTATACGTCCTACACTTTTGTTGATTGTTGGTTCCTATTGGATCGTTCGACACCTTTGTTAGTATTTCACAAACATAATTAATTCTTAACTCGAAATTTGTGAAATACGACCTTAAAATGACCTAGTTTACCTTAAATAGGGTCGAAATCAAGTCCGAGAAGGGCAGAATAGCGTCAAACAGGTTGGAAATAGGGTTCCCAAGTTTGAGAAGCCGTCATGGAGCCGCAAAGCCGTGCCCGAGCCGATCATTCCCCATAGGCGAGGGGGTGTTTGTGCCACAACCTAACATGTGGCACAACCATAATCGGCCACGCGTGCAGGCTGAGATCAGGTTGAGGCACGGGTCGTCAGGGGAATTATGGGTTGCGATGGTTTTCGGTCTCAGGCCCCGACTAACTAGGTTGGGCCGAGGCATGGATTGAGTTGGGCCGTCTTGGGCCGCGGGAGTTTGGACCGGACAAGCTCATAGATAACGGGTTCTCAGTTTGAGGGGTGAAACGCGGCTGTGAGAAACGGAGCTGTGCCGAGGTTGTCTGTGGGCTGCAGTGGGCTAGATGCAAGGGATCGCGTTGGTAGTGTGGGTATGACTCGGGTCCGAATCCGACCCGTCAGCTTTGTCCTCCTCACCTAGATTCCTACGATTTTTCTCTGGCGACTCTCTCTCTCTTCCTTAAGTTGATTCGATGTTCGTTTTCCCCGTTTCCTTTTGGTTTCGATCGTGTCTCCGCCTTCTTCCCCTTTCTCCTGTTTATTTGGTTCGCAAGGGTCTAAAACTCTCAGATCTGAGAGGGTTCGAAAATCTGAGGTTCTGTCTTCCTCATCCGACGGTGTACAGCATGTAAGGAGCGTCGGAGTTCGTTCTCAGTGTGTGCTTAGGCTTTTGGGATGATTTTTGTGGTGTAGTTCAGTGGTTTCGATGTTGATTTCGTATAGGTTCACTTCTTTGGAGGCTCGTCGATTTTTCTCGGTCTATCAATTTTCTCAGCGTTTTCTTTTTTTGCAGGTCATTTCGAGATGGTTGAAGGTCAGGATTTGGTTTTGTGGTGATCTAGACATTGGGTAGATTTTGTGGGTCATGTGAGAATGAAAACTCCAGCATTGCCGGAGTTTTTAGCTCTTCACCGGCGACTACAAATTTTTTATTTTTTATTTTTATATATATTCGTTACATTCTCTACCCCTAAAAATAACTTTCTTCCTCTAAACTCTCAAACTCCTAGTTCAATTCAGGGTATTTTTCTTTTATTTCCTCTTCTCTTTTCCACATAGCTTCTTGGATTTGGTGGTTTCGCCCAATACTTTGACGAAACGTGTGTTTCTATTACGCAAGGCTTTCACTTGATAACATAAGTTTTCCTCGATCTTGGGGGGTCTGTATTCTATCATTGAGTAGAGTCTGTAATATATTTCCTCAACATGAACACATGGAATACATCGAGTCCCCCTCTTCGATTTTGAAGGTGGAAGGCTAGTTTGTATGCTATTGAACATATTCACTCTAAGATTTTGAAAGGTCTGATATATCGGGGGCTTAGCTTTCCCTTACGTCTGAATCTTAAAACGCCTTTCATAGGAGCTACTTTTAGAAACATCGAGTCCTCCTCTTCGAACTCTAAGATCCTTGCTTGACGTCGTCGTAGGTCTTTTGCCTACTTTATCCGATGCACATCCTTGCTCTAATTTTCTGTACTGTCTCGTTTGTAATACGTACCAACTTGGGTCCTATTATTTCTCGTTCTCCTACTTCATCCCAACACAATGGGGATCTACACCATTTTCCATATAAGACTTCAAATAGTGTCATCCTAGGTAATAGCCAAAAATAAATAAACAAATAAAAATAATTATAAAAAGGTAGTTAAAATAATAATAATAAATAAATAAATAAATAAAAACAACATTTCCCCATTTCACTAACCTCTCATCTCTTCCCACAATTATCTCTCATCAACCCATCCTTACGCACAAAAGTAACGGTTACTACAAAAAAAAATAAAGACAAAAATATAATCTTCAGATTTACTTGAGGAGAAAAAAGAATGAGAATGACCTTTACCCAGGTGAGATTCACCTGAGATTTACGCGAAGATAGATCTGATAGGTATATATTAAATCTTTATTTTCTTTTATCCTGTTTTTTAGAAATCACAACAATGGTTAGATCTTCATTGAATTATTACAATGGTCTAACTTAGAACCTAAATGTCAATCATTTATACGTGATTCTAGTAAATCATATCAAATTAGTAATATTAGATTAAATTTTTATCAATAGCCAAATGAATAGATTAAAGATAGAATGACCAAGAAAACTTCTGAATAGTAAACACTGAGATAAGGAAATAGAAAACACTGAGATAAAGAAAAATTTGGAAATAGAGATAACTGTAAATTTGGAATACATGAGAATAGAATTAGAAGGCAAAGATTTGGAAATAGAGATCCACCCTAAATTTGGAATACATGAGAATAGAATTAGAAGGCAATAGATAAAAAAGAAAAAAGAAAAAAAAATAGGGAATTAAAAACCACAGGCTAAATATGGAGGGAAACGTAAATATAGACCGTAGTAAAGCTCAGAGTAACTTAGCTGTATCTACTTTTTATATGGCAGTAACCATAAAAAATGAGATTTTTAATAAAAATATAATTATAGATATATAACATTTCAAGACTTCTAACAATGGACCAATGTAAATTAGAGAAATAATGTAGTAGAATTCAAACTCGAAACTAATGTCATGGGCTTATATAGGTTGACCCTGATTTCAAAGGACGGAATCGAACTTTCATTAAAGATATATTCGTGACAACGACTTAAGCTAGCCAGGTAAGTGACCTTACTATCGGCATGGTTATATTTGATGTTGACACGTGCCCTGTGGTTCTGCACGTGTCATATATATTGATATGTGTGAATTGTCTGTGGATTGATATGCTTCCTATATGTTATGTTATGTTATAATATGTGGTTTGTATGATAATAATTATGGTACGATGTGCTCAAGGATATGTTTGAGATAGGATACGAGAAGGATGCACAAAACAAAATGTAACGATAGGAGTAAGATACGTTCATGAAACGTTAAGGTTAGGTTACATACCGGAGTACTATGGATAGGAGAGATTGATGAAAGAATACGGTTAGGTTATGGGTAGAAAGGGAAAGGTTTGTGATAGATTGATAAAAACGATAGCGTTAAGGTACGTTACGTAATGATATGTCTGTGATAGGTATAATAACGTTAAGGCTATGGTAAGTTAGAGAACGATATGACTATGAAGTGTTTACGTTATGACTTGTTTATGATATGATACATTGTATGCTAGATTATTGTGCTTAAGTACGTAGTTATGTGAACGTGAATGTATGCTATGTATGCTTTTAGTCTGATGTGATGTGTAATGCATGTAACGATATGAGGTCCTTGAATGATTATGGCATGTTTGTATGGAATATGTGAATGTGAACCGCATGAATTGTATGACATGAAACACGGTAAACTGTCTGGAACCATAACCACGATAGAAATATATATGAAATGTGAAATGAAAATGAGAATGACATGAAGCCTGGAACGTGACAGGGGGTTATGATCATTAAAGATAAATGTAGAAATAGGGGGACCTCATGCATTATGTATGTTCATGCATCTGGGGGGATACCCCCATCCCATCACGAGGGTACGGACGCGTACATCCAATGGAAGGACAACGATCGTTATGCATTGCATAGCGCTGCTGTGACAGTTCTAGTTTTAACGGGTCCCAGCATAAAGGGCTCCCAGAGTATGCCCACCGGCTAAGGACTGTGGCTTAGCAGTGTGCGAACTAGCTAGTGAGCCCATACTCGCACGTATGGGCTGTGTGTAGAGTATATGGTACACGTCCACGTCCACGATTCCCGTTTGGACAACACCGTAGGGAAAACGAAACAAAATGATAGGTTCCATCATTTCATTGCATGTGATTGTTGCATTTAACCCCAATAGTGGAGTCACTTACTGAGTATTTCTTTAAATACTCAAGCCATGTGCTACTACATTTTTCAGGTTAAGGCAAGGCATTCCTATACGACTGATGACGACATCACAACTCGAGATCATGACACATGCATAGGATAGTGGTATTTATTTCTTAGACTTAGGATAGAATAGGATGTTTTAAACTTAAACGCTTATTTATTTTATTCCGGGTCTTTTGTTGTGTCATTTAAAGATGTTTTCGAAACACGTAAGTCCATGGCTGTGTTTTAAGTTAAAGGTTATGTTTTATGGAATTTAAATGAAGTCTTCTGCATTCAATGTTTATGGTATGTATACATTAGCGATCTTAAATTAAGTAGGAAATTTTGGGTCGTTACATTCTAATTGTTGCTTGGAAACTATTGTCGTTCCATTAAGTGTACGTGAAATCCATAACACAGCCCGAAACATGTCTTCTAAGATTTGGTTTAACCGTTCCGTTTGGCCATCAGTCTGTGGGTGGAAGACAGTATAAAAGTCGAGGCGGGTACCCAACATTTTTTGGAGTCCGTGCCAAAAGACTGATGTAAAACGTGGGTCATGGTCTGACACTTTTGATATTGGGACTCCATGCAACCTCAAAATTTCTTTCACTTACAATTGAGCCTAATTGTCTACTATATATGTTGCTTTACCTGGTAGGAAGTGTACCGACTTTATCAGTCGATAAAAAATTACCCAAATTACTGTGTAACCCCTTAGCGTTTTGGGTAAGCCTACTATGAAGTCCAAAGCAATATTTTTCCATTTTCACTCCGGTATGCTTACATGTTGTAGTAGTCCAGCTGTTTTCTGCCTAGGGGCTTTTACTTGTTGGCACACAAAACATTTACTCACAAATTTTGCGATATCCTTTTTCGTACTTCTCCATCAGAAGGGTTGTTTCAGATCTTGGTACATCTTCGTATCACCTGGGTGTATCGAGAACGGTGAGTTGTATGCTTCGGTTAGGATTTCGTTCTACAGATGGGACACATAAATGTCCTTGACATAAGTGTCCATCTTTTGTTGACTTAGAAAAGCTGTTCACTGGGCCTACTATTAACTGGTCTAGAATTTTATTTAGGTTGGAGTCTTCTCGTTGTATGTCTATGATCCTCTGTCTGAGTGTGGGTCACATTGTAAGTCGAGCTATCTGGACTATAACCTCCTCGGTTACTAGTAAAAACCATTTTTACTAGTAAATGAAAGAAGCTTTGGATATTTTAGGAGCTTACGTTAATCACCAATGAAAGCGTAAGATGTATACGGAGGAGCTAGGAGCTTATGTATATATTTTAGGGAGTACGTTGGCTAAGGCCCACCAAGTAAGTGGCTCTACAGTCGTAGGTTATGCAATTGTATGTTGTATGTTGGTACATGCCCGTGGATTCACACGTGCCATAAATTGTATGTTAGACTGTTACAATTTAATACGTAAAAGTATGAAATATGAATGTATGTTGTTTCTTAAATGACTTGAGGTAAGATATAATGTGATGTGAAAAAATGTTAGACTGTCGTTTTATTTCCTTCTCGTAGCATTTTGTGCAACAACTAGTAAAAAAAATGGTTTTTACTAGTTGTTGTAGATATAGGTTGGGCATCTACAATAGTTAGCTTACAAGAAAGCAAGTTACAATCCGATTTCTTTTCCTTTATCCAATCTTTTACCAGAAATCACGTAATCGGATCTCATTTTCTCTTATTATTTTATTTTAGATTTTTGTTATCATTTTAAGTGAGAAAATCTTAGAATCAATAAGATTTTAGTTAGCAATTCTATAAATCACGTCACATTAGTAGCAAACAATGGATTAAAAATTGGCCAACAATATCAATAAAAAAAAAAAATTAAACTCCTAAACAAATTAAAATAAAATAATATAAAATAAAAGAAGGAAAAAAAAGAATTAAAATAAAATAATATAAAATAAGAGAAGGAACTACATTGAAAGGACATTGAAAAGTAAGAAAATAAGTTAATACAAATGGAAAGAAAGAAAATGAGAAATTTTGGAAGTAAGAATCAATTAAAAAAATTTGTAAATAATATCTTATATAAAAATAAATAGATAAAGGGAGAGTAATATCTGTTTAGAGAATAAAAATCTGTTTATAGAATGAAAATAAATACATGAAAATAAATACAGGAAGAGTGAGAAAAGATTTGGTGAACCATTTTAAAGACAAAATTAAAAGATAAAATAGATTCCATTAAATTTGTCTAGTAACAATATCTTCTCTATCCTAAGAATAGAAAATAAGATATTTAGTGAAAATATAATTTTATATATATATAACCTTCCAAGAATCTACTCATAAAGTCTCTAAGGCTCACATCAAGTCTAACACATGGACTATTCTAAAATTCAGAGAATTGAAATTGAGATTGATATCACGATTTATATAGGTTAACTTGGATATAAAGGACAAAATCGAATTTTCTTAAAGATAAATTAGTGACACCAACCTAAGCTAATCAGGTAAGCGACCTTACTATCGGCATAGTTATATTTGATGTTGACACGTGCCCCGTGGTTCTGCACGTGTCATATATATTGATATGTGTGAATTGTTTATGGATCAATATGCTTATGATTTGATGTGTATATGTTATAATATGTGAATTGTGTGATGATACTTACGGTACGATGTGTTCAATGTTACGTTTGAGATAGGATACGATAAGGATGCACTAAACGTAAAGTAATCATAAAAGTAAGATACGTTCATGAAACATTAAGGTTAGCTTACATATCGAAGTGCTATGAATATGGGAGATCAATAAAACCATATGGTCATGATAGATTGATAAAAGAATAGATTAGGTTATGGGTAGAAAGGAAAAGGATTATGATAGATTGATAGAACGATAGTGTTATGATATGTTCCTATGACTGTATGACTACGGTACGTTCATGTAACGATATGACTGTGATATGTGTAAGAACACTACGACTATAATAAGTTAGGGAACGATATGACCACGAAATGTTTACGATATGATATTATTATGATACGACATGTGAATGACGGATATATATATATATATGCTGTGATATGATATTTAAATGATACGAGAAATGTTATGGTACGATATATGTGATAAATTGACATGTTTATGATATGATATATTGTGATGCGATATGTTATGGTATGATATGTATATGATGAAATGTTATGTTAAAAGCATGTAATGTTTTGTTATGTCTCCTAAATTGTATGTATATAGCATGATATGAATGACATGATATCATGATAAAATGACATGAAATCTAACCTCGTTAGAATTATGTATCATATGAGACAAAAAATGAGAAATGATATGATATGAATGATAGATGAAATGTGAAATAATATGAAAAACGATCTGATACGGAACGTTAGCGGAATTGTATTAAATGATAAAGAAAATGAAAAAATATTGAGATCTCATGTATGTGTGCTTATGCATTGGGGATACCCCTATTCAATCACAAAGGTACAGACGCTTACACCACTAAGCAGGTGAAGTATCATTATGTTTTATATAATGTTGCCGTGGCGGTTACTAATTCCAATAGGTGTCTGACATAAAGAGCTACGAGAGCAGGCTCACCCGACAAGAAAAGGAGCCCATCAGCCCACGAACTGTTTGGTGAGCCCATACTCGCACGTATGGACTGTGTGTAGAGTATATGATACACATCCAAGCTGCTCATTAGGATAGTGCCGTAGAAAAAGAGACTGATATGATAGGTCCCATCATTACATTCACATGCTCTTGCATTTAACTCCCAATAGTAGTGTCACTTCTTGAGTATTTCTTTAAATACTCAAGCCACGTGCTACTTCTATTTCAGGTTAAGGCAAGCATTCCGTACGGTTGACGACGACATTGCAACTCCAGACCACAACACATGCATAGGGTAGTCATATTATTTTCTTAGAGTCAGACTAGAATATGATGTTTTTAATTTAAACGTTTGTTTATTTTATTTAGTCTTTTGTTATGTCGTTTTTAAAAGTGTTTTCAAAACACGCATGTCCATGACTGTGTTTTAAGATGAATGTGACGTTTTATGAAAGTTTAAATAAAGTATTTTCACATTCAATGTTCATAATATGTATATAATGGTGACCTTGAATTAAGTAGAAAATTTCGGGTCGTTACATATACAACATGCATGAGGTCATATAATATTACATCATAGTTACGTTGAGATTTATGTCATAAATGTCTCATAATTGATTGTTTATTTTTAATAATAATTTTGATTATTTTATTTGTAATTCAATGTTATCCATGGTATAAAAAATCTGAGGTAATTAATATAATCTTGAATGATATGTGGTTGACATACACGAGAATCATGTTTAAATCACTACAAGAAATAATGGATACGATAGCATACGAAAAACGCTATAAAAGACTACGTCGTGACAGCCCATGTTATTAAAAGTCTAAAATTTTTTATAGCGTTTTTCGTACGTCGTGACAGTCAATGTTATTAAAAGTCTAAGACTTTTTATAACATTTTTTTTATAACTATAATAGATGCTATAAAACTATAGCTTATATACATTGTTATAAAAATATTTGATAGCATTTTATTAAAGCTATAATAGGTTTAATATAGCTAAAATATTTAACCTATCATAATATTTTTTTAACACTATAATATAGTATTCATAAATGCTATAAAATTTATTTTATTATTTAAATATCATTTCAATATTTATATTTTGATAAAACATTTATTCTAAGTATTGATTTTTAGCTAAATCCACACTGCTCACTTCATTTCACAATAAATACTATAATTTTCATTTACAATTGAAACTTCATCATCTATTTATATTACAAAATTAGTATTCAATAATTTCATAGAATAAGAAAACAATACAAAATAAAGTATTCTCCATTATTTGCATTGATGTTAGATTGTCTTGGGCCCAATGGTAGATCTTCCATCACCTTCCATTTCCAAATAACCAACAATCTTTAATTTTATATTGCATCTGTTTTGTTTAACAAAAGAGAATAAAGAGAGTGTGGCATTTGTACCAACATATGTGTAGGTCATGGGCTCCCTGTAGTATTCTCATACTCTTTAATTCCTTTGTTTCTACTTTGCTGTGATATTTAACCAAATGATAAACAATCATTCAAGAAAGAAAAAGCTAAATTATTAGAAGATATTCTTGTAAACCATGAGCATTGTCAATATCGTGATGAGAAGAAGTTGTGAGAGCTAAATATTGAGAATAGTTAATCACATTTTCAAAAACATATAATTACATTTTCAAAAAGAGGACAATATATTGAAATTCCTACACGGTTCACTAGATATCTCCATCCAAACTAAAAGTCAATTAACCAAAGGAACAATTAAATAAATTTAAGACAAAAGTTACCCTAATATTATTTGAAAGAGGGTAAGATATGAGACCCCATTACTATGTTATATGAAGACTTAGTCCCACCTATCTCATTCTTTAAAAAATTGCTCACAATAAGAGTCAACCCATAGAAAAATTTGAGAAACTTGACAATAACATCAAACTCTCAAATCTACCTAACAGCAGCAAGTTATACCAAACTTTCACACCAAGAAAAATTTTGAGTTAAAAATAACAAAAATAGAATAACTTTGCACGCCTATTATTTATGGTCAGCACTTAGGTAAGTCTTTCACTAGTATTACATTGCAAATCCATTTCCCGTATCCAACAAAATAGAAAAAGAATCCTCCACATATTTATGTTCTTATCAAACTAATATGACTAATATGATATCATGTAGAAAAAAACAATACAATAAAAAATCAAAAGGATGTATGTCAACATGATACCTGATGTGGAGTCTTCACATTCCTCATGCTACTGCTACCTTCCAACACTGAGGAATAATAACACAACAAGACAGCCAATGAAAACAAGTTCGACCATGCAACTCAGCACAATATCACAACAACTTCAATGAGAAATAGTGCACTTACACCTACCCTTACACTAAATATGTTGCTCTAAATAAAAGTTAAATATGTTGCTCTAAATAAAAGTTGAATATAGCTAAACCAAATCTTTGGCAACCAATCTTTGGCAACCAATATCATTCATAGTATTAATAAAAATAAATAACATTCCATCGAGTATTTATATAAATTGTGGTTAATTTATGCTTATAGAAAAACAATATGTAACGACCCGAAATTTTCTACTTAATTTAAGGTCGCTACTGTATACGTACCATAACTTTTATCTTAAAACAGAGTCATGGACTTACGTGTTTCGAAAACATCTTTAAAACGACACAACACAAGACTAAATAAAATAAATAAGAGTTTAAGTTAAAAACATTCTATTCTAGCCTATGTTTAAGAAAATAAATACCACTATCTTATGCTAGTGTCATGGTCTCGAGTTGCGCTTAAATTGATTGGTGAATGACATAAGTGCGTTTAATGGAAGCTGAGCTTTGGAAGTACTGAGATGTAGAAAAACTTTCCTGCCTTAATACGAGTTGGAAATTAAAAAAAAAAAATAATACGACCGCAATTATGGAAGTTGTGAGATGATTTAAAAGTATCGAGCCACAGTTTGGATGAGGCATTACGGTCTGGTCAAAATTTTAGAAGTATATGGACTATGAGATTGTCAAGATACCTTAAATTTAAGAAACCATGATTTAAGATGAACTTGGGTGGGGGATACATGAGGATTAGAGTGGGACATTGTCTCGAAATCATCTAGAAGTTTTGTGGTAATCCTCCTTAGGGTACACGAATGCAGTCAGGAAGCTAAACATAAACAAATTGTTGTAGAAAATTACCGAACAATTTTTCCTAGCAATGTCAACCTGGTTAAAAGGTATTACCATAGTTTCAAGACTATCATTTTAAGTTTGATTTTCAAGTCTCCCAAGTTTTATGGCGAGAAAGATGACACATTTGACGGATTAAGAGAAAGAAAGTGTTTAAATTTGCTACAAGCATAACTTTGGAACTTGGATCACTAAGGATGATATGTTGATAAATCGAAACAAACAGAGGGAAAATGATGCCCACAAAATTGGAAGATCTACTAAAGTATAACTCATAAAAGATTGAAATCGAGCCTAAGCTCCAAAGGTTGGTGACAAATAAGTGAAAGAAATTCTACAAAAAAAAAAAAACAAATAACAACAAAATTCTATGAGAATTACTCCCTTGAATCTAACTAAATCTCTTAAATGAATCAAAATGCTCCAAATGAAAAGCATCTTCTTCCAAAACTGAATCTTGAAATCAATTGAGAAAATAAAGGGGCTAAACAGGGAGAGTCGAGCATCAAAAATAAGAAGAAAGAAGTAACAATTTAAATGTTGAAGAAAGAAGAAATAGATTTAGTGCTCGCCTGATAATTGTCTATTTTTTGTACGAGAAATCTAGTTGAGCAACATCCAACGAATCTCTAAGAGAGATCGTAAAGAAGAAAATTTCTAAAAAGAAATGAAGTGATGAATGAAGGAAACCTGGAACAAGATTCGGCGAAATGAGTTTCTGACAAAACTTTAATATCAGCAACAAAAGACTAGTAGCTATGAAAAGAGAAGGAACCTACTAAATTTCTCATGGCTTTCAATAATGGTTGGCTTTTGGTGTTTTCGGTACTTTTGCACTTCCCGACCAATACCTACAAATCTATTGTAGAAGACTATAACAATAAGAGAAGATACTGGGTCAACAAGATAAGATGAAACTGAAATGAGAAAAAATAATAGAGATTTGAGATAGATACAATCCAGGGTGTGCAAATCAACAACCATTGGAGTGGGAGTGAGAGTCTGAGTCCATGGTGTGCAAATCAAAAAGTAAAAGGTAGTGATGAGTGTTTTTTTTAACAGCTCTTTTTAAAAATTGCTATAACCAAATGCTATAAATGAAGCAATTTGTTGTAGTGAATAATAACTAAGGTTAAGTGTCTTATCCTGGTAACACTATTGATACGTTTCACTTTGCAATTGTTACAAATGATTTGATTTGATTCAAATCGTTTATGTAGAGACATGTGAGTGGGGTATCCATTACAATTAGTTTGTATGAGAGTGGATCAAGAAATATTTAATTTCTCTTTCTAAATCCGTTAATTAAAAATATTAATATTTCATAGAATGATCATATGGGCCTCGATCATACTTATCTTTTGATCCACATGGGTGAAGAATGACTTATATAGCTGATTCAATATGCCTACCACTTTGGAACAAATAGAGGGATAGCAACATAATTTCACACGATTAAATAATGGCCCCTCTCACTATCCCAAAAGGGAATTGTTTTATAGTGGTAAAATGGACTACTCATCTACAATGTTATCGAGACTATTGCAAAACTATTCGTATGATTTTCAAACTACTGAAATAGTTAATTTTGCTTGTTATTATGGTTGTTATCGTTGGACTTAATTGTCATTTTTTTTTTCTATAATTATCAAATAAATTAATCAACTATTTATACCAATTTATTTTATTCATTTAGTACTTGTGTGGTAAATTATTATTTTTTTATTTTTTTATTTTTCTAAAGTTCAACTCTAACCATTCTCTTATTTACTCTTTTTTATGGATGGTTGGTAGATCATAAACCGTCAATAAAATTTATTTATGATTGAATTATAAAAAAATTGTTCATTTTAGAATCAGTGGTAATTAAGATAAAAAATGTAACTATAAAAGTGAAATAAGCTTTTGACCTAGATGCAATTACGAACAACCCATACAGGATCGATGAACATAACTTGTCCTTGCATCAGAATAAAACTCTAGATTTTTTTGTTGAGTGATCTATAGTTAATAAATAGAAATTAATTAATTAAATTTTATAGGATTAAAACTTATAATTATTAGGTCCATCCGACTAATATACTAAAATGATCCATTTAATTGGAAGAGAAATGGTGTTTAAATTAATATTTAATATATTAGATATATTAAATATAAAAATATATATTTATTATATTTAATATATATTTAAAACTAATTAATGTATATTAGATATATTAAATAAAAATATATTAGATATTTGAAATTGGAATGAGATTCAAATTAGATACATATTACAATATCTTATTACATTTGATATGATTTAAAGAGAACATATTAAATATTTAAATATATTACTTCACAAATATTGTAACGTCTTTAGATTTTTGTTTACCTAGAGTTGTTACTATCATTGTAACGTAATCATTTTGTGTGACAATAAGCGTTTAAACTTCATCTTAAACCACTGTCATGGACTTGTTCGAAAATGTGTTTAAAACGACACAACAAAATACTAAATGAAATAAATAAACATTAAAAAAAAGTAAACACTCTATTCTAGCTTAAGTCTAAGAAATTAAATATAACTACCCTATTCATGTGTCATGGTCTCAAGTTAAGATGTTATCGTCAGTCGTACAAGATTGTCTTGCATTTACCTGAAATATAAGTAACACGTAGCTTGAGTATTTTAAGAACTACTCATTAAGTGACTTCACTATTGGGGTTAGATGCAAGCACATACAATCATCAGTGAGACCTATCTTATATTAGTCTATATTTCTTATGTGGCTATCCTAAACATGTTAATTGGATATGTATTCACTGTTCTACACACGGCCCACACGTGCGAGTATGGACCCACCAGTTGATTCGCACACCTCCTAGGCCCCCTTACATAGTTGGACGAGCATTCTCTGGGAGTTATTGTCTTCGGACACCCGTTAGAAATAGCGACCGTCACAGCATTATAATGAATATAATGATCGTTTCCCTACCTCATAGTGTACGCGTCCATATCATCATGAAAGAGGGGTATTTCCCCGATGCATGAACACACAATGATGCCTGAGGTCCCAATATTTTTAATCATTGTCATGTAAGACAACACCTCCCATTTTCTTTCATATCATGTTATTTTCATCCTATCTTTCTATGCATAAATTGAGGTTGTGCACCGGATCGACACATCTTGTCTTATATCATTCATATCATGCATCGTGTCATATCATGTCATATCATACATATCTCATATATTAACATATCATGTAACATCATATACTATATCGTCAAACGTGTTACAACATAACATTTATCATATCATCAATACATCACATCAAAACACATGTCATAACATTCATGTATCATCTCGTAGTCCCATTTATTCATAGACCTATTATGGATTTATCCTTTCATATCATTTTATAGTCATATCGTATCATATACATATCATAATCATATCTTTCATAAATATATCATAGTCATATTGTTTCATAACTATATCATAGTCATATCGTTTTATAAACATATCATAGTCATATCGTTTCATAAACATATCATAGTCATATGTCAAGCATATAACACGTGCAGAACCACGGGCACGTGTCATCATACAAACATTAATTCCTAACCGTATCGATAGTAAAGTCACTTACTTGGTTGACCTTAGCCGACGTTCTCCTTAAACTCGAGTATGTTTGTATTCCATCCCTCGAAGTTGTTCCAAATATCGTCAAGAGATATTTCCTATTAGAACATTCATCTTGTTTTGTTAGTAATACGAATTTCTTATCTCAATTTAACTTAGATTGAGAAAACAGACCTTATACTGATCTTAATCGTCTAAGATAAGGTCGAATTAAGCCGAATGATCGAGTAATCGATATCAAAATGTCTATACCAAGCCGAATGATTGAGTTTTGAGTCGAAAAGTTGCACCGAGATTAGCCGAGTTGCGTTGAATCGACTGAGCCGAAGAAGTCGACATCTGCATGTGTGACACATGTCGCTGTGGGGAGAAAACGTGATAAGGCAACCCTAATTCTCAATGCAACGATCCAAGGTTTTTTTAAAGCAAGAACCTTGAATCAAAGAAATTAACAAATCCTTATACAAAAATTCGAATCAACCATACATAAAGGCTAAAATTAGATTACCTTTGAGATAAATATCTACCATCAACCGAACCTTTTTCTAAATTTGATCAAGGTTGGATTCGAATGACTCACATGTAATCACAAGAATTGCATGTAACTTAGAAATTACAAAAATAATACTCAAATTTTCAAGGGTATAGTTTTAATTTGAGCTCTAAATTTTATTCACCAAAATCTATCTTTACATAGTAATTGGTGGGTATTTATCGTCTCTCCACAAAAGAAACTTTAACTCTTCACATGTGGAGTAAAGAGGTTAGTCACATAATTTACTCCCACCCCTCTAAATCTCCATAGAAAGGAGTGACTTTGACAACTAACTTTCCACCCTTTTCTATGCGTGACACATATCGCCATGGGAGAAGACGTGATAAGGCAACCCTAATTCTCAAGGCAACCATCCAAGGATTTGTTAAAGTAAGAACCTTGAATCAAAGAAATTAACACATACTTATACAAAATTCGAATCAACCATACTAAAATTAGATTACCTCTTGAGATAAATATCTAACATAAAGATTTGGAACCTTTCTCTAAATTGAGTAGGTTCACACTTAAATTTGATAAAGGTTTGATTGAATGACTAAGATGTAATCATTGCATGTAAAAATTACAAAAATAATACTCAAATTTTCAAGGGTACAATCTTAATTCGAGCGCTAAATTTCATTCACCAAAATCTATCTTTTACATAGTAATTTGTGGGTATTTATAGTCTCTCCACGAAGAAACTTTGAACTCTTCAAATGTCGAGTAAAGAAGTTAGTCACATAATTTACTCCCACCCCTCTGAATCTACGCATCAAGAACTGACTTTGACAACTAGCTTCCCACCCTTTTCTCACGGCAATAAATTAAGAAATAATAAAATAATATTTTGTAACAACTTATCGATGATGAGTCACTTTGACAACTAACTTCCCACCCTTCCCACCCTTGTAACAACTTAATCCGCTACTTCAACTGTACAAATATTCACTTTCGAAACTTCAAATGGTCATTCCTAAATCGAATCATCTTGTAACACATGAAATAATGGTTGTACCGAATCTATCTAATTTTGTAAATGAAGAATGAATGTTTGTTGAATCTTCATGGTCTTAGATCGTGTAATAGGTTCAATTGAAACGTTTGGAACACCGTGATCCTTATCATCTTCCCCCTCTTCAAAAGGATTTATCATCTAATTGTTGTGCGCCAAAAGCAGAAAAAATGTACTCACAACACCAAGAGACACCAAGATATTTATGTGGTTCGGAGAGAAAGTTCCCATACATCCACGGGTAGCAACCAATCACTAATAAACAAAGCCTTACAAGTGAATACCTCACTATCACACTATAAAAACTCTCACCAATATGTCACTCAATAAATACAATGGGACACACAAAACATTCCCAAATTCCAATAGGACTCAATTAGTATGACTAAATCTAATTCAAATAACCAAATCAAATCTAATCCAAATATCCAAATAAACCCAAATCAAAAATCTAATCCAAATAACCAAATCTAATCCAAACTTACGGACAATTTAGAACATTAATGAGTTAAATCATCACCTACATCAAAAGGACTTTAGTCAGCAACATTGACAGTAGAATGTACTGAAAATTTTCGGAAGACTCTAGTTAGCAACATTGAAAGTAGAATGTACTGAAAATTCTCCGAAAAGATCAATTTTATAGACATTGATATTAATTATTTCAAGAACTTAATAACTATCATGCCCTTGGAAGTAACTTTGTTTTCCTTTTAGATGGGAATGGCTCCTTGCAAAAATGTATCCAAACCGAGTCAATGGGTTGAAAAATAATTTCTAGTCGTCCTTTGTTAATTCTTAAAGCAACTTTGAAATTTTGTTTCACATTTCTCTCCACCTCTTTGTCTAACATTTTGATCAAATCTGTCTTACTTCTGGCTGCTTGACTCGCATTAATATTAAAATGAATAAGAAGCAAATCAAGAGGCGTAAGGGAATTAAATCCATAAACAACTTCAAAAGGAAAACAATGAGTAGTGCCGTGAATTGTTTATTATATGTAAACTCTTCAAATGGCAAACATTCATTCCAAGACTTAATATTCTTAAAAATAATAGCCCTAAACAATGTTTCTAATATTCTATTAACCACGTTTGCCCATCAGTCTGATGATGACATGTAGTTGAAAACAACTTGGTACCCAATTTACCCCACAATACTTTCTAAGAGACTTAAAAAGGTAACCTCCTTTTCACTAACAATTATTCTATAGATTCCACGTAATCTTACTACTTTCTTAAAGAATAAATCAGCAACATGCTTTACATCATCCGTCTTGTTGCATGCAATAAAATGAAAAATTTTACTAAATCTGTCTGCCACAACAAAAATTCTATCTTTACCTTTTTTAGTGTGCACCAAACTGAGAAAAAAATCTATAGATATATTAGTCTAAAGTTCGTTAGGTACATTCAAAGGAGTATACAATCCATTTGGTTGTGATCTAGATTTAGCTTCTTTGCATTTGGGTGAGAGGCGAGACTATTCTAACGAAGTCTTGACAAACCTTCGGTAGTAACCTGCCAATCCCAAGAAACTTCGTACCTCGGTGACCGTAGTTGGGCGTTCCCATTTCGTGATGACTTTTGTCTTGGTGAGATCTACTGAAATTCCGTATTTAGACACTATATGTCCCAAGAACGAAATCTGTCAAAGCCAAAACTCACATTTGGAGAATTTGGCGACAAGTTGTTCTCCCTCAAGATAGTTGGGGCATTTCAAAGGTGTTTTTGGTTTGTTTTTTCGAGTATATTAGGATATCGTCTTTGAGCATGATCACAAATGTGTCTAGGCACTCCTTAAATACTCGGTTCATTAATTTCATGAACACCGTTGGGGCGTTGGTGAGGCCAAATGACGTCACTACAAATTCATAGTGGCCATTTCATTCGAAAGGCGGTTTTCGGTATGTCCTTGTCTTTAATCTTAATTTGGTGGTATCCTGATCGAAGATCTATTTTGGAAAATACTGTTGCTTCTCGAAGTTGGTCGAATATGTCCTCGATGTGTGGTAAGGGATATTTGTTCTTTATTGTCCTCTTGTTTAATTCTCTTTAGTTGATGCACACATACATCGAACCATCTTTCTTTTTAACAAACAACACTGGCGCACCCCAAGGGGATACGTTAGGTCAAATGAAGCCTTTATCTAATAAGTTTTGTAGTTGTAATTTAAGTTCTTTTAATTCTACTGGGGCTACGCGGTATGGGGCTTTAGAGATGTGTCCTGTTCCCGGTTCAAGTTCTATCCCGAAGTCTACCACTCATGAAGGGGGGATTCCTGGGAGGTCCTCTAGGAAGACATCTGGGAATTCGTTTACTGTAGGTACCGTATCTATTGTTTTTTTTTTTTTTTTTTTTCCATTTGTGTTTACTACATAGGCTAGAATCGCCCTCTCCCCTTGTTGTACTAGATGTCTGACTTATCATGGATATTATTTTTGGGGTGGTGCCTGTGCAAGTTCTTTTAAATTTAAAGGTGAGTCTGTTTGAAGGCGTGAATACTACTTTCTTATGGCGTTCTATACTAACGAAGTTTTTGGCTAGCTAGTCCATTCCTAGTATGACGTCAAAATCTGTCATATCTACTACTTTTAGGTCTACCTTGATGGTTCGTCCAGCTATTACTACTTGTTCATCTTTTACTCTATTTTCAGTAAGCAGGCCTATCCCCACTAGGGTACCGACTGACAACACATGCAATAAGGGTTCAACTATGAACTCTGCTTGACCAAAAAAACGCAAGGAAACAAAAGAATGGGTTAAACCCGAATCAAACAATGTTAATGCAAAATGTCCTAGTATGAAAAATGTACCTTTCACCACGGTCCTAGACGTTCTCGCGACCTTATTGGTTGTTGCATAGGCCCTGGCCTGTGCACGGGTTTGCACGGTGGATTTTTCGAATAATCGGACCTCTAGGGGGTCCCCTTGAATTTCCAGTGTTCGTTACAGGGCAGACTTTGGCCACGTGACCTATACGATTACATGTGTAACATACACTAGAGCCTACCATACATCTGCCCTAATGTTGTTTCCCACATTCACAACACAGGGGTTTTTCACGTTCCAGTACTAGGGTTCGGTTTACCGGAGGCAGGGTAGGTCGCCTGTCATGATATCGAGGTCTCTTAGGTGGCAATTAGAATTCCGTCGGTTTGGGCTTGATGGGGCATTTCTTTCCTACGGCTTCAATTGGCTCTAGATTTTTCTCTTGTTGCGGTACCTCCAAGACCTTAGTCGTCCTCAGTGCTTCGTCGTAGGTTTTTGGGTCAAATGCCTCAACCATGTGGTGACTTTCGTGTTCAGCCCCAACACAAATTTCTTCGTCTCCTTTTCCTCAGTGTCTACTAGTGACAATGCAAACCTCTTTAACCTCACAAATTCTTGGTCATACTAGTCTACGCTGTGTTCGCCTTGGATCAGGTAATTAAATTCTTGTTGTTTCTTGATGCGAGTTACCTTCGGATAGTACTTTTTGAGGAAGGCTTTTTTAAATGTATCCCACCACATCATGATCCTCTCTCTTGGGTTGATATTACTTTTATTATCCGTCCACCACACTTATGCGTCGTTTTGTAGCACATAAGCTGCACAAACTACTTTGTGGTCGTTCAGACACCTCATTAATTCAAAGGTCGTTTCCATATTTGCGATCCACATTTGAGCCGTTGTAGGATCTTCCTTTGAACAGACGAATGGATGGGGGGCATACCGTTTGAAGTCCTGTAACCAGTTCGCCCCTCTGTCTGGTTGCGGATTGTTGGCTTGTTGAGTGGCTATCCTTTTGGCCTACTGTGTAGCCGCCATTGTTGTTTGCTGTGTGGCTACCATTGTTTGCATCATCGCCTGGAATGATTCCCACATTAATTGTGTAGTAGGATATAATCCAGCTATTGGTACTACCGGAGGTGGTGGAGCTTGTGGAGGAGGTGCGTTTTCTGGAGGGGGTGTAGTTTGTAGAAGAGGTGCATTTTTCGAAGGGGGTGCAACTTGTGGAGGGTGTACTAGTTGTAGATGGGGTTCCCTTATTGGTGGTTCAGGTACATAGGGTCCAATAGTCGACCCTTCTTGGGAAGAGCTTCTTTCCACTCCTCCCCTTCTCCTTATCCTTATCCTAGTAGGAATTTGTCCCCTTCCTCTTCTACCTCTTCCACGTTCTTTAGGCGGCATACTTCTAGAAACCAAGAAAAATAATTCTATCTAAGTCTATGATTTGCTATTCGTATTGATCACAATCTACTATATAATTCAAGGAAATATTAATGCTGTAACATAAAGACATGCATTGACATACAATCATATCATAGTATAAAAGCATACGTCGTAGGTTAGTCTACAAAATCTATAACTTAGAGTTCTAATACCAACTGTAACCACCCTCAATTTTTCTATTTAATCTAAGGTCATTACTGTACTTTTATTCGTACACTTAATGCAGAATTTGTTTTAAATGGGCTCTTATTATAATTGCAACATTAATTCCTTATTATCTCATGAATAAACAAAGAAAAGAAAGGAAAAATGATGTTAAATTGAATATCCTAGACTAACCTATAGTTTATTAATGCAATTACAATTCAACCTATACTAACCTATACTAATAATGTAAATGAAATTCAACCTATACTAAACTATACTATGAATGGAAAGCAATTTATCCTATGCATGTGCCACGGTCACGGGTTTACGATGCTTCCATCGGTCTCACATGGCCGCCTTGCCTTTTATCTAAAAATGTAGTAGCACAAGGCTTAAGTATTTCTAAAATACTCAGTAAGTGACCCCCTATCGAGGTTATGCAACAAACACATGCAGATGAGATGATAGGACCTATCCTTCAATCTGTCTTCCTACGATGCTATCCTAACGGGTAACTTGGATGTGTACCATATACTCTACACATAGCCCATATGTGCAAAAATGGACTCACCAGTCGGTTTGCACACCGCTGAGCCTCTTTCCTTGTCAGGCGAGCATACTTTAGGAGCTCCTTAGGCAGGACACCCGTTGGAACTAGTAACCGTCACGGCAGCGTTATGTAAAACATAACGATCGTTCTCCTACCCTTGGTGTATGCGTCCATACCCTCGTGATGGAATAGGGGTATCCCCCAATGCATGAGCACACATAAATGCATGGGGTCCCCAATATTTCTACTTTTATCATTAATACATATAACCCCGCTATTAGTTTCATTTGTATCATGTTACTTCTCATTTTCAATCCTCCTATCGTGCATAATCCTAACGGGGTTATATTTCATGCTAAAGTTCGTAATTTCATGTCATACATGTCATGTTGTTCACATACAATTTGAAGAACATAACATCCATTTCATGCTTTCATTGTAACATATTATGACATGCAATTCATACCGAAACATCTCAACGATCACATAATCATAAAAGGCAACACTTGTATGGAGGACGGCGGCATCGCAAAGACTGTAACACTTGCATTGGGTAGACTCATATTTAAATTTCTAGTATTACATTGGAATAGGTTATTTTGCATTTCATCGTTTTAAATATTTTGTATTTGCTTTAAATTCTCTAAATTTTAGTATTTCGTATTTAAACATGTACGACCATGGTTGTGTTTTCTAAAGAAGAGGACGTTTTAAATGTTTTCAACATCTATACTAGAGATGAGATTTGCTTTTGAGAGTTATATTTCCGCATAGATGGTGGGCATGAGACATTACTAACGACTCTGAGTATGTAAAAATTTAGGGTCGTTACAAATAAAGAGTTCTTGAGTTTTTACTTTAGTGAGGATTAAGTTTCACGACTTATATCTTAGACTACAGTCCATAAGAATGCATGAAATCAATCTCTACGCCTTTCTTGCAACACGGTCCTTAAGTTTTTTTGAAGATATCGAGTGGAGAAAGCCATTACACAACACTGTAGAGACGAAGTTTTAGAGGCATCTAGCAACGGTTGCGAATCTTCTTATGTTGTTCAGGGGAATCTTCTTACATTCTTCATCAAATTGAAATTCTTCTAGACCAATTTTCTAGAAATTCTTGATGACTCTAAATACTAAACTCAAAGATGGAGAAAATTCATATACTCTAGCTCAAGAAATGAGGCCCAAAACATGAGCCAGGAAAAGTAATAATAATAACAAGTAAATAATAATTAGAAAAAAAAAGGAAAAAGTAATAATCCTCTCTCTCCACCATTAGAACTCCTCCCCAAATATCTCTCCCAGCATCTCCTCCAACTGCTAAAAGATTTTCTGGAAAAAGGATCGTTACGCATATCATGGAAAGAGAGCTGATCAAACAGATGTGGAAGGAGGATTTGTTGCCTTAGTTAGAAATTAAATCACAATCATTTCAAGAATTTGTATGAGTTTTAGGATATTAATCCGTAGCATTTTTACAGAAAAAGTGAAACCGCTTAAAATTGGCATTTTTAGGATATTAATCCTTAGCCATTTTTACATAATAAAAAAAAGAAAAAAAGGAAATCAGGAAGATGAAGCTTTTTATTCTGCCCATAACTTTTGCTTTTTATTCTGCCCATAACTTTTGCGAGATAGAAATTAATCCCTTTGAGGTCAATCTTTTTTAGAATTATGACAACTTTTATAAATTTGTTAATTTTAACCAGTTTTCAAAAGGAACATCAATTTAACTATAACTTAATAAAATGGAATTCCTTCGGATTCAAATTTTTATCCGCAATAATTTATTGCATGAAGAAACAATAAAGGTAGGTTATATATATAAATGTATGTATAAACATAAAAAAGAAAAATAATAATAAAAAAAAAATCCAAGATGCTAATCATGTAAAAGGTCTACACAAAATCTAACCTATGAACCATGGTAAAAATTTAGCAAAAGTTTGGAATTTAAAATTGATGTCATTGGCCTCACATAGGTTGACATGAATTTCAAAAGAAAAAAATTGAAGTTTTATTAAGGATAAATTGGTGACACCAGCTTAAGCTAATCAGGTAATTGGCCTTACGGTAAAATAGGCTAGAAATTATATGGGTTACAATTTATGATGTATAAGATATGATGATCTATGAGTTGTTTCGTCTGATGTCGTATACTAGTATATGATGATGTATGAGTTATGATGTTTGAGTTATGATGCTTGAGTTATGTTGCTTGAGTTATGATGCTTGATGATGTGTATAATATATATAGTTTGATATATGATGTATTTGATATGCTTGATGCCCTTTATGGCGATATGATGATTATGATGATTGCATGATGTTTGTCTTAATATATTGATGTTTTCCATATTAAGCATGATATATGATGATGAGTGTCATATTGCATCATGTTGATAGACCGAGATAGGACATAACCCTAAGAACATGAAAATAATATTAATATAAATATTCAACGAGCATATGTTACTAAATGTAACAAATAGATGAGACTAGAAGGTTGTATCAAAAGAGATGATAAGATGGAAATTAGAGGTGTTGGGTTTTAAGTCCTAAAACTCATAGTTTGTAAACAAAAACATATTATATTTTTAATAAAGTTATTATTGATGTTTATTCAGTAAAGATGGTTATTGAATAAAGTGAATTTTATGATTATTAATCTAAATCCAATAAACTAAGAACACTGTGACTATAGTATGATTACTTGAACTATATGTAGAGACATAAGAGTGAATGAAGTTCAAGTATATAGTCAAAATGATCTATAGTACAGGGATAAGGCTGAGTACCTTATCATGGGGACACTATGAATGCAGCCCACTTTTGTATATAACATAGACAATGTGATCACTAAATTATACATGCGGAGACATGTGAGCGGGGGCATCCTATGCAATGAGTATTGCATAAGATTGGACCATGAAGAAAATCACTCTCACTTTATAATGTTGTTTACTATTGAGACTAATTTTTTTTCATTCGATGACCTAGGTAACTCGATCTTAATCCTGAGCTAACTATGAACTCTTGTTTATTCGAAATTATCCTTATATTTGCATAGGTGAGAGTGGCTCGAGTTCGCCGACTCATTAGGCCTCCCATTTCAAGGGTAAGACTGGGTGAATGGCGGGGGACGTGGGGTGCAAGATGGAATTCACTCCTACCCACTTTAAGGGATAAAAGAGAGGTAGTTCCCCTTAAAAACTTACTCCAGGTCTTGAACAAGGGGCCCCACCCCTCTCATTAGCCTGAGAGGGATTCAGTTTACTGGTTGGACCACAAACCAATTGTTCATTAGAGGATTAGTGGGACATAAGGAACAATAAGTAACTTCAGGGGTAAAACAGTAAATTGACCCATCTCTGGTTACGAACAACCTGTGAAGGATCGACTTATTAATCATGACTATATCAAATGGACAAAAACATATCTATAGTGAGGGGAGTGCAACTACTAGGCTACATGGAGTGTCCTAGTAGTTAACGAATGTTGGTTAACTAGGTTAATGAGTTTAGCCGGTTAATCTTAGATCGTTGGAGCCCATAATCTATAGGTCCATTAGGTCCCCCTACTAGCTCATATCGGACTTAACCATACAACAGTCTGACGAGTAAGTTCGAAGTGTTCGAATTCAAATTAGGGAATATGCGCTACATATATACGATATATTTAACCGCATTTTTGTTTTATTTATGAATTAAATAAAAGAGAGAATCAAATACGTGTCCGAATTGATTAGGATTGGCATTTGAATTAATGTTAAGTATTAATTAAATAGTTTAATTAATCATTTAATATTACTTTAATTTGAAATTAATTATTCAAATTTATTATTGAATTAAAATAAAGAAAGTCAAAAGGTTGATTTCACTTAATGGAAAAATCAATGTTTGAGTTAGTGGAATTTTAAGTGTCAAAATTTCGTTTAACCAAACTTGCATGCTTACCAAATAACCCTCACAAATTTGAGTGGAATTTTGAGTGTCAAAATTTGGTTAACTCAAACGTGCATGCTTGCCACATAATCCCACACATTTAAGTGTCAAAATTTGGTGATATCAAATTTGCATGAACATGCAAATATGACTCTATAAATAGAGTGATCAAGGTACATGGAACTTCTTCCTTTGAAAAAACTTGAGAAAAACTCTCACAAACTCTCTCTTCATATATACTAAATCCCTTCCAAGTTTGGTCACTCACTGGATTCCACAATCCCGTTCTAAGGTCGGAAAATAGTAGAGAAGACACTAGTGATGGTTCGAAACCGATTCGTGAGGAAAAAGAAATTTGAACTACAAAAGGTTAGTACTTAAACTCCTTGAGTTTTAATACTTATGAACATGCTAATTATTTACCATAATTGATGTTCTAAAAGTGTCTAAGATCCAAATTTCTTCCGCATGTGTTATATTAACACCATCAAGAGGGACCTCATACTTGTGTGTTCATAAGCATAGGGATACTTCCCCAGAGACAATGAGTGTGGATGTCTGCAGTATGATGATGGGAGTGTTCACGGAGAACATGACACCAAGGGGTTACGCTGACCTCTAAACGCCGCTACAAATTAGCTTGACGAGAGAAGGTTAAGGGAAACAAGGAAATTAGTACCTTTTAAGTTCAACTTTTTTTTAAATATGAAAACTTTTAAAAACTTGTTAAAATATGGAGCGAAATAGTTTGACAAAAGTTTTTAATTTAATATTGATGTCATAGACTCACATAGGTTGACATGGATGTCAAATGGCAAAATCAAACTTTTATTAAAGATAAATTGGTGACACCGGCTTAAACTAATAAGGTAAGTGGTCTTACTATAGGATAAACTAGAAATTGTATGAGTTACAATTTATGATGTATGAGCAATGATGATGTATGAGTTGTATCATATGATGTCGTATACTAGTATATGATGATGTATGAGTTATGATGCTTGATGATGTGCGTAATATATATAGTTTGATATATGACATACTTGATATGCTTGATGCACTTTATGGTGATATGATGAATATGATGATTGCATGAGGTCAGTCTTAATATGTTGATGTTTTCCATATTAAGCATATTATATGATAATGAGTGCCACATTGCATCATGTCGATAGATTAACATAGGACAGAACCCTAAGAGCATAAAAATGATATTAATATAAATATCATCCGAGCATGTGTTACTTAATGTAACAAAGAGATGAGACGAGAGGGTTGCGTCAGAATAGACGATAAGATGGAAATTAGAGGGACCTCATGCATGTTGTGTGTTCATAAGCATATGGATACTTTCCCAGAGACGATGTGTGCGGATGTGTGTAGTATGATGATGAGGGTGTTCATGGGGAGCATGACACTAAGGGGTTTCGCTAACCTCCGGACGTCGCTACAGATTACCTTGACCAAAGAGGGTCTAAATGGTGTCTGAGCTCCCTAGGGATTCACACTTGCATATGTGGGTCGTGTGTAGGGAAGTACTACACATCCAATTTGTCTGAGACTAGAGGCCACCCCTAGAGAATAGAGATAGGTCCCAAGAGCATGATTGCATGTGTTTGCATTTGCATGGCCCCTTGTGCCACTTACTGAGTATTCTTCGAAATACTCAAGTTGTGTGCCACATCATTTTTTTTAGGTAAGGCAAGGCGCACATGTATAAAGAACGATAACATCACGAACAGAGACTGTGGCACGTGAATACGGTGGCATCGATGATGTCTTCTTTTAAGAGATATATTTCCGCATTAGAGATGAGCATGAGATGTTGGTAGCGACTCTAAGTATCTAATAATTTAGAGGGTTATAGTAACCAATCTTAACTTTTCTTAAGAAATACCTGATAGAATCACTTGGATTTCAATATGAGCTTTAAGTCAAGTATGATTTAAGGGAATATGGAAGAAATAAGCAAAAAGGAAATATGGAAGAAATAAGCAAACAACTATGACCTAAGGACCAAAATGAAGCGTTTTTTTAGGAATCAAGCAACATTAAAATAACTCACTAAATGAACTCCAATGCTCATGAAATTTAAATGCTGGGCATGTGACATGATAAAGTTATATGTGGAATTTGGTTGATACGATAAAGAATCAACTACAAGGGGAATAAGATTCGGATTACCTTGTTGATCGAATATCTCAAGGCAAGAACATTGTTTGAGATTCGAACCACTCCACAAGCAAGATCGATCATGTCTAGCTTGAATGATTCTTGTTGATCAAATATCTCAACGCAAGAACACTTGTTTGAGATTCGAATCACTCCACGAGCAAGATTGATCATGTCGAGCTTGAATGATTCTACATGCAACCTAAACTACATAGAATTGTAAAGAAACTTAGTCATTGGCTAAAGAAAAGCACAAATGCTCCTTTTACTATATTTTCCAAGTCTACCTTAAAATACAACATACATGGCTTTATATAGCCTTAAAATGAAACTATTAAAGGCATTCCAAAAGTTGTAACATTCATACTTAATGATCATAATTAGCCATTATGTAAATGTAACCTAGAGTAAATAAAATGTCTTAAAATACAATAACTCTAAATGGTAATCCACCCAAAATTTATAACCATCAAACTTCATTCCTCTTCAATGTGACATGAATTGCAACCTCTTTTGATAATTTTGACAACATTTTCTTCGCATCTTCATTGAAGTATATCGTATGAATGATGTCTTTTGGTTCATATCATTGGTGGTAGTTGGATAGTCCCTAATGTAACTTACCTTTAGTTCATGACCCATGTGATCGCCCATGACCCATGTGATCGCCCATGAAACTTATAAGAGGTCTATTTCATGATGCCTAAGAATTTTATAAAATTTTAGAACCATTAAATCATGTTTGGGGTTTGAACAAAGTTTAAGGTGGTAAATAACAAAAATGTCCTTAAGGTTTCCTTAAGATATTTCAAAGTCGAAACACTCTCTTAACGACTCAAGATTTTAAGTAAGGTATCACAACCCAAATTTTTGGGCACTAAAAAATAAGATGTGATTGATAGACTACGCAACTTAACATGAATGTATGAGAAAACAATAGACAAATACCATAAAATTTAACACTATTTTAAACCATTCAACGTTTCCAAAGTCAACGTAATAACATACATGTATAAATGCTCAGTTTGCTCATAAAAGGAAGAATGAGATCGGGATACAAAAGATGTAGATGATATGACAAGCTACAAAAATATGTGGACAAGACAGACACCTCTATGTGGCTACTAAGCTCCTGAGCACCTCTTGCTTCGACCAGAAGCAATGCACCTCAAAAAAATGTAGAAAAGGTTGAGTATATAAATATATCGAGTAATCAACCTATTTGTAGGCTCTAATTGCATCATCGTCCTAGTAAGTGACCACGAGCTTTACTCTACATTCTAGGCAGAGGACTCTTGCTTTATATAGACTTGGGTAGCTTGCTTACCCTACACAATAATAATCAGTATCTGCAGTTAAGACACCTAAAAAAAACTCTCTCTATGAGGTAGGGACAACATGGTGAGTGCTAGCTTGCTTGTCATCCATGGAAAGTTAGTTAGCGAACCCATCCCACAGGCCCATGCAATCGCCTAGGGTTGGGAGGACAACCTCCTTAGACGTGCCAACTCCACTGACTACCTGCATGATCAACGCCCAACCACAAGAAAAATCTATCGTGTAGGTTAATCCAATTGAACTACCAAGTCTCATGTTCCTAACTAGCATTATGCCTAGCTAAAAAGTACTATATTAAAGTGGAATGAGAAATGGAAGCTCTGCATACACTATATTGGTTGTTATTGGCGTAGACAGTTACCTTTGTCTAACAGGGTTTTCGTAGTGGTCTTCTAGGTTCATAGAGTGGTTTTGTGGCCTTTACATCAATTCATGTCTTTAGCTTTCTCGGTTTGACAATCTTGACAAAGACTAGGATTTCAAGGGTAAGGGCCTCGAATGGCTTGGTGGGCGACACTAGTACCTGAAGAGCTACCTCTGGGGGAATCTCTAGCCATGAATCTCCTTCCCCTTTCTAGGCGGTTATGGTGGTGGCATAACCTCATTGGCTTCTAGAGGTATCTCTCTATAACCTTGTCTGCATCTTGAGGTATCAAACAGAAGAACTTATGGGTGAATACCAAATTGACACGTTATTTAGTAAACAGCAGCGTAAAAGTAATCTAATAAATTGATTATGCTTGAAAGGCACAAAATTCTTAAAAATTAATTCTCCGATTCAAATTCGGATAACTTACCTGACCATGTAGGGGCGTGTTCGCGGGCTGAGTCACAAAGGTTTACAACTCCCTACCCTAAATGTCTACGAGATCTAAAGCCCGACTACTTTGATACCAATTTGTCACAACTAAAATTTTGGTATACTAAAAAGTGGACATGACTAATGGACTTGCAGTGCAACAAGTATGTTAATTTTATGCAATTTTAAACCATTCAACAAATTTTACAAAAACCCATTTAATAACATCTACATGTACAAATGTTTCATTTGTTCATAAAAGGAAAAAAAAATTGATACAAAAGATATATACAATATGACATACTACAAAAATATGTGGACAAGACAGACGCCCCAAGTTGACGCCTCTCTGTGGTTATTAAGCACCCAAACACCTCTTGTCTCGATCAGTAGCATCATGCATCTGAAAAAGAAAATATAGAAAGGGAATATATAAATATACTCAATAAACAACCTACTGGTAGGCTCTCATCATATCTTTGACCTAGCAAGTGATTACGGGTTTTACTTCAATCTCTAGGCAGAGAACTCTGACTCTAGCTTAGCCTACACAGTGGTAATCGGTATCCGCTGTTGAGGCGCTACCTTAAAAACTCGCTCTATTAGATGGGTAAAAAACATGATGAGTGTTAGCCTGTTTATCCTCCATATGAGATTAGCTGGCAAACTCAACTTAATACTCGCATGATCAACACCCAAACACAAGACAAATCTACCGTGCAGGATAAACCAATTGAACCATCAAGTCTCATGTCACTAACCAGCATCACTCCTACTTCAACGATACCATACTAGAGTCAAAAGGGAAGCAGAAACTTTGCACACCTTTGTCTACAAGGACCTTGGTGGTCTTCTAGGTCCCTAGAGCGATTTGGCGACCTTGACATAGATTCACGTCTCTAGATTCCTCGATTTTGACTCATCGAGTCTACTTTGATTGGGAGCATTATGGCTACACCCTTTGATCGTCTCTCATGATTCTAACGCACTCAGGTTACTAGAGGCATTCAATCCTAGGTTATAGTCTAGTCAAACAAATGTTCACACCTTAGTCTTATTTTGTTTCTACTACCTTCACTCTACCATCAATCACCTAGAGTTAACGTACTATACATCATGCATTTAGTCGCACATGCTAACGAAGTGATAACATTCATCAAGCACTATAAATACATAAATCCTCCTCCTCTATTACAACATGATTAAGTACAAGTAGTAGAAAAACAATACCTTACACCATGTAAAGAATAGTCTAGTTATGCTAATAACAAGTGTGACAATTCTCATGCCTCTGTTATGCTCGAGTTAGTTGATTTCTTGTTAAATATTGAGGGTCATGTATTAGAATATATTATAATAATTAGTTATGGTATATATCTTAGATATTCGTAATTAGTTAATATTTTTTCATTTATGATTGGATTAGTAGTATATTTTATTTTATTCTCGATCGAGTTAGTTTATATTTTCCTTGTTTTTAGGTATTAATTGGTAGCTTGTATTCTATTTAAACGTAGTGAACATTACTGAAAACTTGGACTTTAGATCCCACCTAAGTTTGTTGCACTTTGGACCCCAATTCTATTTCTCATTCTTAACATGGTATCAGAGCCTAAAACCAAACCCTAACTCAATCAATGAAGTCTTTACAACCACCGATCATCCATCGTGATAAGTCCAATCAAGTATCACAACAACCACAACTTTCTTCTTTCAACAGCTTCTAAACCATCGTCATTGCTTCCGAACCTTAAGCAACCACTACTAGTCCTCAAGTCACAAATTATAGTCCCCGACTAGTCCATACATCCCCGCAAGTCGCAGATCTGTGAGCCTAGCATTACCACTACTATCGCAATAGCCCCACTAGCTTTTATTGGTATCCCACTTGTTTTTCAAATTCAATAACTTTGATATACACCTATTCCGCAAACCTACAATTTCCACTATACCATCACTTTCCAAAATCCAAACCCACTATTCCGCAAACCAACCGTGTTTAAGGAAGGATTTTTCCATCATGACTTTATTTTAGACTCAATTTCTGTCCAAACTAAGACCCACTAGTTCATCATGTCAGAAGAATCGAAAATTTCAAAGCAGAAGAAGAGGAACAATTGAAAAAAAGTGATAGAAACCAGAACGGAGGACGATGGATGAATTGGGATATATATCATCCTTCCACAAGATATATCATCCTTTTAAGCCCACATCTCAAAAGGGTTAATTTCGGGTCTCTATAGCGATTCTCTGATTGAGCCCCACAAATCATCAATATTTTTTCCTCTCAACAATAAAATCAAGAACATATTCATTATCAAGATGTTTGTGGTGAGCTATCCAGATTCCGTCATCAACAGGTAGCGTCCTAATCTTAATATGGATCTTGAATTGGCTACATATATTCTCAATCATTCTACTAGACCTCTACTAGACCGAGAACTATGGTTGGCAAACTGTTCTCAATCATCCAATATCAAGAATATGTTATAAGCATCTTCAAATTTCTCACCAAGCTCAAAGGTGGCATATTTAAGATGTTCGTATTTTCTTTCACAACCTCTCAAGTGATCTAGAGAACCAATCTTGGTGTTATTGTCCAACTTTAAAACTTCAGATGTTTATTTAACACATCATTATTATATTTACCGCTCTGATCAACTAGAGTATTCTTTTTGTTCCAATCAAATTAAATGGGACAAATTACCAACCCTGGAGTAATTCATTTATGCATAAATCAAGAAGCAGCTCTTCAAGTTCTGAGATACATCAAAGGTGGTCTATTTGTGAGTTTTGCATCTTTTTGGGAAATTCAATGATTTCTTGAAAAGTCTAAAAAGCAAACCAATCAAAGGCCATCTATTTTTTGGTTTTGCATCTTTCTTGAAACTTCAATAATTTTTTGAAAGTCGAAAAAGAAAACCAATGTGTCCAAATCATCAGCAAATACTTGTTTAGAGCAAATTTGTCAGATATTTTCACTATTGGGAAGACAAAAGTGTTATTGACCTACGCTCTCTATTTTCTGAAAGACAAGTTGGGTGTTATTGACCTACACTCGTAAAGACAAGTTGGGTGTTATTGACCTACACTCGTAAAGATAAGTTGGGTGTTATCGACCTACACTCATAAAAACAAGTGGGGTGTTATTGACCTATATGCTCCAACTTGAGGGAGAGTATTAGAATATATTATAATAATTAGTTATGAAATATATATTAAATGTTTGTAATGAGTTAATATTTTTTTTTTTTTATGATTTGATTATTACTCTATTTTATTTTATTCTCCAGATTTAGTTAGTTATATTTTGTTTATTTTTAGATATTAATGGGTAGCTTGTATTCTATTTAAACATAGAACTTGAATGAAAACTTGTACTTTAGTTCTCACATATGTTTGTTGCACTTTCAATCCTAATTCTATTTCTCACTCTTACCCGGCAAGAATGAACTATTTTGATATAGTTTAAAATAGCATTTTATATTTAATGCAATTAAAGAAATGAAAAGAAAAAAACTCAAAAGCTGAGAAAACTTAAAAGCTAAGAAAACTTAAATAAAACATGGAAAGACAAAAAAAGAGGGAAAGAAAAGAAAAATGGAAAACCCCAGCCCATTGTGAAATCCTAAAATCTAATTGCGATCAATCTGATAATCGCAACTCTCTCCCACCATCTCGGCAAAAATCTTGTGGCTCTTAAGTATGGCTTAGTTCAAAATCTTATGCCCATCTTTGCTATTCCCCTCCCTCTTTACCTTGCTTCTTTTTGAGATTTTGTTTACTATTATGAGATTTGGATTGTGGATTGGGTGTTATAGTAATTTTTCCTCTCAATCTAGTGATGTATGAGTCAATTTTTTTTGGTGCTGCAAATGACCCTACTCCATATATATTTAAATTTTTTTGCTGCTGATATTTTTTGGTACTGCAATAACTTTTCACCCCACATCACTAGAGTAAGCAACATTTTAAGAGAAAAAACACTGATACTAATATATATTTGCAGCAGATAAACACATACTCCATCTGTGACCAATATATATATTATTCTGTTACAAAAATAAATAAATAAATATATATATATATATATTCATGCTACCGTAAGGAAAATATTTGTAGCTTTCTAGTGATATATGAGTGAAATTTCTACTCGAGTAAGCCACCCTTTAAGAGTATGAGTAATTTTTTTTAGGAGAATTATATATTACAAAACTTGTATTAAAATTTGGATAAAATTTTTATGAGAATATATTGAATCTTGCCAAATAATTATGGTAATTAGAAAAATAATTCAATTTGAGCATCTTAATTTGTTTTCATTCTTTTAATTTTTTTTTTTTAATTTTTTAATTTTTTTTTTTTTTTTTTTTTTTTCTTGCTTGCTTGATTAGTCCATTCTTAGACATTAGACAAAGTGCCAACAAATGATGGTTTAAGGTTTAGCCAACTTCTTAAAATGAAAGATGTTGAACACATAACTGTAAGTTACCTTGTTCTCAGACTTATTTTTAAAAAGATTTGAATACACTTGTTACATAAGTTTTTACCTTGGTGTCTCTTTATATATATATATACATGCAGATGAGCGAACCAAACACTGTTTAGTTTTAAAAGCATCCCTCCATCATTTCGATTCTGCCTGCCGAAGAAAGAGAAGAATAAGCTAGGAAGGGCCCCTACCTAAGCTCGCGAGAAGGAGAAGGGCTAAAATACAAAGGCAAGACGCATGTTAGAGAGGCACTAGCAAGACAACGCGCAGCACTCTAATCTAATGCACTAATGCTAATGCACGCCAACTACCCCTAATCTAATGTGCTACTACTGCGCTATACTGCGCCAACGCTGACTATGCGCTTTAGCCCTATCAGCAGCAGAGCTAGCCGGGGAAGAGAAGGTTGGGTTGCTTAGATGATGATGAAGTCGTAGGCAAGATAGTCACAGATGAGATTCCAACAGGTTTGTATAAGATGGGCATGGAAGCTCTCCTAAAATCAAAGATTCTTAAGACGTATGCATAGAAAAGAAGAAAATCAGGCGCATAAGGTGAGGAGCGAAGCAAAGAGACAAATAGCTTGACCTTGTTCACAAGAGTGAAAAAAGGGACAAGTGATTGAGTGAAGGAGTAAGGTCTCTTTCTCGTTACCTCTGAAATGAAGGAAAAAATAGGGAGAGGTGAACAAGAACTTCCTGAGAATAACTCACATGAACCTATTCCCGAGTTTATAGTGAATAAATAGGGACAAGTTCAGGAGTTTCCCTTGTTTACTGTGAAAGAATAGAGGGGCAGGCAATGGAATTGTTCAACCGAGTTTACGAGGTTCAGGGGAAGGAGCGAAGACGAAGACAGAGTTTACAGCTCAATTCGGTCAGGAATAGAGGAAAAGAGGTCAATCAGGTTCGTGAACCAAGTAATTGACGGTCCAATTGATCATCCTATTAAGCATACCGGAGCTTTTAAAGATAACACAAATATACCAGAGTTATCGATATCTTCTTTTCTTAAATAGTGATTGTGAACCAAGTAATTGACGGTCCAATTGATCATCCTATTAAGTATACCAGAGCTTTTAAAATGTTCAACAAAGATGGGTTGTATTTGAATTGGTATGAGAATATAAGTATCAATATACTTTATTTTTAAGACACATACTTAACAAAATTGACTTTTTCTATTAATGCTACCGATGAATACATGGAAGGAGCATGGAAATTTCTACAAGAAATGAAGAAAAGGAAACCGGATGCCAAAAAGTTTCTATGTCCATGTAAAGAGTGTAGGAATACGAAACATTATGATATCCAAACCATATGTGAACACCTAATCATTAAGGGAATGGACCCTACATATAATGTTTGGTATCATCACGGAGAAGTATGTGAGGATGATGTTGAAAAAGAAGTCGATGATACTCTTATGTCGGAAGCAACCATCTTATATAAGAGCACATATATTGAAGAGGAGGACAAGAATGATTCTTTTACATCAAGGAAAGACAAAAATATTTCTCACAATATTCAAGAGGCAAACACTTTGTACACACGATGTACAAAATATACAAAGATATCCGTAGTTGTGGCATTGTATAAACCTAAGACATGTAATGGTTGGTCTTAGATTCACAAGCCTTTTGGAACTTTTGTATGACATGCTTCCAATTGATAATGTCATTCCAATATCTATTTATGAAGTTCAAAAATTGTTCAAGGAATTTGACTTAGGCTACCAAAAAATCCATGCATGTAGAGGTGTACACCCAACTCGAAAATCCCAGAACCCAACCCAACCCGAAATATAAGTGTTGGGTTGGGTTGGGTTGTGTTGAATTTCGGGTTTGGGTTGGGTCTATTTTTTTAACCCGATCTGATTTGAGTTGGGTTCGTGTACCAAAAGAAAATGATTGGGTCAACCCGACCCAACCCAAAAATATTAAAAAAAAAAAAAGAAATTAAAGCCCAAAGGCCCAAAGACAAAGCCCAATCTACAATCTTGTTTGGTCTCTGACCCAAGCCCAAGCCCAAGCCCAAACCTGACACTTCAAAACCGAATAATTACTTAGTGAAAAATTTTCTCTCTCCCTCTCTTCTATGTGGTATGGGTAGGCAGCCTCCTTCTGCTCTCTGCTTCCTTTAGCTTGAGGTAAATGCCTCCCTCTCTGCTCGTTTAAGGGAAATGACTGTTTAAAATCATGTTATTTTAAATCAAGTTATTTTAAATTGCTACGTAAATCGATCTGCTCTCTCCACTATTTCTCTGCTCTTAGCCATTTCTACCTCTGTCATTTCTACCTGCTTCATTTCTACCTCTCAGCTCAAGTTCTACATAAGAGTTAAAGAAATCTACCCCTCTCTCTCTCCCCCTCTTTCTCTTTGGTTATTCTCTTTTATGATTCTCGCTCTCCTCTCTCTCCATACAAGATTCTCTCAGCCTCCTCTCACAACTCACCTCACCTCTCCTCTCTCTCCATACAAGATTCTCTCAGCCTCTTCTCTCACAACTCACCTCACAGCCTTTTTCTCTCTTCTCCCTTTCACAGCCCCAAAATACAAACCTTCAGTCAAAATAAAAATCTCTCTCGATAGTTAGTCTCTCACAAGGAATTTGATCTCAATAGCATTCTCTCGCGTTCTTTGTCTTGTTTCTTTCTCGAGCGCCGTCTTTCTCTCTTTAGTCTTCTGGAACGCTACAACGGGTAAGCTTTTTCTCTTCTTGTTATATCCCCTTGCAAAGACTGATTGTATATTTTAACTTGGATGCATTCTTTGATAATTGTTCATATTGGATTAAATGTTTGAATCATAATAGTTCTATTTTACTTCTTATAAATCGAAAACAATAGTGCAACTGTATGTGCAACAAGCTCCAGTAATTATAATGCATCGAAACCACCATTGGCTGCACAATCTGAATTTAAGAAGAAGAAACCCAATAAATCAACCATGTGGGATCACTTTACAAGATTAGAGAATAATAAGAGGTGCAAGTGCAACTATTGTTCTAAGAAGTATGCTTGTCGTTATGGAAGCACTTAAAAAATCTGTGTAGAAAGTACACAGATAAGGTGGAGGACAAAGGACAAACCACTCAAGTTTTCAACGTTCAATAGATGGGAAAGGTAGTAATAATATTGTTACTTCATTATTTAGTTGAACAAGATGTATATCAGCATGTGCCAAGATGATAATTATGGATGAATTGTCATTTAAATTTGTAGAGAATGAGAGTTTCAAATTGTTGTGTAGTATTGCATGTCCTAAGTTTGACCCTCTATCAAGAGTAACCATTGGTAAAGATATATTTCAGCTCTATCTAGAAGAAAAAAAGAAAGAAGAAAGATTTTTTAGTCAGTCATTTCGAGAGGGTTTGTCTTACCACTGACACATGTACTCCGCTGCAAAACATTAATTACATGGTAATCACCGCACATTTTATTGATTCAGAATGGAATTTGCATAAAAGAATTCTCAACTTTTGTCAAGTTGCTACCACAAGGGAGAGACTATTAGCAAGATTATTGAGAGTTGTTTATTGGAATGGAGAATCGATAAGGTTTTCTCTATCACAATTGATAATGCAAGTTCCAATGATAAGGCTTAGAAGTTGGAATTCACTTGTCTTAGATGCTGAAATATTACACATGAGGTGTTAGGCTCACATAATTAATTTGATTGTGAATGAAGGACTTAAAGAAATGCATGACTCAATTTCTAGTGTTCACAATGCCGTGAGGTATGTTAGATCATCCCTCAAGAGATTGACAAAATTTAAAGATCATGTTGAACAAGAAAAAATTAAATGTAAATCACTTGTTTGTTTGGATGTGGCAACTCGATGGAATTCCACTTATTTGATGCTTGATCATGCTTTGAAATTTGAAAAAGCTTTCAAAGTATTAGAGGAAGAAGAATTAGATTATGTTGATTACTTCAAAGAGGGTGATCATGGAAACAAAAGAATAGGGCCACCAACCATTGATGATAGGGAAAATGTTGTAGTGTTTGTAAAGTTTTTGAAGGTTTTCTATGATGTCACTACGAAGATAAGTGGTTCTTTATATGTGACTTCTAATTCTTATTTTCATGAACTTGGGTATTTGAGAAATTTTAATTAAGTGGAGTACAAATGTGAACTCTGTTTTAAGTAACATGAGTTCATAAGTATGACAAATATTGGGGCTAAGTGGAAAGAATTAATAAACTGATATTCATAGCAGTGGTACTCGAGCCTCCTTACAAATTGGATTACATATCATTTTGCTTTTCAAATATTTATGAAGATGTTATGGCTAAAGTGATGATGGATGACATAAAAAATTATTTAATTAATTTGTATGATTACTACAAGTTTTATGATAATGCTCCCAATCATCGTCAATCTAAATAAAGACTCACTTCTAAGTACACGGGTATGGAGATGGACACAATTGCTGAAGAGAATTTGAGTGGTTCAATATTAGTATTATCAAGATACAAATGAAGAAGAGAAAAGCAAAATTCACTCGAGTTAAAGAATGATGTAGATCAATATTTATCTGACTCTAGTGAAGAACTTGATGATAATTTTGATGTTTTGGCATGGTGGAAAGCAAATGAGTTTAAATATAGAGTTTTATAAAAAATTGCCCAAGATATTTTGGCCGTTCTAGCATCGACTGTATCTTTTGAATCAACATTTAGTACGGGCGGGAGGATTCTTCATTCTGTTAGGAGCTCTTTGACACCTAAGATAGTGAAGCTCTGATATGTATACAAAATTGGATCGGTAGAAAATTAGTATCGATAGATATTTCTCAACAACTTGAAGATTTGGAGATTTGTTCTAAGATTGAGATAGGTAACTCCAAATCTATTTATTGTCTATTTCCTAAGATGTATTCTATAATGTTATATCACAATTTATATTTTATTTTTTAGATGATTTAAGATCTTCAAGCTCCACCAATGTCATGCAAGAATAATTATTTTTCAATGAAAGTAAAATATTTGAAGTTAAGTAAGTTTTATCCAAACAATCTTAGAACCCTACTGACTTCCAAGATATATATATATTTTTGGGTTGGGTTGAAGTAAAAATATTTGAAGTTAAAATAATTATTTTATTTTATTATTATTATTATTTTTTGTTGGATAGTTTTAACTTTGTAGGCATTTTGTTGAATGTGTAACTTTGGAATTAATTTATTGAATATTCTTTACATAATTATAGGTGAATTTGTAGGCATTTTGTTGAATGATTATATATTGTGAATGGAGATAATTTAATTAGATGTGGTAACTTTGGAATTCATTCCTTCCATATTTTTTACATATTTATAGATGATAATATGAATGCAATAGAGAATTTGATACTTTTGATCTACAACTTATAAGAAGTAATTGTTTTATCATTTTAGGTAATATAAATTAAATTTTTATAATTTTTTTTGGACCAACCCGAACCCAATCCGAAAATAGAGGGTTGGGTTAGGTTGGGAAATTTTTTGGGTTGGATTGGGTTACCGATCCAACCAACCCGAACTTTTGGATTGGGTCAAAAAAATCCTTCAACCCAACCCAACCCAACCCGGACCATGTACACCCCTACATGCATGTGTCAACGATTGTTGTCTATTTAGAAATGAGAAAGAAAAGTTAGAACGTTGTTCTCATTGCAATACTTCAAGGTGGAAGGTTAATAGACAAACAAATGCAATTAAGCAAGGTATACCTACTAAGGTATTAAGATACTTTCCTATCATTCCGCGACTTAAACGAATGTTTAAAATATATGAAATGGGTAAAAGTTTACGATGACATTCACAACATAAAAGTACTAATGGAAAGATTCGACATCTAGTTGATTCTGTTGCATGGGAGTTGATGGATAAAAAGTGGTCTGAGTTTGTTATGGACTCTCATAATCTTAGGTTAGGCCTTGCTACATATGGTTTTAATCCATTCTCCAACATGAGCAGTCGATATAGTTGTTGGCCAGCCATGCTTGTTACGAATAACTTGCCTCCTTGGTTATGTATGAAAAAAGAAAATATAATGTTAACATTGTTGATTTCTGGCCTAAGACAACTAGGAAACGATATTGATGTCTTCTTACATCCTCTTGTGGAAGATTTACAGCATCTATAGAAAGGAGTACAAACCTATGATATTGTAAGTAAAACATATTTCAATTTAAGAGCAATTCTCATGTGGACTATAAATGATTTTACTGCATATGGAAATCTGGCTGGATGCACCACAAAAGGTAAATACGCATGTCCAATTTGTGGAGATAATACTCGATCTCTTTGGTCGAAGAATGGAAAAAAGTATTTATATATGGGGTCATAGACGATTCATGTCAAAGTTGCATCCATATTGAAGGAAAAAAACATGATTTTATGGAAAAATAGAAGAAGAATTACCTCCTAAAATTGCAACAAATAGTGCAATTTATACCAAACTTCAAGACTTTGAAAATTGTTGGGGAAAATATGAAAGCTTAAAAAGAAAGAGCAAGAAACAATGCACAAGTCAAAGGTGGAAGAAGCGATCCATTTTCTTCGATCTACCATATTGAAAGGTTGTCAAACTCTAAATTTGTAACGGTTCAGATTTTCCATTTTTGCCTTATTTGGTTGATTTTTATTTTTATTTTTATTTCTATATATGACACGATATTGTGTTATGCATTTATTCTGGCCGTGAGAGGTGCAATTTTCAACAAGAAAGTTATTACCTCAAAATAAAACAAATAATTAAATGTAATGAATGTCCCTAGAAATAGAAGGATTCGTGCTCGACTTTTATTACCTAATACAAACATTCCTATTTCTCTGAGTTTCCTTATCCTAAAACCCTTGCAAATGTCTTCGTATTATTTTTATATTCCTATGCCCAACCTTCTACCTCCCTTGAAAACGATTTTCTTTCCAAACTTTCCTCTGGAACCTTGGGGTTGCTCTTCGGAGGAAGAATCGGGTAAGGAAGGCAAGGTTTTTGGAATAGGGTCGAGCCGCAGAAGCATATCCAGCAGCTCCGGTAGCTTCGCACGCGTACACAGTGCGAAATCGGCTCGGTTCCGTCAATTCTCGCAGCTCGACTTGGCGGCTTAGTTGGCCGGTTCGGCAACGAGGCTTAGCGGCAAGGTGTCACTATAATATATCGATTCCAAGGTTTTTGGCCCTTCCGAAGCTGTTTCTGCCCTTAGTTTTACAATTCGAGGTCAGTATAGTTTCTAAACGTTAAAGACAGATTAGGTCGGGAGTTTATTTTGATAAATAGCATGAGATTTAGCTAGGGTAAGTTATGAAAGGTTCTAAGTTTTTATGTGTTTATCATAGGACATATTTAACCGCTGAGATTAGCTCGTTGTAAGTGACTTCAACCAAGACCATCGAGGTAAGTAACCTTACTGTTGGAGTTAGCTTACTATGTGTTGTATGATGGTGCGTGCCCTGTAGCCCCTGTATGCACCATATTTATGTGATATGATCATGTGGTGTATAGATTGTGTTAACTGTAAATTGTGTATGTTATGTGATGTATGAACTACGTTGAATGTTGACTGTTTATGTTATGTGAAGTTAAGAATGAGATGTTAGTATTATATACCATGAATATGTTGACCGACGGCATAGATACACGTAGAATTATCGAGTCATGTCATGAGATGTTTATGCAACGGGAATGTACTTTCATGTTATGTAATATGTCATGTAATGTAAGTCATGTGAGACGCCATGTGTGTAAGAAACGTATATGCGGTGTTAGCACTGCTTATGTAATGTCATGTTAGATATGTTAAGGGACCTCATGCATATATATATGTCACGTGCATCGGGATTCTTCCCCTTTATGTTACGAAAGAATGAAATACGATATTTATGTTCGCCATGATATCATGCGGGCCCTTTTCTGTTCTGTGGTGTCCGGCGACGTGTAACACGTGTCCGACCAAGTCAGGCCCAGGGGGTATGTTTACGAGCCCGCCTGGTGGGTCCATGTATGCATACATGGGCCATGTGTGAAGGAATACCACACATCCAACCCTACCCAAAATAGAAAAGCGCCCAAGGCTATGAAAAGTTTATGAAAAGTTAGATCCCGCTCATATGTTGCATGTGTTTGCATTCCTAACCCCAACAGTGGGGTGACTTACTGAGTATTTCGTAAAATACTCAAGCCACGTGCTACCTACATTTTTCAGGTAAAGGCAATGAGCCAATGTACGGTTGACGGCGGAGCTGAGGACACCATGTAAGTTGGAGAGGGGATATTTTTCTAGGAGTTTACTTTTATCGGACTGTTTTAAGTTATAGTATTGAGTTTTGTTTTATTTGGATTTATTTTGAATTTAGTTATTTAACGTTTATTTTCGAAGATAGGTTTTGTTTTGGATTTATGAACCTTTATGAAAGACCCTTCTAAGGTTATTTATGATGAGATTCCGCTTAATGAACTATGTATGCATGGGTGACATCACTAATTAGGTTAAAGAAAATTAGGGGCGTTACAATGGTATCAGAGCCAGACACCGGACAATGTGCCAGCCTTCTCGCTGTTCCTCGAAGGGGGGTAGACACGAGCCGGTGTGCCAGTAAGGACGCTGGGCCCCAAAAGGGGAGTGGATTTAGGGGCGGTTCCACATCGATTGGAGGAAGAAAAGAGAGTTAGCGAGGACGCTGGGTCTCGAAGGGAGGTGGATTGTGATGTCCCACATTGGCTGGGGAGGAGAACAAACCACCATTTAAAAGAGTGTGGAAACCTTTCCCTAATAGACGCATTTTAAAGCCTTGAGGGCGAGCCCGAAAGGAAAAGTCGAAAGAGGACAATATCTGCTAGCGGTATATCTGGAAAAGCCCAAAGAGGATAATACGCCTTTTAAAACCTTAAAGGGAAGCCACTGTAACGCCCTCTAATTTTCTTTCACCTAATTAGAGACAGCTTTCATAAATACCCAACGCCCCGCCCCTAATTTTCTTTCACCTAATTAGAGACAGCTTTCATAAATACCCAACGCCCCGCCCCTAATTTTCTTTCACCTAATTAGAGACAGCTTTCATAAATACCCAACGCCCCGCCCCTAATTTTCTTTCACCTAATTAGAGACAGCTTTCATAAATACCCAACGCCCCGCCCCTAATTTTCTTTCACCTAATTAGAGACAGCTTTCATAAATACCCAACGCCCCGCCCCTAATTTTCTTTTACTTAATTAGAGACAGCTTTCATTAATACCCAACGCCCCGCGCCCCGCCCCTAATTTTCTTTCACCTAATTAGAGACAGCTTTCATAAATACCCAACGCTCTGCCCCTAATCTTCTTTCACCTAATTAGAGACAGCTTTCATAAATACCCAATACCCAACGCCCCGCCCCTAATTTTCTCTCACCTAATTAGAGACAGCTTTCATAAATACCCCCACCTAATTAGAGACAGCTTTCATAAATACCCCTAATTTTCTTTCACCTAATTAGAGACCGTTTTCATAAATACCCCTAATTTTCTTTCACCTAATTAGAGACAGCTTTCATAAATACTCCTAATTTTCTTTCACCTAATTATAGACAGCTTTCATAAATACTCCTAATTTTCTTTCCCCTAATTAGAGACAGCTTTCATAAATACCCCTAGTTTTCTTTCACCTAATCCCCTAATTTTCTTTAATTTGTAAACTCATCATAAATAACCTTAGGAGGGTCTTTCATAAATACCCCTAATTTTCTTTCACCTAATTAGAGACAAGATACATAATTCATTAAGCGGAAGCTCATTATTTATAAATAACTTTGGAAGGGTCTTTATCATAAATAACCTTGGAAGGGTCTTTCATAAATACCCCTAATTTTCTTTCACCTAATTAGAGACAACATACCTAGTTCATTAAGCGGAAGCTCATTATTTATAAATAACTTTGGAAGCGTCTTTATAAATAACCTTGGAAGGGTATTTCATAAATACCCCTAATTTTCTTTCACCTAATTAGAGACAAGATACATAATTCATTAAGTGGAAGCTCATTATTTATAAATAACTTTGGAAGGGTCTTTATCATAAATAACTTTGGAAGGGTCTTTCATAAATACCCCTAATTTTCTTTCACCTAATTAGAGACAACATACCTAGTTCATTAAGCGGAAGCTCATTATTTATAAATAACTTTGGAAGCGTCTTTATAAATAACCTTGGAAGGGTCTTTCATAAATACCCCTAATTTTCTTTCACCTAATTAGAGACAACATACATAGTTCATTAAGCGGAAGCTTATTATTTATAAATAACTTTGGAAGGGTCTTTATAAATAACCTTGGGAGGGTCTTTCATAAATACCCCTGATTTTCTTTCCACTAATTAGAGACAACATACAGAGTTCATTAAGCAGAAGCTCTCATAAATAACCTTGGAAGGGTCTTTCATAAAGGTTCATAAATCCAAAACAAAACCAATAACTAAATTCAAAATAAATCCAAATAAAACAAAACTCATAAATAACAGGGTCTTTCATAAAGGTTCATAAATCCAAAACAAAACCTATCTCCGAAAATAAATGTTCAATAACTAAATTCAAAATAAATTCAAATAAAACAAAACTCAATAAACGTTCAATATTTCATAATCCAAAACAAAACCTACCTCCGAAAATAAACATTCAATAACTAAATTCAAATAAAACAAAACTCAATAAACGTTCAATATTTCATAATCCAAAACAAAACCTATCTCCGAAAATAAACGTTCAATAACTAAATTCAAAATAACGTTCAATAATTAAATTCAAAATAAATCTAAATAAAACAAAACTCAATAAAGTTCAATATTTCATAATCCAAAACAAAACCTATCTCCGAAAATAAACTTTAAATAACTAAATTCAAAATAAATCCAAATAAAACAAAACTCAATAAAAGTTCAATATTTCATAATCCAAAACAAAACCTATCTCCGAAAATAAACATTCAATAACTAAATTCAAAATTCAAAATAACGTTCAATAACTAAATTCAAAATAAATCCAAATAAACCAAAATTCAATGAACGTTCAATATTTCATAATTCAAAAAAAAATCTATCACCGAAAATAAACATTCAATAATTAAATTCAAAATAAATCCAAAAACCTATCACCAAAAATAAACATTCAATAACTAAATTCAAAATAAATCAAAATAAAACAAAACTCAATAAACGTTCAATATTTCATAAAGGTTAATAAATCCAAAACAAAACCTATCTCCGAAAATAAACGTTCAATAACTAAATTCAAAATAAATCCAAATAAAACAAAAGTCAATAAACGTTCAATAATTAAATTCAAAATAAATCTAAATAAAACAAAACTCAATAAACATTCAATAACTAAATTCAAAATAAATCCAAATAACAAAACTCAATACTATAACAACAAAACTCAATAAATGTTGAATAACTAAATTCCAAATAAATCCAAATAAAACAAAACTCAATACTAAATCTAAATAAAACAAAACTCAATGCTATAACTTAAAATAGTCCAATAAAAGTAAACTTCTAGAAAAATATCTCCTCTCCAACTTCCATGGTGTCCTAGAAAAATATCCCCTCTCCTCCCCTCTCCAACTTCCATGGTGTCCTCCTCTCCAACTTCCATGGTGTCCTAGAAAAATATCCGCTCTCCAACTTCCATGGTGTCCTCAGCTCCGCTATCAACCGTACATTGGCGCCTTGCCTTTACCTAAAAAATGTAGGTAGCACGTGGCTTGAGTATTTTACAAAATACTCAGTAAGTCACCCCACTGTTGGGTTAGGAATGCAAACACATGCAACATATGAGCGAGATCTAACTTTTCATAAACTTTTCATAGCCTTGGGCGCTTTTCTATTTTGGGTAGGGTTGGATGTGTGGTACTCCTTCACACATGGCCCATGTATGCATACATGGACCCACCAGGCGGGCTCGTAAACATACCCCCTGGGCCTGACTTGGTCGGGCACACGTTACACGTCGCCGGACACCACAGAACAGAAAAGGGCCCGCATAATATCATGGCGAACATAAATATCGTATTTCATTCTTTCATAACATAAAGGGGAAGAATCTCGATGCACATGACATACATATATGCATGAGGTCCCTTAACATATCTAACATGACATTACATAAGCAGTGCTAACATCGGATATACGTTTCTTACACACATGGCGTCTCACATGACTTACATTACATGACATAGTACATAACATGAAAGTACATTCCAGTTGCATAAACATCTCATGACATGACTCGATAATTCTACGTGTATCTATGGCGTCGGTCAACATATTCATGGTATATAATACTAACATCTCATTCTGAACTTCACATAACATAAACAGTCAACAGTCAACGTAGTTCATACACCACATAACATACACAATCTACAGTCAACACAATCTATACATCACATGATCATATCACATAAATATGGTGCATGTAGGGGCCACAAGGCACGCACCATCATACAACACGTAGTAAGCTAACTCCAACAGTAAGGTCACTTACCTCGATGGTCTTGGTTGAAGTCACTCACAACGAGCTAATCCCAGCGGTTAAATATGTCCTACAATAACCACATAAAAACTTAGAACCTTTCATAACATACCCTAGCTAAACCTCATGCTATTTATCAAAATAAACCTAGACCTAATCTGTCTTTAACGTTTAGGAACCATACTGACCTCGGATAGTAAAACTAAGGGCAAAAACGGTTTCGAAAGGGCCAAAAACCTTGGAATTGATATATTATAGGGATACCTTGCCGCTAAGCCTCGTTGCTGAACCGGCCAACTAAGCCGCCAAGTCGAGCTGCAGGAATTGACGGAACCGAGTCGATTTCGCACTGTGTATGCATGCGAAGCTGCCGAAGCTGCTGGATATGCGTCTGCGGCTCGACCCTATTCCAAAAACATTGCCTTCCTTACCCGATTCTTCCTCCGAAGAGCAACCCCAAGGTTCCAGAGGAAAGTTTGGAGGGAAAATCGTTTTCAAGGGAGATAAAAGGTTGGGCATAGGAATATAAAAATAATAGAAAGACATTTGCATTCTAGGATTTTAGGATAACGAAACTCAGAGAAATAGGAATGTTTCTATTAGGTAATAAAAGTCTAGTACGAATCCTTCTATTTCCGGGGAGATTACATTTAATTATTTGTTTTATTTTTAGGTAATAACTTCGTTATTGAAAATTGCACCTTTGGCGAGAATAAATGCATAACACAATATCTTGTCATATATAGAAATAAAAATAAAAATCAACCAAATAAGGCAAAAATGGAAAATCTAAATCGTTACATTATCCCCTCCTAAAAGGGACTTTCGTCCTCGAAAGTCTCTGTAGCCAGAAACAATTCTAGATACTTTTCTCTTATCTCATCCCCTTGTTATACTTACAACTCTAGATACTTTTCTCTTATCTCATCCCCTTGTTCCCATTACGTAACTTCCCCTACTAGTTTCCAGAATCCTTTGTGCCACCTCCCGAGCAATCCTTAGCCATGTGGTCCTTCTTTCCACACCGAAAACAGGCTCTAATGTGACCTAAACATTGACCCCAGTGATTTTTTCCACACTTATTACACTTAGGCTGGTCATCTAATTTGTTTTCATGTTCGTGACGACGCTTTTGTCCCACTGACGATGAAGGGGTTTCACGCGAACAGGCTGCTCTACAGAATCTTCTCGTCTCTCATTACTCCCCTTCCTATTCCACTACTCCTAAGTGGGGGCCGTCCCCTAAGACCTCCTCCTTGAGTTCTAGGTGGCATCTAAACAGTGCACGTAACTACTAACTCACATATCTAATAGATTCTATAACATTCGTAGTCATACAAATCACTCATACATTTAACTATATAGCATCATCATAACTAGCCGGTAGTATATGACATATCATAAATCATGCAACATAACCAGTCGGTAGTATATGACATATTATAAATCATGCAACATATAACACATGGATATCATATCATTCATCACAAAATACACATCCACTACTGCATACATCATTTAACTAAGAAGCTTTACTTCTACAAAAAGGCGTACCTCACGGTGACGACGCATTTGCTGGAGGACCATGGAAGTACGTTAAGCCTACATCGTAAGCTAGTCTACAAGATCTATAACCTAGGGCTCTGATACCAACTGTAACGACCCAGATACACCGCTAACAGATATTGTCCTCTTTGGGCTTTCCCTTTCGGACTCGCCCTCAAGGCTTTAAAACACGTCTGCTAGGGGAAGGTTTTCACGCCCTTTTAAGTAGTGGTTTGTTCTCCTCCCCAACCAATGTGGGACATCACAAAATTTATGGTGTGCACAAGTCAAAGGTGGAAGAAGTGATCCATTTTCTTCGATCTACCATATTGAAAGGTTGACAAACCCTAAATTTATGGTGTATTTTATGAGTCTAAGTTATTAAGTTTCAAACTTTGGCCACTAGCAATTTGAAATGTAATTTATTGGGTAGGTATTACCAATACACCACAACAGGGATGTCATGCATGTAGAAAAGAATGTATGTGAGAGTATTGTAGGTACATTATTAGATATAAATGGAAAGTCAAGAGATGGAAGTAATACAAGAAAAGATTTACAACTTTTGAAAATTCAGCTAGACCTATATCCTCAAGAGCGAGGTGGTCGAACTTACCTACCTCCTGCTCCACATACATTGTCGAAGTTTGAGAAGAAATTATTTTGTTCAAGGTTGTATAATCTAAAGTTGCATGATGGATAGAGTTCCAACATTTCAAAGTGTGTATCATTACAAGATTGCAAAGTGATGGGAATGAAATCTCATGATTGTCATGTATTGATGCAACAACTTTTATCTGTGGTGCTTAGAGGCTTGCTCCCGAAAGGTCCCAGACATACAATATATAGGCTATGTTCATACTTTAATAGACTATGTCAACGTGTCATTGATAGAGAAATTATGTTACAGCTTGAAACAGAGGTAGTGGACATTTTATGCCTTCTTGCACACTCTCAGGTGTCTATTCCAGGGTTTAATCTTGAGCAGGCTCAGACTCCTCTAGAGCCCTAGTGGTCTCCTACCCCTCCTCCTTTTAATCTTAGGTGCCATAGTATCTACGTTGGTGTCATAGTATCTACATTGTACAATAAGCAGGTTACTACATGTCCAATCCAAACCTTAACCATAACGGTCTATGGATTCATGTCACATCATGAAAAGTTAAACTACAATAAGACTACAGCTATTACTACCGCTTGTAACTTACTTCCCTAGGTTACCTGGTCGAGGAGGAACGTGGCTACGAGCTAAGCTAGGGCCCAACTGGCACTCTAGTTAAGGAAGGTCTACAGGACCTAACAACCTGGGGCTCTGATACCAAAGCTATAACGATCGATCTTCAAAAATACCAAATCACGGGTCGCCACGTGGACTCATGAGTAAAAAAAAAAACCTTTCAATACTTCTTGTTCTTTGAACAAGGGACTAAAAGTTAAAAGTTGTGTGATATATACATTTCAAAAAAAGACTACAAAACACATAACGAGAATCCACGGAGTCACATAAAAAGAAACGGTTACAAAATATCGCAGGTTTTCCAAAAATGTCAAAATCATAACCAAAACGACATGGGAGAAGAGGAGTCAATCTAAGGGCCCCCTTCTGCAGCTGCACGACTCCACACGTCCCCGCCACCGACACAAATCTACTTTTCTCCTGAATTCTAAGTTTTGTGGTCAAATAGTCGCTAGTCAGAGACCTAGTGGTGCCTAGTAACATCTTACTGTTCCTAAGATCAGTAACTACCTTTCACTGTGCCTTTCAAGGCCGGGTCCGTCACTACCTGTCTTACGCCCTTGTCGGCTCAGATCAGTAAAACTACCTGTCTTAGGAACAATAACTACTTGTCCTTATGCCGCTTGGCTGGATCAGTAAAAAGGTCATGGCTCATCCCACTAAGCACCTCTGACATGTTATCATAGTAATATACTGTGATTACCCTCAACCCCTTGTGGGTGACTACGTAAACGGTACACTGTCATCTATGTGCTTCATAACTTATGATAACTAGCACCTAATAAATGATCCAACTCACAAAGGGTAACCATGGGCTATCTAAGCCCCACACCTGATGCCTAACAAAGAACCCTGGCAACAACACGTCACCATGCTAAATCACATAATAACCATCTAGCTCAACATAAAAACATACCATCTCAAACGCCTATCAGCAGTTTCACATTCATGCCAACGAATGTATATAACCATAACGACAATCAAAGTACAACCACACAAATTGTCGAAGTACCACCTCCATGAACTAACTTTATCCATTCCTAAATACGATACTAAATTATTTGGCCACAAATCCAAACTGACTCCTACAAGCAATTACTTAAAAACTTGCTCTAGATGGTTACTTACCTGATCGTATACTTCCCAAAACTTTATCAAGTCTTCAAGTGTCCGCTTGACTAAGCTAATTGGAATTTTCCTATAATAAGGCATTATGGAATGTGTAAGTGAAGTACATAGGTCTGAGTAAGGACGAATGAAATGGTGTGAAATGGAAAAAAATTGTTTCGGTTCTGTACAGGTGGGTCGGGTCGGGTCGGGTCAGGCCGTGCCCCCTCAGTTTTCAGCCTCTTCGTCCCACCTTCTTCTTGATCTTCCTTTCCTCTCAGCACCCCATGTCTTCTTCTTCACAAGGACTCACCAACTTCCCTCGACAATAACCTAGGTACACCGATCCAATGAAATGTATTAGGGTTTTGGAAAGGAACAACAAAAATCACACCACTAGGGCTTACCGTCGGCGTTCTCCCTTCCTCAACCGTTCGGCCCCACCATTGCTGACGAGCGCCTCAAGCTCCGTTGTTCGTCTCCTCCACTCAACCCTCTCCTTTGTCTTCTCCTTCTTTCCTTTTTTTTTTCTTTCTTTTTTTTCTCTTTTCGTGTTTGCTGTCTTTCTTTTCCTTTCCTTTTTTCTTTCTTCTTTTCACTTTTACTCTCAGTCGTCTTTCTTTTCTTTTCTTTTCTTTTCTTTTTTTTTTTAAAAAAAAAAAAATCCCTAAAAGAGCAGTACAGTTAAAATTTGTCTCTCAGTTCTTACATTAACTTACATCAAAGTCAAAGAATATTTGTACTTGAACCTTTCATCTTGGCCTCACAAGCCAAACATAGGTTTTATGTTAGAGAAAATGATACCTCAAATTGGTATGTCTTATTAAAAGGACCACACAAAGGATTTCATGACTTTGATATGTACGATCATGAATATAGTGTACGATGGTTGTCAATGAACAAATTCTAAGTACATTGAAAGACATTGATGAAAATTATGAGATCACTTATGCAAGAGAAGATTGTGAGGGCGTTTTTATTTGATGAACAATTTGGGACATTGTATAAATATTTTTTGTGAACACATTATACTCCATATATAATATTTATTTTGTGATGATCCTTTGTGATTGATGTGTAATTGCATTCTTGATTTTATTTTCATTTCGTGCATAATGATTATCTATTAATTTTGGTTTCAGATTCAAATGAAGGGAGATAAGGTACCACCTCAAACTTTAACTTTAAAACACAAAGAAGATATCGGTTGTCTAAAAGTCACTCGAAGAAAAAGGTCTCATCATACTAAACATTGAAAAAATTATGGGGGATATTGTATTACTCTACTTAAAGAATGTAGATGTAGAAAGATTGGTAGTGATGAAATGTTGCATGACCAAAAACTACAAGTTGAAAGAGTTGAAAGGAGAAAAATCACATATACCTAACCACCCAATTATTGCCCTCCCTGAACCCTTTTCACCTAACGGTAATGGGAAGACATTGAAACCTAATCATATTTCAATTCCTACAATAGACTCTTGAGCTGCTCACACAAGGCTAGCAATCCTTAGGCAATTTGAAGTTTGTAATGAAAATAGAACTGGAAAAGAAGATCATGTAATTAGTGGAAACCCCCATGAAACAACAACTCTATCAAAAAGAAAAAGAGGTCCAACAAAGATGAATACAATAGCTGTTGATGGACAATCTAGAGTGAAACTTGTTTTTAATGAATATGGACAACCTATAGGGGATGAATTTGTAGGATTGACTTCTTTTCTTGGTCCACTTGTAAGGGAAGTTGTGCCTGTGACGTTAAAGAATTGGAAGAAATTACCTACAACGCTAAAATTAGTGTTATGGAAGTCTATCGAGGTATGAAGTCATTTTAATTCATTTATATAATTTTAATCATTTGTATAATATTACTGCTAACCATTTAGTTCTTTAATCAAGGTACATTGTGAACAATGATTGGCAGAAAAAGTTTATTTTTCAACAAATGGGTAGATTATGGAGGGTTGGAAAATTTCCTATGGTAAAACAAATTGGCAATGCCCCAACAGAAGAAGCACTGCTGCAACTTATGCCAGATCATTTGCAATCTGTAGATGATTGGATGGACTTTATCAAAGAAAAACTAGTGCAAATTTCATGATAATGAATATTTATATATCGAAAAACTTACGTATAATATTTTTGAAATTATTATATACTTTGATATAACAAAAACATATGTTGTCTTATTGAGTAGTTGAAAAGTGAAAAGTTTAAAGCCATGAAGAAGAGATAACTCCCTCTTACATGTAGTAGAAAAGGATATGCTCGTTTGGCTGAAGAGATGGTAAATATCAATATTGTAGTTTTATTCTACTCTCATGTTATATGTGTGAATTTAGTATATTTATTTCATTTTGCAGAAGAAAAATTCTTCGGATCCAACTTCGATCTCAAGGATTATGTTATGGACAAAGGTTCACACAAAGAAGGATGGACAACCAGTGAATTCACACGTTGCTGAGACACTCGTATGTTAAACTTGTTTGAAAATTACTTATTTTTAAATTTGCAAGTATTATGTTTATTAATATCCTTTGTTTATGAAGTATGTGAAAGGGGCGGTTGAAGTGGTTTGGTTGAACAGACAAATAATTACTTATCATAAGATTGAGCGTGGTGGTGGTGGTGGTGAGGGGGTGGGGGAGTTGGAGGGGATGAAAACTTTTGGAAAAAGTACTTGATTCGATTATTTTTCTTATAACATGTGTTAAACTTGTTTGAAAATGATTTTTTGTTAATACCTTATTGGATATGTGAAAAGTTTGGAAGTATTGTGTTCGTTAATATCTCTTGTTTATAATGTATATGAAATGGGAGGTTGAAGTGGTTCTTTATTAGTAAGAAACAACAGACTCTGTTGAGATGTTTTTTGTAACGACTCAAAATTTTCTACTTAATTTAAGGTTGCTACTCTATACTTACCATAAATATTTGAATGCGGAAGACTTCATTTAAATTCCATAAAACATAACCTTTACCTTAAACCACAGCCATAGACTTACGTGTTTCGAAAACATCTTTAAAACGACACAACAAAAGACTAAACAAAATGAATAAGAGTTTAAGTTAAAAACATCCTAGTCTAGCTTAAGTCTAAGAAAATAAATACCACTACCCTATGCATGTGCCATGGTCTCGAGTTGTGATGTCGTCGGTAGCCGTACAGGAATGCCTTTCCTTAACCTGAAAAATGTAGTAGCACATGGCTTGAGTATTTAAAGAAATACTCAGTAAGTGACCCCCTATCGGGGTTATGCAACAATCACATGCAATGAAATGATGGGACCTATCTTTCGTTTCGTTTCGTTTCGTTTTCCCTACGGCGCTATCCTAACGGGTAATCGTGGACGTGTACCATATACTCTACACACAGCCCATATGTGTGAGTATGGGCTCACCAGCTAGTTCGCACACCACTGGGCCACTGTCCTTATCCGGTGGGCATACTCTAGGAGCCTCTTATGCTGGGACCTATTAAAACTAGAACCGTCACGGCAGCGCTATGCAATGCGTAACGATCGTTGTCCTGCCATTGGATGTACGCGTCCGTACCCTCATGATGGGATGGGGGTATCCCCCAGATGCATGAACACACATAATGCATGAGGTCCCCCCTACTTCTACATTTATCATTAATGATCATAACCCCCCTGTCACGTTCCATGCTTCATGTCATTCTCATTTTCAATTTACATTTCATACATATTCCTATCGGGGTTATGATTCCATACAGTTTACCGTGTTTCATGTCATACAATTCATGCGGTTCACATTCAAATATTCCATACAATCATGCCATAATCATTCAGGAACCACATATCGTCACATGCATAACATATCACATCAAACTAAGCAGCATACATTCACGTTCACATGAGTTCATACTTAAGCACATTAAACTAGCATACAATTAATGACACGTGCAAATCCACGGGCACGTGCCAACATACAACAAATAACGTGTAACCTACGACGGGTGAGCCACTTACCTAGCTAGCTTAAGTCGTTGTCACGAATATATCTTTAATAAAAGTTCGATTTCGTCTTTTGAAATCCGAATCAACCTATATGAGCCCATGACATTAGTTTCGGGTTTGAACTCTACAACATTATTTCTCTCATTTACATTGGTCCATTGTTAAAAGTCTGAAATGTTAATAATTATATTTTTATTAAAAATCTTATTTTTCATATATTCTGTAAGAAAGTAGATACAGCTATTCAAGTTATTCTGGGCTTTACTACTCTCTATGTTACCTTTCCCTCTATATTTAGTTTGTGGTTTTTAATTCCCTAATCTTTTTTTTTTTTTATCTATTTTCTTATAATTGTGTTATGATGCATTCCAAATTTCTTGTGATTTCTGTTTCCGGTATTCAGAAGTTTTCTTGGTCATTCTATCTTTAATCTATTCATTTGGTACTGATCAAAATTTAATCTAATATTACTGATGTGACGTGATTGACTAGAATAGTATAAATGATTGACATTTAGTTTCTAACTCAAAGCTAGATCATTGTAATAATTCAATGAAGATCTAACTATAATTTGTTGTGATTTCTAAAAAAAAATAGGATAAAAGAAAATGAAGATTTAATATATTTCTTATTCATCAGATCTATCTTCAAGTAAATCTGAATCTCAACTGGTAAATGTCATTCTCATTTTTTTTTTCTCAATAAATCTGAATCTCAACTGGTAAAGGTCATTTTCATTTTTTTTTTACTCAAGTAAATCTTACAATTTTTTTTTTTCAGGTAAATCTGACCATTATTAATTTTCTTTTTCTTTTTTTACTTTCTGGTTTAAGGATGGGTTGAGGAGAGATAATTGTGGGGAGGGATGAGAGGTTGGTGGAGAGAAGTAGAAATGTTTTTTTTTTTAAAATTAATTAATTAATATTTATTATTATTATTATTTTAACTATTTTTATAATTATTTTTATTTCTTTATTTCTTTATTTATTTTTGGGCTATTATATTTTTTGTTAACTTATAAGATGTGTGAAGAAATTATGGACCGTTAACATTTTTTAAATGTAAGAATTGCACTATGTATTTGATATACTTTCTTGGTAGGAACGCATTGAACAAGCCGAGGTTGAGACAAAAACTTTATCAAATAATATTGTTGATGATGCTTTGAGTAAAGTTCTTGGGCTGGATCGTCGGCATGTACGAGAACTTGGATCTGGAGTGACTCGTTCTAAATTGTCTCTCTTGTCTCAACAAGAAAATAGGTATATGACTCGTGAGAAAGAATATATGAAGATGAGGGAAGAAATGATGGAAATGAAAGCAGTGTTCTCAAGTTTTATGAAGAAATAGGTACATTTTTTTTTTAATTAAGTTATATAAACTTCACCTTCTTTGATTCCATATATATTACAATTGAAATTTTCATAGATTGACCCAACAGAGGAAGCCTCTATAGATATTGAAAGTATACCAAAATCAATATCTATTCAAATTTGACAATAAAATTATTGATTTCATTATTACTATCAAATTCTCAAAGCTTTTATTTTTCTTCGGGTAGAGCATCAATAATAATACTCAAATTAAGTGCAAGTTATTAGATTGGCATGACTCAAGAGAGATTGTTGCAGAAGGATAATGGTCTTCTAATGATCCAGCTGCTCTCGTTCATCACACCCTTATTGGACAGCATGCTATTAGAGTATGAGTTGATATACCAAAGAAATGCAATGCCTATTTGTGGCCGTCTACATAAAAAATGACATGCATTGAAGAAGCTGTGGGTAGTACAGTTGCTTGGCCATCCGACCAAGTGATTATCATCAATATATAATTTTTAAAGTTTATTTATTTAAATTAATAGAAATAATTTTTTTCATTAGTTAATTAAAGTGTTCCCATAATCATATATTCATATATATGTTTTGTAAAATATCATTCTATGCATGTGAATTACAAAACTAGCCAAAAATAAATTAGTAGAGGAAAAAAACTATACCTTACATAGTAATGATGAAAAGGTATAAAGAAATTTATATAAGAAAAAAATGCTACCAAATATGCATATAATTAAAATAATTATAAATGATTCATTACCGAGATATAGCGTAAAATTGAAGCTATAAATAATATATTATAGCATTAAAAAAATGCTATTATAAGTTAAAAATAGCATACTATTATAACTATATTAATAATAAAAAATGCTATAAAATGTTTTCATGGCAATTAATATAAGCTATAGCTTGATACTATATTATAGATTCATTATAACTATAAAAAAAATGCTATAAAAGGTTTCGGACTTTTAAAAATATGGGCGGTCACAACGTAAAAAAAAAAAAAAAAAAAAAAAAAAAAAAAACTATAAAAAATGTACTATAGCATTTTTCGTAAGTTATTATACTTTGTCGGTTGTAGTTTTAACATCATGCTTCTTGAAGTCGCTCAAAAATCTAGCTACCTCAACATCAACCTAAATTTCTAAAAAAATTATAATAAATCAACAAGATAAAGGGATAAATTAACACCGGATTTATACTTGTTGGCCTAACGTGAGATAAATTCTTGCTACCGATGCAAGTTCTACTAAATAGGCAAGAGAAAATATAAGAGTTTACCACCACTCGAACCATATGCTTCTAAAACTCTGGGAGAGAAAAAAAACTCTCTTGCAAACAATCCGAAGAAGAAACCTAAAAAATCACTCAAAGGATTGCTTCACTATTTGAAGACCCCAACCAACCCAAAGCACAAACAGCCGCCACACTAACAAAACAATGTTAATTTTTTTAAAATGGGCCAAAAAATGAAATGGGGCTTTCATTGTCCGATCAGCTACTCAACAGCATTGAAATTAGGCAATCCATTTACAATTCTTTAATTTTCTGTTTATGTCGTTGAACCTTAGATGTCCATACCCACGATGATCCTCTTGAATAACATTAGGACGGATATCTCCCACTTTCTTTGGTTGTATTTGAGATGACAAGATGAACATTCCATTAGATGACATCATACGTTGGTTAGTTTCATAGTTACAATAACTCTTTTCACTTGGCTATTCATACGTTGGTCATGTAATAAAGGACTACTTTTTTGTTCAGCAATAAATGTTTCATCCAAATATTTAGAGTCTTCAATCAAACATACCACATAGTTTTGGAGTTGTAGATCTTAATTTTTTTTCAACAATGAAGGTATCGTTCATTTTCTCTCCATGAGTTCTTGCCGGTTAGAAAATCTAGACTCATTTTCAAATAATGATTGAGATACATGAATTACCAAGTATATTGATATACGTTCATGTATCGGTAAGAGTTTCACGTATTGAAATTTAATAATCCTTTGTATTTTTCTACTAGTACAAATATGGGTAGGATTTGTAATTTGTGGTAAGAACAAATAAAAAGAAAAAGTGAAATCATTTACCAAGAGTACATGTTTTTTTTTTTTTTTTTAAGGAAGAGAATAATTTTCTTCTCACTCCTAAGTTGTATTGTGAGAATGTACTATATTTTCAACTAATGGTATCAAATAAAAAAAATAACATTAAATGGTAGCCTATTGCAATCCCAACTTTAAAAATTTAGTAGGAAGAATTATAGTTAATAGATTTGAATGAAAGTTTCAAACAACTCAAGATTTTTGTGGAAAGAGCATACACTGAAGTTGAAAATCAAAACGAGTTTTGTTAGAAACTATAGAAGTGGTTAGGGAAAATTTTCTCACCTTCAATATTTTAAGGGCAAAGAGTGGGCTCATTTTAAAGCAGATTGTTGGGCTTTGAGAATAAAAATAATAATTATTCCTTGAGGAATAAGGTGGATAAAAAAACGAAGGGGTTCTATTTCTTCCAGGTAGACGTCAAGTCAATGTCGTAAAGTCTACATGGTATCTTCACTACGTTGTAGTAACTAGATGTGTCAAGTCAAAGACGTTCGAATAGGAAACAATTTTCGGCGATACTTGGAGAAACTTCGAGAAACATAATCCAAAGGTACTCGAATTTAAGGAAAACGTCGGCTAAGGCCAACCAAATATGTGGTCTTACTATCGGTTTAGTTAAAAGTTGATGTTTGTATGATGACACGTGCCCCGTAGTTCTGCACGTGTTATATGATATGTTTATAATATGTTTATAAACGATATGTTTATAATATGTTTGTGAAATGATATTACTATGTGTTTATGAAACAATATGATTAGGACATGTTTATGAAACGATATAATATGAACTAAGAGACATCAATCATATTTCTATGAAGATGTGAAGAAAATGTTGTTGAAATTATCAAAAGATATTTCAATTCATGTCACATCATAGAAGAATTAAGTTTCATTGTTATAAAATTTTGGGTGGATCATAATTTAGAGTAATTTAGAATGTTATTGTTTCTTTAATGTATTTTAAGACTTATTTACATAGTGACTAATTATGACCATAAAATATACATATGGTTAATTATTGTCATAAATTATCAAAGTCACAACTCTTGGAAAGCCTCCTGGAAGGTTGAGAGTTTTCATTTTGAGACAATATAAAGTATGCAAATTAACTTTGTAAGAGAGACTTGAAAAATATAGTAAAAGGAGAATTTGTTTTTTTCTTTAGCCAATGACTAAGTTTCTTTTCAATTCTATCTAGTTTAGGTTGCATGTAGAATCATTCAAGCTCGACATGATCAATCTTGCTTGTGGAGTGATTCGAATCTCAAACCAGTAATCTTGCCTTGAGATATTTGATCAACAGGAATCATTCAAGCTAGACATGATCGATCTTACTTGTGAAGTGATTTAAATCTCAAACAAGTGTTCTTGTCTTGAGATATTCGATCAACAAGGTAATCTGAATCATACTCCCTTTGTAGTAATTTCTTATCATTTGGCATCCGAGTTTTCCCTTTGGCTAATTTCCATATCATTTGGTAACAGAGCCCTTGGGTTGATTCCATATCACGATATGTTTATGATATGTTTGTGAAACGATATGACTATGATGTGTTGATGAAACAATATGATTAGGATATGTTTATGAGGGATATGATTATGATATGTTTGCGAAAAGATATGACTATGATGTGTTTATGAGATGTTATGACTATGAAATATATATGAAACGATATGACTATGATATATTTATGAAATGAAACGAAATGATAAGTCCATGATATGTCCTTTATACAATGTGACTACGAGATGATACATGAATGTTATGATACGTGTTATGATGTGATGTTCTGATGATACGATAAATGTTATGGTGTAATACGTTTGGCCATATAATACATGTTGATACAAGGTATGTTGATGATATGATATGATATGATATATATATATATATATATATATATATATATATATGATATGACATGACATGACATGATATGACAAGATGCATGATGCGAATGATATAGAGTAAAATGTGTCGACATAATGTACAACCCCAATTTATGTAAGGAAAGCTATGATGAAAATGATATGATATGATGGAAAAATGGAAGGGGTTGTCTTACCTGATAATGAATAAAAATGTTGGGACCTCATGCATCATTGTATATTCATGCATCGGGGAATACCTCTCTTTTATAATGGTACTGATGCGTACACTACGGGCAAGAAAACGACCATTATATTTATCATAATGCTGCGGTGATCGCTATTCCTAAACGGGTGTCTGACATCAACAACTACTAGAGAATGCTTGCTAGACAAGAAAGGGGCCAGGAGGTATGTAAATCCATACTCAAACGTGTGGACCGTGTGCAGAACAGTAAATACACATCCAATTAACCCATTTAGGATATTTGTATAAGGAATATAGATTGATATAATAGGTCCACTCATGATTGTATATGTTTGCATCTAACCCAAATAGTGGGTCGCTCGCTGATCCTTTCTTAAAATACTCAAGTCACATGCTACTACCATTTTAGGAAGAGCTCAGGCAATCATGTTGTTGGTGGTAATATAACGCATGCAGAATCAATTTGGATCTTAGGCACTTTTAGAACATCAATTATAGTAAATAACTACCAAGTTCATAAGTATTAAAACTTAATGAGTTTAATTAATAACCTTTTGTAGTTCAAACTTCTTTTTCCTCACGAACCGGTTTCAAACCACCACTAGTGTCTTCTCCACTATCCTCCGGCCTTAGAACGGGATTGTGGAATCCGGTGAGTGACTAAACTTGGGAGGAATTTTGTATATGTGACGAGTGAAGAAAAGATCCACGGGTTGACATCGAGTCAGATATCCATACCCATCTGCAGCAACCTAACAAACTGCTGTCCAGTCGGCCTAGCAACCCCACGACCCAGCAGTCCATGAGGCCTAGTAGACGCCCACGGCCCACAAACTTTGCGACCCACACGTCAAGAAGTCAACCTGACCCGCTCAACTGACCCGCATGTGCTCTAGCCACCCTACACGTGCGTGATGTGTGTCGATCACTCAATTCATCTAGCTTGTTTGGCTCGGCTCGGCTGTGGTTTGATGACTCCAATAGCTCGAAATCAGCGTATTTGGCTCACGTCTCAAAGTTTGGTATCAATTCTTATGTTTTCGACCCTCCCGAAGCTGAATTTGACCTTATTAAAAGGATTTAAGGACATTATGAGCCTATTTTCTTATTTTAATTTAAATTAAGTTAGGACTTCGACGTTTACTGAGGCAAGTAAGTGAATATACAAATAGGTGAAGTCTCGACATAAGCGTAACAAATTCAAGGGACGAAAGCAAGCTAAATTGAGCTAGATAGAATGTCGGCTAAGACCATCCAAGTAAGTGACCCTATTATCGGCTCGGTCGGAAGACTTGTTTTATGTATGATGGCACATGCCCAGTAGCCCCTACATGTGTCATGTATGTTGATATGATGTGTTATGATGATGTAATATATTATGATGATATGATATGCTATGATGTTATGATAATGTGATGTACTATGATGCTATGGTACGTTATGATGATCATGTAGTATGCTATGATGACATGAGATGTATGATGATATGACATAGTATGACAATATCTAATGTTACAATGACGTGCATGTATGAGATGTCATGTTGTGCTATAATATGGCATGAATGATATTGAAGAGTTTTTTGATGCACAACCCCCTAAGTAATGTTACTAATGTTGAATGTATGAAAGTTCATGCATGCATATTACCTAAGGTAATATGTGAAGGATGTGTGGGGGTTGTGTCGTATTTAAGATGAAAATTATAGGGATCTCATACATATTATATGTTCATTTACATCGAGATACTTCCTCTTTTATGATGAGTACAAACGCGTACACTATGATGATGATGACGACGACGACTATTAGGTTTGGAATGATACACCACATTCAATGTACGTTCGGACGTTCGGCTCCAGTCAACTAGCTCGACCATACAGGCCCAGGAGTGTACGAGCCCACCTGGTGGACCCATGCTCGCACGTGCGGGTCGTGTTTAGTGAAATACTAAACATTTCATTTGTCCGAATTGGAGGCCACCTAAAAGACTATGGTGTTAAATGATAGGTCCTTAATCATTATTGCATGTGTTTCCATTCACTTACCCCAATAGTGAGGTCACTTACTGATTATTTCTTAAAATACTCAAGTCATGTGTTACTTTTATATTTCAGGTAAAAGTAAGACACCCCTATACGATTGATGATGGAATCCCAATGAAAGACCATGGAACTTACATAGGGTAGTATTATTTAATACCATAAATCTTAGGTTAGTATAAGACATTGTTATTTTTATATTTACCTTGGTTTATTTTAATATTTCTTTTGTACTGTTTTAAGACCCTTTCTTAAACGTACAAGTCCATGACTTCGTTTTATAAATTTGTTTTAAATGAATATTTTCGCATAGAAAGATTACGCCATACATATGGTAGTGACTCTAGGTCATCAGAAGAATAGGATCATTGCACATGCTTGAGTTTGAAACAAAATCTTTCTAGTGTTGGTCCACTACTCCAACGAGGATGTCAAGTTTCATTGGAATGTGGCGTGAGCGCAATCATAGATTAATGCATGGTTCTAATTGCTAAGTTGAAAATGTTTGATAATAAGATGTTTTCTTTCCGGTTTACACATTTTAGATCTCTTGTTTTAGCAAAGAACATCGAAGAATCCATCTTGGCTTTGGCATTTTGGGTATGAACACTTACGTCTCTTATTGTTATTTTATTGAAAAAAAAATCATAGAAGGAGGAGCATTCAAAATATTATGATGGATTATAATGAGAATTCAAAAATTATTGTAAAAAAAATTGAAAAGAAAATAAAATAGGATTGGTGGTGAATGAAAAGCAAAGAAAAGTAAAAACAACATGAAATCTTCCATTCTAGAACCCAAGAAAAGTTGATTAATTAATAAGCCAAAAGGCAAGGAAAGGATTTCACATGTGAGTCATGCATGCACAAAATGGCGTTGAAAGCTAATAATTTTGTAGCCCTAATAATAAAACCCTATCTTTAATAATTAAAAGTTAAGACAAGGGAAGGATACTATTTATTATTATTATTTTGTTTTAACTTTCGGCTAAGACAATTGAATATTGAGTTTGAATTTAATGTTGTACTTGTGAAAAAGAAAGCCCTACGAAGATAGATATTATAATGATGTGTGCAGAACTCCCCTTGTCCTTGTTTCTCCTCATATATATATATATATATATATATATATATATATATATTTTATTAATTATTACAAAAACCAATTGCTTTCCACTTACGCCATTGGGAAAAGGAGACTACAAGAGCTACACAAATGTAGTTAATATTTTAGGGAAAAATAAATAAATAAATATGGATGGCTTAAGGATAAAGCAATAATAATTTTGTTTTCTTGGTCTAAAGGCCACGCAACCCCAAAGACGAACAAAACAATAATAATTTTGTTTTCACTTCAACTTTTGGACCAACCAACCAAAAACACACGTTTTCACTTCAAGTTTGACTTCTTTGTTTCGTTCTATGACTTCGCTTTAAGAACAATACTAAATATTTTAATTACCTTATATTATTGTATACATATTTATTTCCTCTATTTATAAAATCACATTTAGATTCATTTTACTTATTATTTTCTTTTTAGGTAAATTAAATTTTAATATTAATAATGAGAAAAAAAAAATGATGGAGTGATTTGTCATTTTGGTTAGTGGTATGCTGGTTAGGTTGGGTTGGGAAAGTTTTCAACCTTCTTGATGGAATGATTTGTCATTTTGGTTAGATAACATTTGAGGTTGGGTTGAATTATTTTTTTAGAATCCAATTTGATTAAGGACGTAGATTTTGTAGCGGTCACTTCAAAATTTGATTAAGATGTAAGCCAATTCTGGAGATTTCAAGACTGTGGATGCTCCAACTATAAATAAGTTATGTTGCTAAGCATTTTGGGACAAAGAATCAACCCATGCAAGTTCCAAAATCACGAGTATTAAGCTTCCACTTGTTGGGTCTCTTACAATCGGACTTCACCAAATTCATGAGCTATACAACACCATTATCTCAAGTTATGTGAAGGAGTTGTTTAGGGTTGAAAGTGGTTGTAACCCCACTTTCCAATTCAAGTCGCCATTAAAGAACTCAAATAAAGCTTAAAATTTCGATCTACTTCTACATGCAAGCTTAAAATTGTTGAGCACTCGAGGAACAATTGAGTTATATTGTTTTTGGTTAACTTTGAGGGTAATTTTAAATTCCCTCTCTCTCCTCTCAAATTAATAACTCCTAGCTTTAGGGGACTAAGATAGGAATTTTTATGAAGGATTCCAAGTCTATCAAGGTCTGTATTTAGCTGCACAAGAGAAGCCAAATTCTGCGCTTTCTTGACCTGTAGACCGAGCGGGTTGGCTCCAAAGTTGATGCTGCACACAAAAATTTGTCACTCTAAAACTAAATTTGTAGCTTTAAGAGAAGCAAAAAAACAACTTTGGTGAAGGAATTGTGGCATGAAAAGGTCTCCATTATTCCCAATAATAAAAAGTTATGACGGGTTTTCTCCAAAAAGAAAATGTGTTTTCTGGCAATTTTGAAGGGTTATAACTCTGAGAGGTAGTATATTCAAGGTATAAAATTAGTCTAGTTCTCTTTCTTGGTTCACCAACTTTAAGTTTCATGAAGAAATTGAACACAATTTTCAAGGTTTCGAAAATATAATCAAGATGGAAAAGACGAAAGTGAAAATAAATAAAAATAAAATAAAAGAATTCCAATAAAATTTAAATAAGAAAAAAAAATTAACAATATGAAAATTAAATATAAAATTAAATCCAATTACAAGAGGATGTTCAAAAATTAAACTGGAAATACAATTATAAAATAAAATACAAAAGACCTTAAAATGTAAAAATGGACTAGCGCTTCGGAACGACCCTCTCTATGACTCCACAACTCTCAAACACTCCTCCACCTTAACTGGTAGCCTGTGAGAAAAAGGGAAGGATGATCGGTAGCTTGTGAGAAAAAGGGAAGGATGAGTATAAAAATAATCAGTAAGCAATCTACTTGTACGCTCTATCCCATTGTTAACCTAGTAAGTATCTATGGGCTACCATGGGCTCTATAAAATTTGGGCCTAGGTTCCAATGCTATCTAAGCAATTGGGTACCCCGATGTTTCGAGTAGATCTCTAAACTGAAGCATATCCCCTGGGTCCATGCCAATTTTCCAATCTTTCTTTTAGCGACTTAAGTGGCTTGCCTTGTTTATGCAGTGAATGACTAGTGTCCTACGTTGAGGTGCGACCTAATAAGCTGTGAAACAGTATGACTAGATCTGAATTTGAACATCATCCATAAGAATTAGCTAAAGAATTCTCCCACAGGACCATAAAATCACTAAAGTTTAGGAGAAGCGATCCCCCGTGTGCTGGTCAGCTACTAGGTTAACCTACGTGGTCTCACACTCCCTCGCTCAAGGACGCGTTTACAACACAAGGTCCTGTTCATGAGACTCCTAACCATTTCCACTAGGTTGGGCCACATTTCATGCTACCTTAACCAATGATGCTTAGCTCCACGGTACAGGAATCAGAGTAAAGTCTCGACGATATCGTATTTGAGTGGAAAAGGTGGTGGACAAACTGGTGACACTGTTCACACTACTATAGCTTGATGAGCTACCTTAGTCGTTCTAGGTTATCGTAGATGTGTACGAGGTTCTTAGGAACTTTTAAGCTGGTTTAAATCTCATCTCTCGTTTTCAAGACATTTTGAGTTAACACCTCGGACCAAACCAATCTTTGGGTGCACACAGGTCTAAACCTCTAATTGCTCACGATCTTGGGGTGCAAGGTTTACTGGAAACATACTGACCTAGGTCAGCATGTAAACCGCACTAGTTGTAATGCCTTAATCTCAACTAAGTTCTCTCATGTATGCATTGCTAGGGAGATATTCTTATCGATCACCTAAGCATGCAATCAATGATTTAAACTTTATCTTAGTCATATCTGGGGTCTGAGGAGATCTATTGGGTTTCTAAGGTAGCTAGGTGGCTTAACGCGAACTTCTGACTCCAAGTTATTTTGTTTTAACTCCTCGAGTCTCTCATAGTCTAGGAGCACTAGGGACTAGACCCTCTAACCGTTGCTCACAGTCCTAAGGTGCCCAGTCTATCAGAGGCATCCTGACCTAGGTCATCGTTTAGCAAACTTAACTCTAACATCATTTTGTTGTTAGAGTGGAGAAAGCACTAACAAATTTTCTAAACTTTCTCCCGGAGTTAAAATCATTAAACTAGTAATACAATCGCTTCATAAATTGTGACACTTTCCCCTCCTTGATGACAATCCAACTTCAGACTGGATGCTTGCTAATAAACCCTTGAACTTAATGGTGCCCCAAAATGAATACGTAAACTTAGCACTATTTATGAGCTATCCTACTGACGGACCTTTTCTCGATCCCTGAGACTCGCAACATAAGCATGGAAAAACAACTACTCAATGGTTGTAGGCTCTCCCACCTGAGCCTCCCTCATCCTTCTATAGGACACGAACTAAGACTCACCAGAAAAATTATGGCAAACTAGCATCGATATTTCTTTGCCTCCGCTAAGGGGAGCACACCCTTAACCTGGCCATCCTCGTTTATTGTATTCTCTAAGCTACATTGAGATTTGTATAAAAAAAATATCCTCATCATGGCTATATCCCTTTACGGTGGTATGATGGTCTTGTGTATCCTAACATCTCTTTGTCATGGTCACAATCCTTCTCGGAAGCAAGGTCTTGAAGCTTGTAACACAACCCTATGTTGTCATTACACTTTTGCCAACTTTTTAACTTGGCCTATCTTTGTGTGGCAACGTTGCCTTGGAACTTCTCTGGTCTTTCCGCAATTTCATCTATATTTTTCCACATCCAATTGATGCTCTCTTCTGGAGTAGATGTTGGTCTTGAAAACTCTTGTGAAACCACCCACCTTTGGCACGACCGACCTAATGTGTCTTCTGTTTCTTACCCAATAGAAACCCCAAGCCTTGGGCAAATGAGTTTGGTTCATGCTTACTGACAGGTAGGACTCTTCCCATTGGGGTGTCGACACATGACACTGTTAACGTGGAAGAGACTTGGCTTCAACCCGCAATTGACTCTGATTTTGACAACACAATTTTCGTATCAATACTGGCACTCTTGACGCACTTGTGATGTCTTCATCCAACGCTTGGGTTATTTTCCTGACAATCTTGTCTGACTAGACACAAAAAGTGTGGCTTTAAAACTAATTCAAACAATCGTACATTTTCAACTGTATGACGTCGTGATCTTGATACACTCATAATAAGCTTTGAGGAAAACTCAAGCCCCAGGTACATTTTCGACCAACATTGTGGCTTCGCTGGAACTTGAGCAAAGTTTGTCTTCACCAACCGAATACAACTCATGCAAAATCTAAGCTTGTTTAGCCACACACGCTGTTTGTGCATGCATGTTCAATCTTCTGTGACCTAACCAACTTGCCTCTATCCTAGGCCATGTTATCTGGCTCGACCTTATCTCTACTAGGGGCTAAGATCTCCCAATGCAACGTTGCATCTCATCTTGTCATCCTGGTCCTCAATGGATACGACCTTCATGTCTAGATGTCATCCCAAGTCCTGGGATTTCATCGATCACCATAGCTCACTCGGTCTTGCTCATTGAGAACGAGCCCATTTGTCGTTCATAACATTGAGACATCCCAAACATCAATCCATCCATCTGAGTTCTATCAAGACATTGGACCCTCCCGTGTCCATGCCATAATTTTTATGGACTTCGTACTCGATAGTGGGTGCATAATCTAACATCTGACACATGGACATAGGCATAATATCTGCACACCCATGCCCTCCAACACTATCCTTGAAAGACCCATTTCAAAGAAATTTTCTCAAGACACTCATCTCAAAACACTCGGCCTCATGTGGTAGCTCACTTAAGCCACACCACGAGTGGTGGAGAGTTGACACAATGCCTCCCAGGTACATTTTAAGGCATTTCCAATCTCGTAAGTGTAGACATGACCTTGGCGAACGGTTATATGATGTCGTGGAGTACCCATCTAGTGTCTAGTTGACACCAAATTTGACGAACTTTCATATTTCATATGGATAGACTTGGCTCTAGAGCCGCATGCCCAAATTTTCTTTGGAATTCTAACATTTGAAGTTAAGGCTTGGGGCCCTGCCCGACCCTTTATCATGCCTTTCTTTGTCCCTCATGTCATCGTCGTTGTCTTCGTCTCACTTGTGCCTCAGCTTGACTTCAATGCACGTCCCTTTAGTGTGTTAGATGATGCACCTTCCTAGTCGGTTACATCATGACACTTATCTATCTTGGCTCTCGTGTGGTCGAATGAGCACTACTTGAGGGTCGTCGCTTTTTTTTTTTCTCGATATGAAGGTCACATTCTACTTTCTTCATAGTATGGTTGTGACACCGTGCACCATATCTCATGACCAAGATGTCATGATGAGTCTCATGTTTCCATCACCTAGATGAGATGTCGTGCATCGTGTATTATTAGCGAGATGTCATGGTAAGCTTGCATCAACCATGTGACCATGTCGGTCATTCTTGGGGAGTGATCTAAGGGCCACTTTAGGGATAGTTTCTAGGTTGGTCATGTGATGAACCGTGTTATATGTACCAAGTTAAGAAGTTATAGCTTAAGGACACAATTAAGAGCCTACTATTACTTATTGAGTCTCTACATTCCCTCTCTACATTCCGTCTCAAACTTCATTTTATTTTGAAATGCTTTTGATTTTGTTTCTCATTTTGTATCTAAAACTATATTTGCATGAAAGTTACTTATGTATACATGTATGAACTTATAATTTAAATACCTTGTTTTTATTTTGCGAAAAATATGATCGTGTTTTTACGAGTCCTAAATCGTGCATCAAAGGCCTAAAAAATTGGTCGTAACACTGTCTACTCCTCAAGATTTGGTATTGAATCCTAATGAGAATTAATTAGCTCTTTACTATTACTTGTGTTGTAAATCGAGGTAGCAAATATATGAGGCACATCCTTTTTGGATCCAACTACTGCTGTGCTGGATCAAAACTAGTACTTGTCATAAATCTACATAACATTATGGAAAGTTATTGATCGATTATTGCCATAGCAATCTGGGAGGAAGCGACCCTCTTGCTTGTAAACTACTCTTTAACCATGATATTCTTATAGCGCATAAGCTAATCTTAAGGAATTACCCTATCTATGCCAAATCCTAATTATCCTAATTATAAAGCTCGACTGCCATCACTCGAGACGGGCTCACAACTAAAGTTTTACTGACTACTCCTAATAGTCCCGATACCATATATTCAATCATAGGAAAGTGACTCAATCTTTGTTCAATAATATGTAGACCTTCATCACTGTATCCCAATGTTTTTTTTTTTTTTATTGTAACTATCGGAACAAATTTTGAGTTATAATAAAATAAACAAACTTGCAACTGTTAATTCCATGATAGATCAGACTGAATACTTGCTTGTAATGAAGTTATGAAAGAAGTTTTTAGGGCTCAAGAAGTTTCTTGTCCAAACGCACATTGATATAATCATATTTATTATGAAATAGAAGTTGAGTGGAGTAATTTAGGGACTTAAGAACCACAATTTAGGGAGTTGCATTTTAAAAAGTTTTATGATATGAGAAAACGTGTTATCACTTAAGCAGGTTTTTTAGATTAGAGTGTTCGATAATCACTTAGAAAATATAGGATTATAAGATATATCTCTCACCAGGGCAAGCACGGAAAATATGATGCACATAGAGTACCCTTTCCAAGGATATTTACGTTGTGAAGTGGAATCTTGTTATTCACATGAATCAAGTTCCATAACTTTTATAGTCGACTTACTATGCCTACAATTGTAGAAGGTGACTAAATAGAGAGCCATAAAGGCACTGGATGAAATTGATTTGTTTTATTGGTCATAATCTTCCCATATTTAAGGTTATGGAACGAGTCAAAGGTGTTATCATTAATTGGTATGAGTTAAAAAGTTACATGTCGTATCATGTTAATTTCTCGAGAGCTACCTTTCTTTTTCATTCCTCTTAATTCTTGAACCATAACCATTAATTTAATATTATTTACATGCAATCTTTTCTCTTAATTTTGATGCCATTACATCACTTTATTCCCACTTTCCTCCTCTCGCTTATGATGTGACTCCCTGAGAGTTCTTATTCCTAATTAAAAATTATGGAACTTGACTCTCCATTTATCTATCTAAGTTTCTGTTAAAGATCGTATATTTATTTAGATTGCCGTTAGTTAGTATCTAATTAAATGTCCGTTAAGAGTTAGATTTAGTTTTTCGTTTGACTTAGTTTTGATTTGATTAAATTTTGTTTTGATTTGTTTACTGGTTTGTTACCAGATTTTCTGTAGATTTTTAGGTAGATTTTCTAAATATCTTTGTGTATTCTTGGTATATATAGAGCATTCTTGCTCTTCATAATTTAATCTTCTTATCAACCATTCAATCCCTCGTTCTTTCACTAACAATTGGTATCAGAGCTATCTTCTTAAGGGATTTGTGAGATCAAGATGGAAGGAGAACCCAGTTTTTCTGCTGTTGCACTACCGGTCATTGATGGAGATAATTATCAAATGTGGGCAGTTCGTATGGAGACTTATCTAGAGGCTTTGGATCTTTGGGAAGCAATAGAAGAGGATTACGAGGTCCCTCCACTTCCAGCAAATCCTACTGTAGCACAAATCAAATTACAGAAGGAAAAGAAGACAAGGAAATCAATGGTGAAGGCTTGCCTATTTGCCGCTGTATCTCAAATGATCTTCATGCGAATAATGTCTCTCAAAATAGCAAAGGAAATCTGGGATTATCTCAAAACTGAATATGAAGGAGATGAGAGGATTCGTGGAATGAAAGTCCTTAATTTGATTAGGGATTTCAAGTTGCAGAAGATGAAGGAGTTAGAGTTAGTGAAACAGTACTTTGACAAACTTCTCAGCATCGCCAATAAGGTGAGATTGCTTGGTTCTGTATTAAATGATTTCAAGATCGTTGAAAAGCTGCTAGTCACTCTTCTAGAGAAGTTTGAAGCCACCCTTACTACTATGGGGAACACCAAAGACTTGTCAAAGATTTCTCTTACAGAGCTCTTGAATGCTTTACAAGCACAAGAGCAAAGGAGGTCTATGAGGCAAGAAGGGGTGATTGAAGGTGCATTACTTGTTAAGCATCAAGATAGCAGCAGGTATAAAAACAGCAAAAATTTCAAAAATCAATTGACGTATGGAGATTCATCTGCCAATTATCAAAAGACAAAAGGAGGAGGTTTCAAACAATCCTATCCACCTTGCCGCCATTGTGAGAAGAAAGGTCATCCACCATACAAGTGTTGGAGAAGACCTTGATGCCTTCTGCTCCAAATGCAATCAACTTGGACATGAAGTTATGATCTACAAAGCCAAAGATTTGGTGAAAGAAGTAGATGCACAGGTAGTTGATCAAGAAGAAGAAGAAGATCAATTGTTTATGGTCACGTCTTCCTCAAGCAAAGAATCAAGCGAGAGCTGGTTGACTGACAGTGGATGCACAAATTATATGACATATGACAAGGAGTTTTTTGAGAAATTGAGAGACACTGAACTCAAAAGAGTGAGGATTGACAATGGTGAACACTTGGAAGTCAAGGGAAAGGCACAGTAAATATAACAAGCTATGAAGGTACAAAATTTATTCCAAATGTTTTATTTGTGCCTAAAATTGATCAAAATCTCTTGAGCATTGGTCAGTTACTTAATAAAGGCTATAAAGTGTTGTTTGAGAGTAAGTAGTGCTTGATCAAAGATGCTAGTGGCAAAGACTTGTTCAATGTCAAAATTAAAGGAACAGGCTTTGCTCTAAATCCGACGGTCTTTATATCCAGAGCTAGTGCCACTGGGACTTGGCACAAAAGACTTGGACACTTTCATCATCGAGGTTTGCTTCAGATGCAGTCAAAGAAGCTGGTAGAAGAACTCACTGACATTGATGATGACATGCCTCCTTACCATGCTTGTAATTTTGGGAAGCAACATAGGAAACCCTTTTCTAAATAGGCATGGAGAGACTCGAAAAAGCTGCAACTGGATCATGCTGATCTTTGTGGTCCTCAGCGAACATCATCATTAAATGGTAATCTTTATTCCATTACTTTTATTAATGATCTAACAAGAATGTGTTGGATATTCTTGCTAAAGCAAAAGTTCGAAGTTGCGGGTGTATTTTTGAAATTCAAAGCCAAATTTAAGAATGAAAGTGCATGCTTAATCAAACTATAAATCAGATAATGGCAAGGAGTACACTTTAGAAACTTTTAACAGGTTTTGTGAAGAGGTTGAAATTGAACCTCAATTGACAACACCATACACTCCTCAACAGAATGGCATCAGGAGGAATAGATTCATAATGGAGATGACGAGATGCATGCTTCATGAGAAGGATCTTTCAAAACGTTTTTGGGGAAAAGCAGCAAACACTATTATGTGCTTGCAAAATCGAATTTCAACAAAAGATGTGAAGGACCTGACACCATTTGAAGTTTGGTATGGGTACAAACCTTCTTTAAAGTTTCTTAAAGTATTTGGGTGTCTTTGCTTCACTTACATTCCACAGGTCAAGCGTGATAAGCTTGACAAAAAGTAGAAGCTGGTATCTTTGTTGGGTATAGCACTGTATTCAAAGCTTACAGAGTTTTTCAACCACATACTAGTCGTGTTATTGTGAGCGGAGATGTTCATTTTGCTGAAAATGAACAGTGGAATTGGGAATAATTGACAAAGGTGAATCAGATTTCTAATGCACCAAACAATTTAACCTTTGGTAGCACGTTAGAAGAGTCTGAAGATGAACGACAAAAAGAGTCTGAAGATGAACGACAAGATGCTTTGGTTGATGATGCACCTGTCAGTGGAGGAGCTTTCGGTGATCGAGAAAAACAAAATCTGGGAGTTGGTTGATCGACCCCTAAACAGAAAGATAATTGGAGCAAGATGGATGTTTAGAAAAAAAGCTTGGACTTCACAGCATCTAAGCAAGGAGGAGTGTTAAAAATCATGTATTTGTTTAGATTGGCGTTAATATCTAATTAAATCTCCGTTAGGAGTTAGATTTAATTTTTGATTTGACTTAGTTTTGATTTGATTAGATTTTGTTTTGATTTGTTTACGGGGTTGTTACTGAATTTTCTGTAGATTTTTAGGTGGATTTCTAAATACCTTTTTGTATTATGTATATATAGATGATTCTTGCTCTTCATAATTTTATCTTCTTATCAACCATTCAAGTGCCGCTGGTCTTTCCCCAACAGTTTCCTCCCCAACTTAATTAATCACCTTTTAAGATTATGATTTTGCTAACTAATTATCCCTTAAACTAACCTCTCACTCCTATTATTGCAATTCTTTGGCTTCTTTTGAACATTTTGTCCTACAAAAAGACAATTTGCTATTCCGTCTTTGGTTGCAACCTATATCTTTTTAACCACCGCTGCATCACGCATTGAATTTAGTACTCTTTCTGCCAAACTAAACACGTAATTGGCTCTCGCTGGTGTTTTATAATATCAAACATTTGTGGGTCTGAGGTAAGCGGTGGATTATTGTTGAATATATGTGTAGTTTCTCAATATTATTATTGGCTTGTGTATCTTAGTTTGGTCTTCAAGATATTTGTAACATTTTTAACGCTTTCCAAGAGTTCTTCATCAATATGAAAAATTTTGGATATAGAGGAAAAAGGAAAAACTTTTACTGAAACATCTCAAACCTACATCATTAATCGTAATTATTACTTAACTTGTCTTTTGTTCGATATATTATAATTTAATTTGAGATTTATTTAAAATACCATTCTCCAACGTTATTAAGTTGCCTTGGTAAGTTGATATAGTTAGTAGGGTTATTATAATGGGGGACAACATAGGTTTCTTTATTTATAAATATTGAAAATTTTTAAATGACTTCTTAATATGAAAGAATCATTAAAAAAAAGTAGAAGGCTCAAGTGAGAGGATGGGATTTACCGATGAGAGAAAGATCTGAGAGATGAAATAGGAGACAAAAGAGAAACGAGAAAAAGTTCTAAAAATACAAGTCTCAAGTGATTTCAATAGCAATATTTTTGTTTTTGTAACACTCAAGGTTGAAATTTGTAGTCTTAACTATCTTCAAAATGTGCACAAAAATCGATTAGTTCTAATTATAGCAAGTTGACGCTCCCATTAAAATAAGTTTTCGTATTTGAAATACTATTAAGCCCATTGTAACGGATATAAAAAAATACTCCGTCGCCGAAAAAATGCGCGAGATATCCGGTGGCGCCAAAATTCTTGTGTCTTCGATCTACACACTCTCTCGACTCCACAGCACGCCAAAGCACGATCCATAAACCTCAGCCACGCTCTTAGATCACCTGCAAGAGAGAAACACAGAGAGAGTACGAAGAGAGAGAGAGAATTTGAAGGTTTTTCGACGAGGTTGATCCCCCAAACGGGACGTCGAAACGACCAACCCTACCTGTCGATCAAAAAATGGGATTGGAGAGGAGCCACAGTGTGAAAAGGATCGACGATTGCACATACACGAGAGGCAAGCTTTCTACGCTTTAACAACGTCGTGTTTAGTCGAAAAACATATTTGAGTTTTGGGTTTTTGGAACCTCACGAATCTTGTTATTATAGGTGTCAAACGTCAGGGGCCAACAGAGAAGTAGGAGAGGAAAAAGGACGGGAAATGGACACCAAAGTACCGTTTCAAAGGAGAGAGAAAGATCGTTGAACTTTCTTGTGTGAACCAGGTAAAGAAGACGAAGTCCGTGGATTTCGAGTCGGATCCAGATCGGGTATCCAACAGGGGACCCACTTTCAATCCATCAGCCTCGACCCACGTAAACCTGCAACGCAAAAACGCACACCAGCCCTCATCACCCTCGATCCACCTACAGCAGTTTAGCCCAACGAAGTGCACTGTTGAGGATTGTTAGGAGTGAATCCGACATTGGCTAATTTAGGAAATGATCATAGGTTTATAAGCAAAGGGTGTACTTTGTTCGAGGGCTCCAAAGAAGGAGTCGAGCCTCGATTAAGGGAAGGCTGTTTGAGAGTTCCATATGCCTCAGGGGAGGCTTTATGTAGTATTTTGCTCGAGGGGAGGATTGTTGAGGATTGTTGGGAGTGAATGTCACATTGGCAAATTTAGAGAATGATCATGGGTTTATAAGTAAAGGAATACATCTTCATTGGTATCAGGTCTTTTGGGGAAGCCCAAAGGAAAGCCACGAGAGCTTATGCTCAAAGTGTACAATATCATACCATTATGGAGAGTCGTGATTCATAACATGGTATCAGAGTCATGCCCTTAACTTAGCCATTTCAATAGAATCCTCAAATATCGAACAAAGAATTGTGAGCTTCGAAGGTGTAGTCAAAAGTGACTAAAGTGTCGAACAAAGGGTGTACTTTGTTCTAGGACTCCAAAGAAGGAGGGAGGTTGTTCGAGGGCTCCATAGGCCTCAGGGGAGGCTCTATGTTGTACTTTGTTCAGCTATGTCAATAGAATCCTCAAATGTCGAACAAAGAATTGTGAGTCTCGAAGGTATAGTCAAAAGTGACTAAAGTGTCAAACAAAGGGTGTACTTTGTTCGAGGGTTCCATAGGCCTTAGGGGAGGCTTTATGTTGTACTTTGTTCGAAGGGAGAATTGATGGGAGTGAGTCTCACATTTGCTAATTTAGGGAATAAACATGGCTTTATAAGCAAAGGGTGTATTTTGTTCCAAAAAGCTCTCTCCCCTCAAGTTTTTCCTTTGCCTCTCGTACTTATTTCGACATAATTTCGATCGTGGTTCAAATCCTACATTTGATATCAGAGCTTCTAGGATTCTGAAACAAGTGTCGTCACAATACAAAGCCACCGGAGGTGAGTGTAACGCTCCAGTACCCGTTACTTACAAAGAGTCACTACATAGCATGGTCGATCAAGATGCGTGTCAACTTACAGGCACAAGGCAACGCGTGTCCACTTACAGGCACAAGGCGATGTGTGTCCACTTACAAGCACAAGACAATGCGTGTCAACTTACAGGCACAAGGCATGTGGGATGTCATCGAGCATGGTGATGTTGAGGAGCGTAAGGATAAGATGGCTCTTGCCGCCATTTACCAAACAGTCTCGGAGGACGTTCTTCTCATGTTGACAGAGAAGGACTCAACAAAGGCAGCATGGGAGACGCTGCAAACAATGCATGTGGGTGTGGAACGTGTCAAGGAAGCAAAGGTCTGCACATCTGTTTGAAGTAAGTGTTTAAGTTGAAGAAGAATAGTGAAGGAAATGTCATCAAACATAAAGCAAGACTCATGGAAAAGGGATACATGCAATGACAAGGAGTTAATTTTGAGGAGGTTTTCGCGCCTGTTGCTAAACTAGGCACTGTAAGGTTGATTCTTGCTCTCGCAGTTTTTTGTTTCCGAAGTAACTCTATTAGTACCCTACTGGGTATCATTTTTCGTGGAGTACTTTTTTTGCTCTCGCAGTTCAACACAAATGGGAGGTCCATCACTTGGACATCAAAACAACATTCCTAAATGGTGACCTCCAAGAAGAAGTGTATGTTGCCCAACCTGAAGGGTTCATCATTAAAGCCGAAGAACACAAAGTGTACAAGTTGTCAAAGACCCTGTATGGTCTATAGTATGCACAAAGGGCATGGAACATACGTTTGGACAAGAGCTTTAAGAGTCTAAACTTTATGAAGTGCTTGCAAGAACAATCAGTGTATACAAGAAACTATAGGACTGAAACACTCATAGTTAGCATGTATGTTGATGACCTTAATCGTCACTAGTACAATTGTGGAAGGTGTTAAAGAGTTTAAGCAGCAAATGATGAAAGAATTTGAGATGACTGATCTCGGGTTACTCACGTACTACCTCGGTATTGAAGTGGACCAAAGGAAAGATTGCATTATGCTAAAGCAATCAACCTATGCTAAGAATTTGTTGCAGCAATTTAAGATGGCAGAGTGCAACCCAACCAAGTATCCTATGAAAGTGAAGTTATAACTTGGGAAAGATGTTGAAGGAAACTTGGTGAATTCCACTGAGTATAGGCGTGTCATCGGAAGTCTAAGGTACTTGACTCATACTCGTCCGAGCCTTTCATATGCTATTGGAATAATGAGTAGGTACATGGAAAAGCCCATTGTGATGCATCATCAAGAGGTTAACCACATTCTCCGCTATGTGAAGGGAACCACAAGCTACGGGTTGAAGTATCAAGGAAGGCGAAGTCCTGAAGAACTAGTCAGTTTTACTGATAGTGATTTAGCTAGAGATATTGACAATAGAAAAAGCACCACAAGAATGACATTTTATCTCAACAAAAATTTGATTTCTTGGCAATCTTAGAAGCAGCAAACTGTGACACTATCTTCCTATGAGGCCGAGTTCATGAATGCAACTACAGCGTCGTGTCAAGCATTGTGGTTGAGAAATTTGTTGAGAGAAGTGACTAGAAGCGAACTAAAGCCAATAACTCTCTACGTCGATAACAAATCTACAATTGCACTAATGAAGAATCCAGTATTTCACGGACACAACAAACATATTGTCACTCGCTTCTACTTCATCCGTGAGTGTGTTGAGAAAAGACATCGTTGTGGAGTTCGTATGCACTAGAGAGCAACGTACAGATATTCTAACCAAGGCCCTAGCAAGGGCTAAGTTTGTAGAGATGTAGGAATTATTTGGAGCGAAGAATCTCGAACAAAGTCAAGTTTACGAAGGAGATTGTGATTTTATAAACTTGACTTAGTAGGACAAGTGGCTAACTTCTTTAAGAGAATTATTAGTAGACTGAGTGGAATTGTGGACCAAATTTTGTTGTTGTGGACTAAGTTTTATGTTTTAATTAGGAAGATGGTTAGTAGTTTTTAACTTGATGAGAAAGTTTAGGAAACAAATTAGGGCTTTCTCCATTATAAATACTCATGAGAATATGCTTTTAAGTGTTCTTTTGTTCCAAAAAGCTCTATCCCCTCAAGTTTTTCCTTTGCCTCTTGTACTTGTTTCGACATAATTCCAATCGTGGGTCAAATCCTACATGCGTGGCCCAGATTCAAAAACCAAGACCCACTACAACCCGTGAATGCCTACAGCCCAAAATGTAACAGACCACACTCGAGGCCCAAATCCATCGTTTTGGCCCCGGCATGCAAGCAACCTAGCATCGCGTGCCACAAAGACCCGCACCTCCACCCGACTCAGCCTGCACACATGTCTGCGCCCCATTACGCCAAGTGTCACACCTACAACAAAGACACTTCCTCAGCTTCAACAGCTTGAATCGACTCGACTCGGCTCACACAACTGAAGCTCAGTTGTTCGGCTCGGTAAAGTTAATTTTATCCAATTTTCATAGTTTTGACCATCCCGAAGCCAACTTTTACCCTAATTAAGATAATTAAGGTCAGTATGATGCGCCCTATTTCACAAACTTCAAGTTAAATTGTATTAGAATTGTTAAATACTAACGAAACGAAACGAAAAACATAATAGGAAACGACTTCTGGTAAAGTTTGGTACAATTTTAAGGAACAAAAGATTCGCGTACTCAAATTTCAGGAAACACCGACTAAGACCAACCAAGTTAATAACCTGACTATAGGATAGGCTGGACAATTTGTTGATGTATGAAAACATGTGCTTAGTGGCCCCTACACATGTCATTTATGTTTTATACGTATGATGCTTGATGTGTATAACGTATGATGACGCAAACAAGTTATATGATGATGCCTTATGATGTTTTACTATGATTATGATGTGTTTGACGTTATATGATGATGACGATGTATGTTAATATGACGATGTAAGATGATGGTATTTCCTTAATATGAAGTTATTTTCCATATTAAGATGAAAAACATGTTTTGAATGTCATATTGCATTATGACGATGATTTTCTTGGGACACAACCTTAGCTAATGTTAATGATGATGAAGATATGAAGACTAATGCACATATATTACTTAAAATATTACTCAAAATTGTTAAGTATGTCATGCATAATATAAGAAAAAGGAAAATATTTTAATGATATTTATTGTGATTGGCTCTAAGTAGTAAATGTTATGTAGCTTGAAAATTGATGATCTTTAAATATATCAATTATTGCAACATGATGTTTGATTTAATTGCGTTATTATATGCTTGTTATGTTGTATGATTTTGATAGCGTGCAAGATGATAATATTATGCGGTAAACAATAGACTTAAATAGAATTATCTTGGTTGTCTAGAACCATGCCGCCCAGAGAACGTGGGAGAGGAAGACGAGGAAGGAGACGACCCCGTATTAGAGGTAGAGGAAGTGGTGAGGCTGAAGAGAGACCACCTTGAGAAGGTTCAGTCACTAGAACAGACGTAGCTGCACCGCCTCAAGCTGTGTCGTCCCAAGCTACACCACCTCCGCAGCACCAGTGGTTGGAATAGATCCCACTACTAGTCTCATGTGGGATTCGTTTTCAGGCCATGGTGCATGCCATGATGGTCATCCAATAGGCCAACAGCTCACAATCTACTAGGGGAACGACTTATATATGGGACTTCAAGCAGTACAATTCGGGCCCATTCACTGGTACTGCAAGAGATCTGATGGAAGACTAAATTTGGATTTCGTCCCTGAAGACAATATTTATACTAATGCTATGTTTGGACAACCAGAAGGTGTTGTGCGCATTTTTTATGCTTCTAAAGGACGCGAAAGCATGGTAGACTACAACAGAGATTGTCTCAATCCCGGTATGGGAATCATGACTTTGGAAAAATTTAAAGAAGCATTCCTAAAGTACTACTATCCCAAAGTGGGCCGACGTAGAAAGCAGCAGAAGTTCACCCATCTGACATAGGGTGGATGGTTAGTGGACAACTATGACCGTAAATTTATGAGAATTAAAAGGTTTGCACCATCACTAGTGGAAACTGAAGAGAAGATGGCTGAGAAATTTGTTATGAGTCTGGACTTAGAGATTTGCCGCATGGTGGAAGCTATAGACCTGAAGACATATGAGAAAGCGTTGAGAATTGCCAAAGCCCTAGAGAAATATAGAGATGATGATGTACGCCGGGAGCAGTCAATTACAGTTGGACACAATGGCCCTATGACTTGAAGGACTTGAATCGTCAGCCACCAGCATGTAGACCTCGCTATGCCGACCGGCCTGTCCCTTGAAAAGTTGAGAGGAATCCTCTCTAACATATGGATAGACACTCTGGGAACCAGAATGGAGCTAGAGGAAGGGGAGAGGTAGGGTGTAAAATCAGTGGAAAACTACATGGAGGAAGATGTATGGCTGGAACGAGGGCTTGTTTTCGATGTGATCGAGAGGGTTATCTCACCATCAACTACACGGCCAAGAATACTGAAAACCCACCTAATCCACCTGAAGTATTGGAAGAGATTGACAGACCTATGCAAACTTATGCTCAAGCTAGGGCATAGCACGTCAACCAGTAGAGATACTAGAAGGTCCAACACCATGGTGACAAGTGCCCTATCAGTCTTAATACATTACGCTTTCACTATATTTGTTTATGGTTCTACGCATTCTTTTATATCTATTCCTTTTGTTACTCAAGTAGGGTTTGAACTAGAACCCTTATTGCATGTTTTGTATGTAAGTACCCCGCGGTGGTAGACTTAGTAGCTAAGAATAGAGTAGAAGATGGACAAGTAACTGTAGCTAATCTAATCGAACCTTAAGCGTAAACCTGATAGTAGTTAGTATGACAAACTTTGATATAATACCAAGTATGGATTGGTTAGCTAAAAACCACATAATTAGATGAGTGGGGAAGCACACGTCAGTGGAAGCCCTTTAATTACACACAATTAGATGAGTGGGAAGTCCACGTCGAGTGGGAGCCCTTTAATTAAGTTGCCCACTACTCTCCATTTTTAGGATTAAATTTGTTATTTAAATATTCTACTGAATGAGAAATAATAAATCGGGTCTTTAGTTCAAATATTTCTCTCCTCTCTTTTCCGTTATTTTTTTCGAAGAAGTTTTCCTTCGGCCATTTTTTACTCCGTCAACGTTTTCCTTTCAATTGCCAGAAGTCAACAAGTGGTATCAGAGTCTGGTTTAATTCACGGGTGGTATATCATTACAGAGGGGACTGACTTTATCAACAGCCAAGCTGAATAGCACAAGTGGTTAGAGCGTCAACCTAACAACACACGCGTCTCTCTCCACCAAGCGCACCGCGCAATTGGCCTAGGGGGTATCAAATCCCGTTGATTTATTTTTGTGCAACAGTGCGGGAATCCAACATCGAGCAGTTGTGGAAGGAGCTCTTGGAGAGATCCACTTTAAGGACAACGATTGGAAGGAAGACTGCGCAACGTCGAGCAACGAAAGACGACGATTGGAAGCAAGACTGCGCAACGTCGAGCAGCGAAAGAAGAATGTCGCTTCAGCTGTCAACAAGGAGGGTCGTCTACTCCTCACTGAGGAGGAATGGAGTTGCAGTTTGAGTAAGTTCTTTTCATCATGCACTTCTTAAAAAGTCCAAACATTTCCTCATTATTGATAGTAAATATTAAATCAGCAGTTGTGGAAGGAACTCTCGGAGAGATCCGCTTTAAGGACGACGATTGGAAGGAAGACTGCTCAACGTCGAGCAACGAAAGAAGAATGTCGCTTCAGCTGTCGACAAGGAGGGTCGTCTACTCCTCACTGAGGAGGAACGGAGTTGCAGTTTGAGTAATTTCTTTTCATCATGCACTTATTAAAAAGTCCAAACATTTCATCATTATTGCTAGTAAATATTAAATCATTGACATACAAGCAAATAATGAGAATGTTACCTCCCTTTTCAGTTTTCACAAACAATGTAGGTTCATATGGGCATTTAATGAATCACATCTATGCGAGTGTACCATGCTCTCGGAGCTTGCTTCAAACCTATAGAACTTTCTTCAACGTATACACTTTTTCCTCTTTACCTTTTTGTACAAAACCATCTAGTTGCTCCACATATACCTCTTCTTGAAACTCTCCATGTAAGAAGACCGATTTCACATCAAGTTGATAAATAGGTCATGATTTCTATGCTGCAATTGAAATTCTAAGCCTTATAGTATCTTGACGTGCTATTGGTGCAAATACCTCCTTATACTCAATTCCATACTCCTGTTTGTATCCTTTTGCAACTAGTCGTGCCTTGTACTTATCCACCTCACCATGTTCATTCAACTTGGTTTTGAAAACCTATTTTACTCCAATTTTTTCCTGCCCTGTAGGAAGATCAGTGAGCTCCCATGTCTTATTCTTTTATGTGGATTTGATTTTACTGTCCATGGCTTCTCTCCTTTTCTTCTCATTTACAGCCTCTTCAAAATAATGCAAAATAAGCACTATCACTTGAGTCATTGTCCATCTCATAATCAATCATCCAAGTTGGTCTCCTTCTTGTTTTTGGATTTCTTTGATTGTGATCATGATTTTCTTCTTCTACTGAACCTTCTTATTGGGCTTGTGATGAGCTCTCTTCATGCTCATAGTGAGGCTAAATAAGGGCTACAGCTTGTTCTTCTTCAAGATCTATAGGAATTTGCTGATTCACAGTGATCTTTTCTTCCCCTTTCCAAGTCTTCTTTTCTTCAAAGATTAAATAGCGGCTTACCAATACCTTATTTGTCAAATGATCATAGAGCTTGTACGTCTTAGAAGTCTCGCTTACTCCAAGGAACACACATTTCAAACTCTTGCCCTCAAGTTTCTTCCTTATCTTGTAAAAAACATGTGCATATGCAATGCACCCAAAGATTCTAAAGTGATCTATGATAGGCTTCCTTCCACTCCATGCTTCTTGTGGAGTCATATCTCTAACGGAGAAAGTAGGGCTTCGGTTGAGAATGTGAACTGAATACATAACAGCTTCTGGCCAAAATTCCTTCGGAACTTCTCCTTTATTTAGCAAACATCGAACCATGTTGAGAATGATTCTGTTCTTCCTTTCGGCCACATCATTTTGTTGTGGTGTATATGCTATTGTCTCGTTATGCCCTTCTCTTCACAAAATTTTGTAAACTCGTTAGAGAAAAACTCTCCGCCTCTGTCAATTCTTAAAGCCTTAACTCCTCTTCCAGTTTCCATCTTCATCATAACACAAAATTTCTTGAAACAATCAAAGGCTTCTGAGTTTGCGTGCAAGAAATAAACCCATGTTTTTCTACTAAAATCATCGATGAGGATCATAAAATATTTCTTGTTACCATTTGATGCGAGAGAAATCGGACCACATATGTCTGAATGAACCAACTCCAAAATTGTTTGAGCTCTTCTCGATTTTCTGGAAGGAAATGAATCTCTTTCCTGCTTTGCTACCACACAACTCTCACAAATATCTGTTGGAGGAGTGATGTCTGGTAACCCAGTCACCATATTCTTTGAAAACAACGTCTTTAGCCCTTTAAAATGTAGATGACCATACTTAAAAATGTCAAAGTCAATTGCTATCTTCTTTCTTCACCATCAAACTTTTGTCAACGATATTTAACGTCAACGGATATAACCGATTGGTGGTCATCTTCATCTTAGCGATTAATCCTCTTCTAGAGTCATAAATCTCACATTCATTCTTTTTAAATGTGATCACATAATCCTTCTCTTGCAATTGACCAATACTAAGCAAGTTGGCCTTCAAATCAGGAATGTTAAACACATTAGAAATCGACTCTACGAAGCCATTTCTAGTCTTGATATCTACTGCTCCTTTCCCCATTACTTGAATTATTGCGTTGTTGCCAAGACAAACAGTAGTACGGAAAATTTCATCAAGAGTTGAGAAGAATTCTTTACAACCTAGCATATGGTTGCTACATCCAGAGTCTCGACCCACACACCTTGATCTGCAACTTTCATTGTATGGAATGACATTAACACAGTTTCTTCTTCTCTCTTCTCTACAAAGTTGAATTGTTCTCCTTTCTCCTTTCTCGGCCTGGTATAGCATTCGTTCTTGTAATGTCCAAAGCGTCCACATCTGTAGCATTCCACCTTAGACTTGTCAAAATATCCCTTGCCTTTGTTGTCATAATCGTCTCTGACTAGATCTGTTGACCTGCCAACTTCTCTACTTCTTTTTCGACTGCCTCTTCCACGACCTCGGCTTCTTCTTTGCCCTCTACCTCTGGATATTGAAGCTTCACCTGGTGTGAATATCTTTAAGACTGTCATCTCCTCTATTTGCACTCGTGCAATTAAGCTTCTGCTCATGCACTAGCAAGGAGCTTTGAAGTTCATCAATTTGCATCTCTTCGACATTGTTTTTTTCCTTTAATCGAACATACATTGTAATCCAACTTTGGAGTAAGAGACCGCAATGAATCACCATGCATCCTCATTGTATTTCCAAGACTCATAACCTTGCCAATATAATCATTCACTGTTTCTCCCTTTTGCATCTGGAGAATATCAAAGTCTCTTCTAATTGCTTGAAGTTGAGCACGTTTTACTCTCGTTGAGCCTTGGTACTTCCTCTTCATTGAATCTCAAATATCTTACAATGTCTTCTTCTGAAGCATTGTTTCCAAGATAGTTCGATCAATGGACTGGAATAACTAGTTTTTTGACCTTCAGGTCCTTCAACTTTGATGCTGCCAACCTTTGCTGTTGAATAGTTGAGAGTACCTCACCTTCACTTGGCTCTTCATAACCCGTCCACACCATATCAAAGAACTCCTTTGATCTGAAGAAATTTTCTATCAACATCGCCCAATGATCATAGTGACCATTAAATCTCGGGATAGCGGGTTGAACGAAGTTACCAACTTGTTTCTCTGCTGCCATTTTGCTGCTGCAAGATCACTCTGATACCGGTTGTTGATGACAGAGAAATTTGGTAGAACTTTTGGGAGAATAGAACTTTGCATTACTAGGAAAGGATGCTAAATTGATTTTATACATCTTCCACCAATGCCAACATACATACATACATATGGGACATTCTCTAATACCATTCACTATCTAAAAGTCATTCACCTAAGCAATTATGAATTAATGAATCTACATGTATCTATTCATACATGTATTTATACATGTATCTACTAGTGACCCTTCAATCGATTTTGCTACTAAGGGCGATGGTGATGCCCCTTATGACCTGCTATCTCTACTCCCACATCATGGCTGTCATGGAGAGGGAGATTATGTTGTTGTCGTGATTTTCATCGATGAGAACCTTCGTTCTCTCTCTATCTTTCTCAATCTCTTTCTCTCTCGGGTTGTAGGTAACTTGGAGAGCAAAAGCAGAAATGGATGGGATGAATAAGGGCATGCAACTACGGGTTTAAGGAGGTGTGTAGCAGTTTGTTTCCACGGATTCGGCGCCTCACCGGAAATCTTGCGATTTCCAGCGAGCTTTCAATTTTTTTTTTTTTTCAAAATGTCAATCGTTACATGTCCAATCTTCAAAAAAAAAAAAAAAAAAAAAAAAAAGCTGTGATGGATGTGCCATAATGGGTACTTTTCTTCCATCAAACTAATAAATTGTATTGATGACATTAAGGCTGCTATTACAAATGGTTCACATAATTGTACACACAATTCTAACTTTTTTCCTAAGTGGGATAAGCATATTGAAATTGAGTGTGTATGATTTGTTATCATTTTCCAGTTGACACTATTTACTTACAATTTCATCTCTTCTAACTTACAAATTATTTTGCTTACAAAATCACTCAATTTGACGTCTTCATCTTTTCTCTAATCAACTTTTCAATCAACTTATCATCACATTATCATAAGTGTTAGGGTGGGATTTGATTAAACTCATTTATATATTACCATCTTTATCTTTAAAAATCTAAAGTAATCTCTCTTTTATTTTTTAATATAGCCTATTTAAATATTATCTGTTATTCAAGCAATCTTCAACATGAAACCCTAGCCTTAAATTCTTTCAATATTTTCTGGAATCATATACTGAATGAAATTACAAGAAATTCAAACACCGAATCATCATAAGAGCCCCAACCAGGAATAGGGTATTCAAAACAAATATCACTGCACTATTGCTGCAATGAAAGTTCATTAATTATTACCCCTTTTCACCCAACAAAATCTTTAACGATATCAGAAAATATGAGAAAGTTGATATGACTTTTAACCCATACAATTTGTTTTTTTCTTTTAAGAAAGCTAAAAAAATTTACTCGATTCAAACTACAAATTTGAATACGAATCTACGACAATTGATATTTGGTGTCTAAAAAATATATATATTGTGAATGACTAAATTAACATCACAATTGATATATAATTTATCGTTCAATTTCAGCTATATAGAAGATCAAAATTTGTTCTTATTTAATTTCAACTTTAAAATAATATTCTCTTTAATTTTCCCTTATAAAACATAACAATATCATTATTAATAATAAAATTCACAAAATCAATTTGTACAAATAAATTGTCAAAATTATTTACATAAACCGATAAGAAATCATTTCAAGGGAAAATAAGATTCACATTACCTGGTTCATCAAATATTTTAAGGTAATGTAGCTTGTTTGAGATTGAAATCATTTTATAAGCAAGATTGATCATGTCAAATTTAAATAATTCGAAACATGTATCCTAAACTACATAGAATTGCAAAAAAACTTAACTCTCGATTAAAGAAGAGCACAAATACTCTTTTTTACTACATTTTTCAAGTGTACCTTATAAATACAACCTGCATGGCTTTATATAGTTTCAAAATGAAAATTCTTAACCTTCCTGAACCATCCCAAGAGTTGTAACTTTCATACTTTATGACTATAATTAGCCACGGTGTAAATGTAACCTTAAACAAAATAAAATAAAAAATCTTAAACTACATTAATGAAATATCATAATTCTAAATTATCATCCACCCAAAATTTATAACATCCGAGAATAAATGAAATTCATGTTCCTTAAAGTTCATATTGCATAACTAACATGTCTTGGTTCATATCATAAATGATCTAATGTTACTTACGATCGTTTTAATCTTTTTAAGTATTTTTAGCAACATCATTTAATTGGAAAATTTTCTCTAAGAGTATTTTTTTTAAAAAAAAAAAACAAATTTAAAAATTGGAAAGGTATAATTGGGATCATGATGAATAAAGTAAATATTTTGTATATGAAAAAATGGTAGGAGTAAAGAGAATAGATGGAAGCAAAATGTTATGATAGAGTTGAATAACGTCATGGGAAGGTGGGATTGATGTCATGATTTGAATTAAGTGGGCGTGTGATGGGGAGAATGAAAGTGGGTGGGAGGAGGCATCATCAAATCTTTGAAAAATGGGGTATTAAAAAAAAGGGTACTCTATACATATTAAACACATAGTACAATGTAAAGATAAAACTCAAAAGGATTGGGGACCAATGGAGCCATGCGTGTGACCACCAATGACCCTCAAAAGCTTCCACGCCTTACAAAAAGAATCTAAACCCAATTTTGCTAATATACAACAAACCCCTTTCCTTTTTCTTTTCAAACCCATTCATCACCAACCCTCTTCTTCAACCTTTTGAGCCAAACACTCACAAAATCAACGCTTTCTTTACTTGCGTACGAATCTATTAGGGTAATCACTTTTTAAAAAACCATTAGGGTAATCACTTTTTAAAATCAGGTTTTCTGTGTGTTGAGAATTGTTGAGAATTGTTGGAAGAGAGTTCCACCTCGGCTAATTTAAAAATTTTAGTTTTGAAAACAGGTGCTTAACTTTTTGAGTAACCTTCTAGACGTGCTTGAAGAACAACAAAAAAGAAGGATTCTTCTAGAAACACAATTTAAAAGCCATAGAATGGTACAACAACATTGTAGGTTAATTTGGAGATAGATGTTTGAAATTTGACTTGATTTTTTGTTAAGATATAATCATAGAAATTTGGACATGGGTTTGAAAGTCAAAATGGAATAAGAGAGGGAACTAAAAGTGTTATGTTCATAGGGCATAGAAGAGAAATTAGGAAAAGAAAAGGAAAGGAAATGTTGAAATGTTGAAAGACAAAAAGAAAGGGTGAAGAATATTATATTATATATGGTAGTGTTGAAAAGGGAAGTAGAAAAAGGTGAATAGGGTTAATGATTTGTGTTATTGCTTTAGTAAACCAAGCTCTGCGCCCATAAAACAGTGCAATTACGCAGAAGGTTGCCGGTGGTAAGAGAGCTTTTTAAGGCCATGCTTTGTTCTACATCTTATTTTTTAAACATAAAAAGTCAGTTGGAACAGCCAAAAAGGAGTAAGGGAAAGGGAACCGCTTGCTTTAGCCCAACCACACCCCAGGCCTCAGCAACCCTACACGAGAGGAGAGGTCCGAGAGCTGCTTCTTCGAATACCGAGCATTTTATTTTATATATGCTTCTCATTTCTATAACTTCACTCCAAAAACCCACCTATTTTGTCAAACACTTGTGCCCTCTCCTCCTTTAATGCACCAAATCTTACCAACCCACTAGTTTATCATATTTGGAATTCATCCTAACTTTGTATCTACTAACTTTATCCAATCCTCGTTTGGATTGATTTTTCTTCTCGTCTACTCGGGTTTATTTGAATGAATTCTACTTCTCTTTTTTGTTTTTAGTCTTTACGTTCTAAAGCTAAAGCTGATTTTATGTCACTCATGAAAAAATTGACCCATGGTCAAAGTAAGTTGATGAAGAAAGCAATGAAGCTTTACAAATACAATCATTTTACATGTTCCTTTTGTATGAGAAAGGAAGTTGATTGATTTAATATAAGAAACTAGGTTAAGCCATTAGGTATTAAAAGTAATTGATATACTAAAACCGAGATTCTTTTTGTATTTATTGTAATAAGATCGAAAGGAAGAGAGAGATATAGATGTAATATGATCCATAGTTAAAACAAGAATATATTAAAAGGAAGGGTGAACGGTGAACCCAAGGGGGGGAGTTAATAATGAGATGATGTTAGGGGGGAGAGAGAGAAAGAGTGTGTTCCAAGACACAATGATTACATGGTGTTGGGGAAGCTGAAAGGGTGGGCGTGGAATTGGAATTAGCCAAGCCTGTGCAACAACGTGGGTGCCCTTGACCGACGGAGGAAGAGGAAAAGGAAGAGGAAAAGGCCCCTCCTTTTTCCTTTTCTTTCCATTTTTTCATTTTTCTTTATCATCGCCCCTTTTTGGCTTCTGGTCGGTCGACACTCTCTAATGCATTCTTTTTCTTCTCTCTCTCTCTCTCTCTCTCTCTCTCTCTCTCTCTCTCTCTCTCTCTCTCTCTTATATCCATTATATTACTACTTCAACCTATCACAACGCCTAACACATCTAATTATAACATGTTTAACTCACCTCTTTAATCTTCAGAGGCTTTATGTAATCTCATCCACATGAGTCAAACACAAGGGTTGAGTCACGAGTAAAAGAGACTAAAGTCACCTTAAATGTATTTTCACATATAGTCTTTCTAAATTTCATTCCCGGTTTCATATATTTCCAACATTCCAATTTTCAATGGGTTTTTAAAACTTCTAAGTTTCAATGGATTTAATTTTCTTATGTTAGTTTGAATTTTGTAATAACAAATGTTTTTTTTACATTTGGATTGATTTTTTTGTGCTAATTGGACTGACTTATATTTATGTCATATGGGTTATTTTATTTTTGTTCATCGTCATTATTGATTCATATATTTATTTATTAATTGAAAAAAATCAATCAATATTTTTTTAGTGTTATTTTTTATAAATTTGAAAAACATGTAATCAAGTTTTGTTTTTGTAATTTAGATATAGATTAATTTATATTTTGTTTACTATTAAGAGTGAAACGACTTTATTAATAAATAATAGTTTACAACAAATTCCAACTTTAATTGCTAATAACATGAGTCAATCAACATAAATCAATAGTTTATGTTGAAAAAATAATAAATTATACATTAAAGTTATATATAAAATAATTATTTTTAAAAAAGAATAATAAACCAAAAAAATCACGAGAGAGAGTTCATACTCATTCTTCACAAAATAAATAAGAAATTTCACATGAATGGGTAATGGAATAGGTGAAGAGAAGGGAATGGAGAAGACTTCCTTGTCTCTCCATAAACATATGTAGCCCTGAGATGGATTGTTGAAGGGGCTAGAGATCCTAACAACTGGTATCACAGCTAGACAACATTCACCACGATTTGTGAAGATGGGAATCTCAAAGATTAGAATTGAGAAGTTTGATGGATCAAATTTTGGTTTATGAAAGATGCAAATTGAAGATTATCTGTACTAGAAAGATCTTCACGAACCTCTATTGGGGTGAAGACGGATATAATGACCAAGGAGGAGGGAAAGCTTAAAGATCGACAGGCCTTAAGATTGATATGGTTGATGTTGTCCAGAAACGTGACATTTAACATCGTCAAGGAGAAGACAACGTAAGATATGTTGAAGGCACTATTGAACATCTACGAAAAATCGTCAGTTATGAACAAGTGGTACTTGATGCGAAGATTGTTCAATCTACAAAGTCTGAAGGTGGATTTGTTGCGGATCATATAAATGAATTCAATATGATTGTAAGTCAATTGAGTTCGATGGGCATTCATTTCAAAGATGAAATTAAAGCATTGATTTTGATATCATCGTTACCCGAGTCGTGGGATATTGTTGTTGCCGCGATCAGCAGTTCTCGAGAATCTAAGAAACTGAAGTTTGATGAAATCTAAGATGTAGTTCTCAGTGAAAGTATTTGTAAACGAGAAACTGAAGATTCATCTAGTAGTGCTCTCAGTGTTGACCAAAGAGGAAGAAGTAAATCAAAATGCAAAAAAAAAAAAAAAAAAAAAAAAAAAAAAAAAAAGTCATCAAAATCAAAGAACCGTAAAAAATTTTCACACAGACCGAATGTAACGTGTTGGAGTTGTGGAGAAAAGGTCACTTTCAGGCAGATTGTACAAAACCGAAGAGGAAGTAGAATCACAAATTAGAGGAGGATGATGATTCTATAAATTCAGTAAAAGACATAGGGGATGTTCTAATCCTCAGTGTGGATAGTCCGATTGAATCTTGGATTTTGGATTCAAGTGCATCTTTTCTATCGTCTCCAAATAAAGAGTTGTTTCAGAATTTCAAGTCTAAAAATTTCGAGAAGGCGTATCTTGCCGACAAGAAAACCTTGGAAATTGAATGAAAGGAGGATGTCTGTATAAAAACTCCTATAGGAAATCAGTGGACATTAAAGAATGTCAAACATATTCCTGGTCTCAAGAAGAACCTGATCTCTATTGGTCAATTGGACAGCACATGTTATGCAATAGAGTTTAGGAAGAGTTCGTGGAAAATTGTGAATCTATGGTGGTAGCATGTGGCACAAAATCTGAAACTTTATACACCACTGAAGGGTGTATGAACATGGCTACTGTTGATAAGAGTGCTTCAAATTCAAGTCTATGGCACAATAGGCTTGGACAGATGAGCGTCAAAGGAATGAAGATGTTGGCTGCCAAAGGAGTTTTAGAAGGTCAAAAAGCTGTTGATATGGGTCCTTATGAGAGCTGCGTTATGAGCAAATAGAAACGAGTTAGCTTCACAAAGGCTACAAGAGAATTAAAGAAAGTACGGTTGGAAATGGTCCACACAGACATTTGGAGACCATCTCTAGTTTCATCACTGGGTGGATCAAAGTTCTATGTCACCTTCGTCGATGATTTTAGCAAGAAAGTATGGATTTATTTCTTGAAACACAAAACAGATGTGTTTGTCACCTTCAAGAAGTAAAAAACTGAAGTTGAAAATCAGACCAGCTTGAAGATCAAATGCCTGAGGTCTAACAATGGAGAAGAGTACTACAAGTCAAAATTGAATGCATTTTGTGTAGCTGAGTGAATTAGATTAACAAGGATAGTTCTTGGTAAAACAAGAAAAAATGGTGTTGCTAAAAGGATGAACAGAACATTGAACAAGCGGGCAAGAAGTATGAGGATTCATTCCAAATTGACAAAGACATTCTGGATTGATGCTGTAAATATAGCAGTTTACTTGATCAATAGAAGGTTGTCAGTTCCCTTGGAGTTTAAGTTGCCAGAAGAAGTATGGACAAGAAAAGAACTGAAGTATTCTCACTTGAGAACTTTTGGTTGCACTGCGTATGTTCGTGTTTATCCAGAGAAGAGTGACAAGCTTGATGTTGAACCTATGAAGTGTTACCTCATAGGCTATGATTCTGACATGTTCGGGTACAAGTTTTGGGATGTCAAGAATAAAAGAATCCTAAGACATTGTGACGTGACTTTTGATGAAAATGTCCTATACAAGGATAAAGAAAAGAAATGTTCTAGGACAACAAAGCAAGTAGGAATTGAGGTTGAGTTGCATAAAAATTCACTTAGTGATGTTGTACTAGATACTCAAACCTCTGAGATTACTGCTGAGGAACTAGAGGTGGAGCAACTGACACTTCAGCCGCTGTTAAAAAAATCATCTAGAGCTATCAGAGTACTAAATAGGTATGTACCTTCATTACACTATCTATTGCTGATTTATGAAGGGAAACTAAAGCCCTTTGATAAGGTCGTACAGTTGGAAGATACAACCAAGTAGGAGCAAGTCATGGATGATGGGATGTTTAGGCTTCAGAAATGCGTTGCTCTCTTATCTACTAAGGCTAAGTATGTGGGTAATAGTTGAAGTTGGAAAGGAGATGATATAAATGATAGACTATCTAGAAGAATTAGACAAAAACAACATGAGAAGATTCTTTATACATATAATCAAAGTGTCATACCGTTGGTGAGAAAACTAATCTATCATTCAAAGATAAAACACAGAAAGAGATATCATTTCACTCGCATGTTAGTGGAAAATGGTGATATGTTTGGATAAGATAGAGGGTGCAAAGCATCCAATAAACATGTTCACAAAATGTTTTGATGTTGGAACATTGAGATTGCGCACAGGCTCAAGATACTAATAGTCGTTTGAGGATGAAATTCTTGGTTGACTGGATTAGACGATCGATGTTGAGATAGTGAGCCTGCCTATTTATAATTTATTCAATTGTTATAGGAGAAATTATTATATATATATAGTAAATGACTATTTATAGTAAAAAGTTACTAGCTATATATATGCTAGGTGGTTCTTCTTTCTCAGTATTTTGTTTTGTTGTACATGACTGGAGTTATCCGTATAAACTTTTAGCCAATATTCCCTTCCATTTTCTTTTTTTAGTTCTTTATGTTCATCTTGATCGAATGTATGCGTTGTTGTGCGATCCTAACATAAAATTTATATTTGCACCATCCATACTCAAACAGCGCAAGATTTCGGTTTAAACTAAGGTTAGGTCGAGGTGAGTTGGTCAAATGATGAAAGTAACTTGTGGGGGTTGGTTTGATCTCCTTTGGCCCACACTTAACTCATTTGAGATGCACTTAATAATTAAGGCATTAATAATGTTGTAAAAGTTAGATAGTTTAAAAAATCCCACACTCCTCATGCCTTTTTTTAACTAAAAAATAAAAAATAAAAAAATACTTACTTAAACCCAAACTAATTAATTCATCGACTAAAATCCAAAACGTCCATTCAATCATCATCTAAAACATTCATTTTAGTTTTATCAAGTTTATATAGTTCTTGTATTTACAAAACATCAATTTTGATATCTTTAATGGTAAAAAGTAACCATTTTTTATCCTTTGAAGTCTAAAATAAATTCTTTAAACAAATATAAATGCATTACATAGGTATTATTATTTGAATTAAGCGAAGAATCATAATGTTGTTGAAGCATGTTAATCTTACCATCTAGAAAGATGAAGTGGAACAAAAGTGTATTTAATAATGATTATGTAACACAATCGAGAAACCTAAGCCGTGTTTGTGTGTGTACATATTATATATATATATAGATATACATATAGAGAGAGAGAGAAAGAGAGAGAGAGAGAGAGAGAGAGAAAAAAAAAAGAGAGGGTTTTGGTGTAAAGAAAGAAAGAGAAGTGGACAAAGAATGCCGTAAGAAGAAAGGAAAGGAAAGGAAAGGAAAAGGAAAGGGGGCGCCTATGGATGCTGCTGCGTCTATATATTTAGCGTAGTGGAAGGGTTGAAAAACCAAAGCTGCTCCTACCTTTGATCTCAACCAACTCAAACCCATCATCCTTTTCAAACTCCCACTGCCCACGCACCAACCAGATCTTAACCACAAGGGTTTTGTTTTTGGGATATTATGAAGGAGGAAGGAGAGTGCTTTCAGGGGTTTCAAGAGCACCTCCTAATGCAACAATTCCAGACTATGCAACAAAACAGCGACGTTTTTGGAGTAGGAGGTGGAGGAGGAGGTTTGATTTTTCCTGAAGTTTCTCCTATGATGTTTACGCCTCCGTGGACCGCGACCACAACCATCCCTCAAGTCCACCACGACCCCTTCATCCCGCCGCCGCCCCCACCTTCCTACGCCAGCTTCTTCAATAGGAGAAATGCTTCTCTGCAGTTCCCTTACGATATTGGGAACAATAGCCTTGGAATTGGGCAGATGGGTCAGCCTGGGTCTGGCCCCTTTGGGCTGCAGGCCGAGCTGAGTAAGATGAGCGCTCAAGAAATAATGGACGCCAAAGCTCTTGCTGCCTCTAAAAGCCATAGCGAAGCTGAGAGACGAAGAAGAGAGAGAATCAATAATCATCTTGCTAAGTTACGAAGCTTACTCCCAAGTACCACCAAAGTAAGTTCCTTTTGTTCCTCAAATTAAACCCAAAAACAAATGGAATATCAATTTCTTTACTTCAAAATCACTCCCAAATTAAGCTATTTTTTGTTTTGTATGTTATGGAATTTTCTAAAATCCAAGATTTTTATACATCTTTTTTACTTTTTTTTCCACATGCGATATAAAATGGAAGCTCTTATTCAATCAATTTCATTAAAATTGAATGAATTCATCTAATATATTTTCTACTATTCTCAAACAAATCATTTTTACAATGTTTTTGGCAGACGGACAAGGCATCCTTGCTTGCAGAGGTAATTCAACATGTAAAAGAGCTGAAACGCCAGACCACATTGATAGCTGATGTAAGTCCAGTTCCGACCGAGCTCGACGAGCTATCAGTTGACGTCGATGCATCGGACGAGGATGGGAAGTTCGTGATAAAAGCTTCACTTTGTTGTGAGGACAGGTCTGATCTTCTCCCACAGATCATTAAAACCCTGAAATCCCTCCGCTTGAGAACCCTAAAAGCGGAGATCACGACGCTGGGCGGCCGAGTAAAGAACGTATTGTTTATCACCGGGGACGACGACTCCTCCAGCGACCAAGAGGAGGCTGAACAGCAGCAGCACCAATACAGCATCAGTTCCATTCAGGAAGCCCTAAAGGGAGTGATGGAAAAGGTTTGTAGCGAAGACCAATCATCCTCAGGCAGCATCAAAAGACAAAGGACCAATAATCACAACAACGTCAATATTTAGGAGGAGAGGTGGGTTTAAGTGTGACATAAAATTATGATATTTGTTAAAATAGTATGTTAAGTGTGTTAGGATTAAAAATGTGACATAAAATTATGATCTTTGTGTTTGGTGTGGCTTTCGTATGTACAATTATTATTATTATGTGTACTAGAGAGCAGTGGATGAGAAGGGAATGTAATGATGTTTGTGATGGAAAAGGGTAAGGATCTTTTTCGTGGGGAGGAAACCAAAATATGAGGATCGAAGATAGAAATTTGTGATTTTGAGTATTAGAAGTGAAATGAATGTGTATTGAGGTTACAGAAGGATCTGAGTTTGGTCCCAAATTTGCAGAGGGAGTTCGGGTTTGTTTTGTAGTCAAGTATGTGGCTGGCAGAGCAGCTGCTGTCTCTTTACAGTTTTTATTGGTGGGAATTATGTCATGGATGAGACAATGTTAACGACATCTAGTTTTGTCATATGTTCACAGAATTCTAGTGGACCAACAACCCAACTTTAAATTATTTTGTGTTGTTATTGTTGTAGTATGAACATATATCTATATATATATATATATATGTATGCTTCAATTTATGTGCCTTTTCAAACATGTAAGAGATTATGTTTTGAAAAGCTACGAATACGCTAAAACGATTTATTTTTACGGTAGATTTGACGATATATAATTTTTTTTTTTTTTTTTTTTTTTATATTTTATCTTCATTAACTTGAATAAGCCAAACTTCATACTTCTAGGTTTATTAAGAAAAAATAAAAGATTGTTAGAAAAACAAATCTTATTCCCATAAACAAAACATCAAAATCATAAAATTAAAAGTCAACCATCCTTCCTCTCCAACCTTTCTCTTTACTTAAAAACTTTTTGGAAAGAGAAGGTATTTAAAAACCCTTCGTAAGTAACCTTTCGAGTTAGGATTGGATATGCACACCAAAACTATACATAAAATAGAGGGACCCAAAATTGGTCTACCTCCCATACAACTTTTGTTTACACATATTAGTAGTTTCACAAAAGATAAAATACACAACTCTTTGGTACAATTCTCCAAATCAATAATTAATTGCACAAAATCAAATAGACCACATAGCCTATGGTATAATATCATATACATAAGTATTTGCACAAAGTTTTGAATCACGGAGCTCGTGTAAGAACGTCCCATAATTTCTCAAAATAACATTTCATTACAGTATAATAAGGTGCATTCATATCTAATAATTTTAAAAATCAAAATATTTGTATCCCTAGCCTAATTGAGTCCCTAGCAACAACTTCTTTGACACAAATGTCAGTCCAATTTAGTCGGATTCCTGCCTGATTCCTCTGATATTTCATCGTCTTTTTTCTCTCCTCTTCATGTCGTCTCCAACGCCGTTTCTCGTCCTTTTTCCTCCTCTACTTCTTTGCTGACCTCTTTTCTTCACTCCCACGAGGTTCTGCAACACGTTGATGCCTACAATAATAGATTCGTGAGGTTTTCAAAAACTCAAAATTCAGATGTGGTTTCCGACTATTATGAACGTTGGTAAGACGTGAAATGTACCTTCTATGTACGTGCAGTCGTCAACTATCTCTTTCGTGGCGTGGTTCTTGCGTGGTTTATTTTTTATTTATTTTTGTAAACGGACTGTTACAAGTCCACTAGTCTACATCATTAATATTTGGTGTTCAAGGAAAGGTTTTTGTTCCTCCATTAAAAAAAAAAATCAAATTAGCTTAAGGGTTTATACTATTACTCCTTTTAGACCTGGATTAAATTACTATGTTTAGGATACACTTTACTATAAATTAGTCTAAGAACCTCTTCAAAAATTAGTTCATGAAAATTATACAAGTTGTTGGCATTAATGAGTCAAAAAACCTCATAGTCACACTCATAACAACCATGTTGAAACATAGAGGAAATCTTTGACCCTTATCCTTCTTGGTTCGTACCTCTTCTTCATTGCTACATTGATTAGTTCCTGATATTCAGTAAATCGCCACTTGGACCAATCATTTCCTCTTAACGCTTAAAACTAATATGTTAAATAGAAAATGTTAGGGTGTTTGAAGTCTTAACTAGTAACTCGCGTATCAATGGCTTGAGCTACCTCAACTCTACTTATCGTTCTATCCATAATCTTAAGAACTTGAAGTGGGTTCATGACTCGACTCTTTATTGAAATCAACCTCTAGTGTTGATACTAATGCTAAAAAAACTTCAAATACTTAATTCAACTTTAATTCTCAACTTTCCCACTCCCCATAAGATAACCCCCTTTTGGTTCATGGTTTTGTATTGAAGACCTTGGTTCTTGTCCTTTATACACTCCCTTGGGAGATATGTAGGGTCCTATGGTTAGTGAACAACTCAATCCTTACTTCTGCCTAAGGCTTCATGCTCTCCCCACGACATGGTCTGATGCCTGCATCTAAGACTTTGGATTTCATGCATTCCCTACAACGTGGTTGGTGCTATAGGACCATGTTACACTGAATATTAGGAGGTCTTTTAAGGTATTTTTGGTAGAGTGGTACATAGTAGTCTTCATGTCATAGTAGATTTAGGGCTTGGGTGGTGCATTTTTTGCGTGGTCCTTGTTCATAAGGCATCATCTTGGTTCATAGGTTTCTTGGGTTTAAGATTTAAGAATTATTTATTAAGTCTTGAAGCACACTCGAGAAAAAATTCTTACCATATAAGTCCTAATCTATATGAGTCATAAACATTTCTTCACATGCATAAATCTTTCATAAGCATCTCGTACCCATAAAAACGTTGGTTTCTTGTAAGGGGTCTTCAAGGATATTTTCATCATTTTCCTCTAGATTCATACCTCAAATATGTTCTAATCCTCTTGTGATCTTGTATTATTACCGTTAAGGTCATAAATAAATCTCTTATAAAGTTTCATAGCATTTGGTGTCCTTTAAGGTCTTGGAAACATCTTATAAGTTTTATAGGGGTGTTTTGGTCATTTACCCCTCCACAATCTTAAGTTAAATCCTTAACATATTACAATGGTCTTGAAACTTTGCATAATCTCTTTAACCCATAGAGTATAGCTCCGCATAAGATTTCATGTCTGGGTCACTTAAATCATAAATTAGTGGTATGTATCTACGGGAGCATTTTGCTCATTTTACATCTATCCTTGGTCTAGTCCCTTAACTTAATTTGACCTCCACCAAATTTCTTACCTAACCTTATATTTCATTTAAGCCTTCTATTAAACTTTCATGAGCACAAAATCCATTTAATAGGTCATTTTAAAGTCACTTGAATCAAGCAATTCGTCCTGTTTAGGTCCCTAACTTTTGGTTCTCGACTTACTCTTGCATAAATATTTTAAATGTTACTTAACTTAGAATTCACATAGATTCGTAGGGGATTTCTACCCGTAAAACTTGAGAAAAGTCCTAATTGTTATAACTTAAAAATCTATTTTCAAATAAGCATCTCCAAACCTTAACTACCTATAAAACTTCTTGACATAGCTAAGAAAATCCAATGTCTAAGTTACTAAAAAAAAAAAGTTGGTTCATACTGCACAATTGAAATGTATTCATGTAGGATCAGGAAGATTGCCGTGGAATTTCTATTGGTTTAGAGACAAATTTTAAAATTTTAATTATCATGAATTTCCACCCAAATCAATTTTAAATCCTGGCTTCCTAAACACATATTGCATATATTGGAGTTGTAACACCTTTATCTAAATGGTGACTAGATACTTTTAACCCTCAATAACTTTCATACTTTCCATTGTTCTCAAGTTTGGCTTTATATATCACAATTGTGCCAGAACGGGGAGATTTCTTCCTTTCATTACTTTCAAAACTCTACTTCCATTGAATGCGAATTAGTTCGTGTTTAAAGTTTTATAATGTTAGCTTGCCAATTTTCCATTTCATAAGTCCAAAATCACTCTTTTTCATATTCATACCAACACTTTAATTTCCTATTATGTACTTCATAGTGGCGTAATCTTTCTTCAACCTCGTTACAATCAAATACCTATAACATCCTATGAATATTACTGTTTAACATGTCCTCTTAGAAAATTTTTATTTAAAATAATTTACTCACTAGTATATGGGTAGTTTTCCTATGATGATTATCTAACTTTGGAAACTACTTTCATGCACATACTAAGTAGTCTACTAACAATTTTCATGAGACTATAACTTCATTATCATATTATGAATCTTGTTAAATCTAAATATGTCTGGAATCATCAAAAGATTATATAGTACTCACGTTCCAAACATAATAAATCATAATATAACACAACAATGTCCTTTATTATCTTTTGTTAGGCATATTTGATGGCAATGATGCGTGTGCTGAGGGGCCATGAAAGTATGTTGTGCTTACATCGTAGGCTAGTCTACATAATCAATAAACCTAGAACTCATATACCAACTGTGACGACCTTATTTTCTTACTAAAATAGAGATGTTATTACATGCATGGCATGACTAATATGCACGAAAAAAAATCATTAAAATATTTCAAAATAATGTCATGACTTATACATTCATTTAAAATAACATTGTCAACAACATAATAAATAGACACCCTAATCTACCTAAGACTAACCTAGCTTCGCTTCCATGGTCGTAGTAACAACGTTGTCATCCATGTAGAGGTGTCTTACCGTTACTTGAAAATAATGACTTAGTATTTTTAAGAAACCCCACTATTGAGGTCAGAAAATGCATACAAATGTAATCATGGTTGAACCTATCCTTTTATAATATATCAAAGCAAGGCATTGGACTTTGCTTTCTAGTCCTAGCAAAGTTAGATGTGTGGTACTTCCCCACACACAACCCACATACGCGCACAAGGATCCACCATGCAGGCTCATAACGTACTCTTTGGGCCTGGCTCATTGGGTTAGCATGCTCTCATGCCACCAAACACCAGGGAGGGAAAAGACCCATGTAATATAATAAAAAAACATAAATATGGTAAGGTACACATCCATACTAATCATTGGGCTAGCATGCTCTCATGCCACCAAACACCACCGAGGGAAAAGACACATGTAATATAATCACAAACATAAATATGGTAACGACCCTAAATTTCCACATACTCAGAATCGCTACTAAGGTCTCATGCTCATCTATAATGCGAAAATATAACTCTTACATTAACATCATTTATAACGTAAACTTCGAAAAGCGCTTGAAGCAACTTCTTTGAAAAACAAAGTCGTGGTCTTATGTGTTTAAACACGAAATACTGAAATTTAGAGAAAATATAAACAAACACAGAATAACTTAAAACAATGAAATGCAAAACAGCCTATTCTAACCTAAGACTAGGAATTTAAATATGAGTCTACCCTATGTATGTGCCACAGTCTCTGCTCGCGATGCTGCCGCCCTCCATACAAGTGAGACTTACCTTTACCTGAAAAAAAAATGATGTGGCACACGACCTGAGTGTTTTGAAGAATACTCAGTAAGTGGCCCCACTATAGGGGTCATACAAATGCAAACACATGCAATTATGAATTAGGGACCTATCTCTAATCATCTTAGGGGTAGCCTCCAATCTTGGACAAATTGGATGTGTAGTTGTAACGGATCGGATAAAAAAAAAAAAAAGTTGTCGGCAGAACTGAAAACTCCGGCGAATGCCGGAGTTTTCGTTTGCACACGACCCACAAAGGGCGGTCGATGGCTGGGATGCCACAGAACTCGACCCCAACCTTCAGCCACTCCAAAACAACCTGCAAAGACCAAAAAAATAGAGAAAAACGAAGAGAATAGAAAAAATTTGACGAAACTCCGGCGAGGCCAAACCATACGAAATCGATGTCAAAACCTCCATTTTACGCAACAAAAGTAAGCCCATAACCTTTTACACACATCAGGGGTAGATTTAGACGAATCCTATACGTTTAACACCATCGGCAAGGGAGACGAAACGTCTGATTTCCGAACTTCTATAGATCCAGAAGTGTGAAGCTTTTACAAACCAAATCAATACAAAAAATGGAGTTAGGGGGAAGAAGAGACTCGGAAACAGAGGAAAAAGGTGGGAAAAAGGACGTCGAAACAACGTTAACGAGGAGAGAGAAAAGTCACCAGATAAATGCGCACACAATCGGGTGAAGAAGATGAAGTCCGACCCAAGGGCCGGATCCCGCAACCCGAACCGAATCCAATCACTTTATGTCAGCCCAGTACCCACAAGCCCAATCCAACGTCGACACGCCCAGCCTAGCCCACCTGCACTTTTCCTTCAGCCGGGCTGGCCTGTCACCCGTGAATGACCCGTCACTCGCGAACGACCCGAAACCCGCGAGCGATCTGATAACCTGCGCCTCGGCCCGAGACCCCTGCACACGCGTCACCCTCTGGTTGTGCCATGTTAGATAAAACCTAAGTTTTTTCTTATTTAGATTCACACGATTTCATTAGTTCTCCGTTTGACCATTTGACAAACACGTCGAATGGATTAACGAAGTTTTAGACGGAAATTTTGTAGGAAGTGACATAGATTTAGTTGGCCACTCTCTAGCCTTTTTAGTAAAGGTTATAAAGTTTTAGACGGAAATTTTGTAGGAAGTGACATACATTTAGTTGGCCACTCTCTAGCCATTTTTAGGAAAGGTTATATTTAAATAGGAAATCTGTTCAAAAGATTTGATCAACTAATTTGAAGCGCAATCAAAATTTCAGCCATTCTCTCTCTTTGTTGTTTTACGCATTTTATTTTCTTCCAACAACTTCATGTCAACGATTTCCTCTTACTGAAAAGAAAAGGATTTCCTGGCTGATTATCGAAATCCAACATGCCATGTGGCATGTCTGCAGCGTGGCTCCCCTCGGCTCCAGCGGCTTAATCGGCTCGGCGGCGGCTTCTCGGCTCCGGCGGCTTATTTGGCTCTAGAAACCTATTTCCAACCCGTTTGTCACCGAGCAGCTACGGAAGGAGCTCTCGGAGATCCTCTTTAAGGACGGCGAATCTGTCGATGATTTTTCAATGCTGCAGGTCGTCCCCGATCACCTCGAGCAAGTCGCGATTTCAATCGAGACATTGCTTGACGTGAACGACCTAACGGTGGAAGAGGTGACTGGAAGACTGCGTAACGTCGAGCAGCAGAAGAAAAGTACCATTTCAGCTGTCGAAAAGGAGGATCGTATACTCCTCACTGAGGAGGAATGGCTTGCACGCCTAAATCCCCGTGATGACACCGGCGAGAGCAATGGGCCCTCCAGCCGCAAAGGCAGTAAGAAGCCGTGAAAATCTCACCAGCGCATGCACGGGAAAGAGGCGGATCAAAAGAAGGAGGAGCCGACTGATGACGGGCCAATCCAGTGCTCGTACTGTGGGAAGAGAGGTCACCTGAGCAAGAATTGCTCGAGCAAGCTCAGGAACAAGGAGACGACCGAGAAGGTCCATGTGGCTCAATCCGAGGAGAGGATGAGCCGACCCTTTTCATGGTGACTGCATCAGTCCTACCTGACGTCGAACTTGAGGAAGAGCTCCCCAAATCCACAGAGGTAATCAACGACGGCATAACTTCTCCGGTGAGCGTCGAACCCGAGGAAGAGCTCCCCAAATTCATAGAGGTAATCGACGACGGCATAACTGCTTTGGTGAGCGTTGAACCCGAGGAAGGGCTCTCCAAATACACAGAGGTAATCGACGACGACATAACTGCTCCGGTGAGCGTCGAACCTGAGGAAGAGTTCCAATTGTGCATAACAAAGGCACTGGCTAGGGAGCCAATTCAACTGAAGGAGGAGCAAGTGTTCGCTCAAATCAGTGAAAGAGGTAAGCAGCAAGAGCACCGGCGATGGGTCCTCAACACGGGGGCAACAAACCATATGACCGGGGCCAAGTCTGCGTTCTCCGAGCTTGACTCGGGGATTCACGGGACGGTGAAATTCGGCGACGGCTCCGTCGTCGAGATCGAAGGGCACGGCACCATCCTATTCGTCGGCAAGGGAGGCAATCATCACAAGCTGACCGGCGTTTACTTTATCCCGAGACTCAAGGCTAATATTGTGAGCCTGGGTCAACTCGATAAGGTCGGCTGCCACATTTCCATCAAGCGTGGGCTACTTAGGATCCGCGATGATCGACGAAGATTGCTCACGCAAGTTCGGTACACGAAAAACCGCCTTTATATCCTAAAGCTGGAGATAGAGCAACCAGTCAACCTCTCGGCCAGGTACCGGAGGATGGAAGACCTATTAGGAAGAGGTGAACCACCTGGACTGGCGGCGCGCCAACTCGAAGAAGAGGCGGCCAGGTACTGGAGGATGGAAGACTTATTAGGAAGAGGTGAACCACCTGGACTAGCGGCGCGCCAACTCGAAGAAGAGGTGGCCGAACAAGACGTGGAGTCTGGAGGACATGCCGCCAGGGACACCGAGCCATAGGGCTCAAAACGGAGTTCAAACAAAATAAGGTAGATATACCACAGGTTTTAGGAGGATATTGTTAGATAAAACCTGAGTTTTTCCTTATTTAGATTTACACGATTTCATTAGTTCTTCGTTTGACCATTTGACAAACACGTCGAATGGATTAACGAAGTTTTAGATGGAAATTTTGTAGGAAGTGACATAGATTTAGTTGGCCACTCTCCAGCCATTTTTAGGAAAGGTTATATTTAAATAGGAAATCTGTTCAAAAGATTTGATAACCTGATTTGAAGCCCAGTCAAAATTTCAGCCATTCTCTCTCTTTGTTATTTTACGCATTTTATTTTCTTCCAACAACTTCCCGTCAATGATTTCCTCTCACCGAAAAGAAAAGGATTTTCCTGGCCGATTATCGAAATCCAACATGTCATGTTGCATGTCTGCAGCGCGGCTTCCCTCGGCTCCGGCGGCTTAATCGGCTCAGCGGCGGCTTCTCGGCTCCGGCGGCTTATTCGGCTCTGGAAACCTATTTTCATCTCGTTTGTCACCGTTCCGACCCTCCTAGACTTAGTTTCAGCCTTGTTTAAGGTAAAATAGATCATTTTAAGGTCGTATTTCACAAATTCAAGTTAGAAATTAATTATGTTTGTGAAATACTAACGAAAGTGATGAATGAACCAATAAGAACCAACCACCAACGGAAGCGTAGAATGTTCACGAGGAGCTAGGAGCTTACGTTTATATTCTAGGGAGTACTTCGGCTAAGGCCTACCAAGTAAGTGGCTCACCCGTCGTAGGTTACGCGTTGATTGCTGTTTGTTGGCACGTGCCCGTGGATTCGCACATGTCATTAAATTGTATGCTAGTTTAATGTGCTTAAGTACGTAATCATGTGAACGTGAATATATGCTATGTATGCTGCTTAGTTTGATGCGATATGTTATGCATGTGAGGATATGTTGTTCTTGAATGATTATGGCATAATTGTATGAAATATTTGAATGTAAACAGCATGAATTGTATGACATGAAATACGGTAAACTGCATGGAAACATAACCCCGATAGGAATATGTATGATACATAAAGAAATGAAAATGAGAATGACATGTAAGTATGAACATGACAGGGGGTTATGTTCATTAATGATAAAGGTAGGACTAGTGGGGATCTCATGCATATTGTGTGTTCATGCATCTGGGGGGATACCCCTATCCCATCACGAGGGTACGGATGCTGCACCCAATGGCAGGACAACGATCGTTATGCTTTGTATAGCGCTGCCATGACGGTTACTGGTTCTAATGGGTTCCGGCATAAGGGGCTCCCAGAGCATGCCCACCGGATAAGGAAAGTGGCCCAGTGGTGTGCGAACTAGCTGGTGAGCGCATACTCACACGTATGGGCTGTGTGTAGAGTATATGGTACACGTCCAAAGTTTACCCATTAGGACAACACCGTAGGGAAAACGAAACAAAACGAAACGAAAGATAGGTCCCATCATTTCATTGCATATGAATGTTGCATAACCCCGATAGGGGTCACTTACTGAGTATTCTAGAAATACTCAAGCCTCGTGCTACTTTACTTTTCAGATAAAGGCAAGGCACCCATGTGAGATCGTTGGTGGCATCGTACACCCCGGGACTGTGGCACGTGCATAGGGTAGTTGCTTTCCATTTCCTAGTATAGATTAGTTTAGGTTGAATTCTGTTTACTTCATTAGTATCGATTAGTATAGGTTGAATTGTAATCGCATAATAAACCTTAGGGTAGGTTGAGACAATTATTCTTTTCCTTTCTTTCCCCTGTATTTCTTTTTCTCTTTCACGAGATAATAAAAGGCGAGTGTTGAGTCGCATTTATATTCAGGACCCATTTAATGTAATTCCGTATCCCAAGGTATAGTAAAGACCTTAGATTAAATAGGTAAAAATTATGGTAGTTACAGTAGTACTTCCCTACACACAACTCACACGTGTGAATGTGAATCCCAGGGCGCTCGCACACCCCCTGGACCCTCTGGTCAAGCTAATCAATAGCAACGTCCGGAGGCCAGCGGAACCCCATAGTGTCATGCGCCTCATGAACCCCCTCATCTGTTCACATTCACACTTGTGCGCATTCGCACTCATCATCATACTGTGCGCGTCCGCACTCATCATCTCTAGGGGAAGTAGCTCCATGCTTATGAACATACAATATGCATGAGGTCTCTCTAAATCCATCATAATGTCTCTTCTCACACAACTCTCTAGTCTCATCTCTTTGTTATTCTAGGTAACACATACTCGTGGATATTTGTATTAATATCGTTTTCATGCTCTTAGGTTTGTGTCCTATGTCGATTTAACGACATGATGCAATATGGCACTCATCATCATATAGCATGCTCAATATGGAAAACATCATCATATTAAGGTAAACATTACACAATCATTATACTTATCATATTGCCATAAAGTGCATCAAGTATATCCTATGCACATACATCAATATGGAAAACATCATCATATCAAGTACGTCATTCATCGAAATATATATACTACGCACATCATCAAGCATCATGTACTCATACGGCATCATATGAACAACTCATACATCATCATAACTCATACAATTTTTAGCATATCCTATAGTAAGGTCACTTACTTGATTAGCTTATACTAGTGTCACCAATTTATCCTTAATGAAAGTTTGATTTTGTCCTTTGTATCCATACTCATACGGCATCATATAATACAACTCATACATCATCATAACTCATACAATTTTTAGCGTATCCTATAGCAAGGTCACTTACTTAATTAGCTTATACTAGTGTCACCCATTTATCCTTAATGAAAGTTCGATTTTGTCCTTTGTATCTAGGTCAACCTATATGAATCCATGACATCAATTTCACGTTAAATTCTCTAACTCTTACAATAGTTCATGTGCTAGACTTTGTGTGAGCATTAAAGACTTTACATGAACAAAGTCTTGGAACGTTATAATATATATATATATATATATATATATTTTTTGTACTCTTATCTCTTAATGTTTGTTCAAATATATTCTTGGCCAATTTTTTATCATTCTTACTCCCAACTCTTCCCTTTTATTTTTCTCTTTGTATTTTTTTTTTCTTTTGATTTTGTATTTTGGCATTATCTGTATTTCCTTTTACTTTCTTTGCTTTTGATTTTGTTTACATATTTGGCTTGCTCTCTGTATTTTTCTTTTTCTTTTGATTTTGTTAACAGTAGTCTCACCTCTCTTAGTATTTTTTTTTGTACTCTAATTAATTCTTCCTTCCAATTTTTTTCTTGTTAAATTCACATATCACATCACAAAAAAATTCTTTTTCCAAATCTTTTCTTTCTCTTATCATCTTTATTTTCCTCCATTTGCATATTATAGATAAATTCTTTTTCCAAATATTTCCTTCCTCTTATCTGTATTTTCCTTTTTTTTTTCCTTTCTCTAATTTTGTTAACATGTAATTTCACATATATTATTAGTTTTCAATTTAATTGATTCATTTGAGTTCATTTACCCGAATTCATATAAAATTATACACCTAAATCATTCCAAAAAGAAGATCTAAGAAATTATTGGTTATGATTTCCTAAAAATAAAATTAGGATAAACCAAAAAGAAGATTTAATATATACAAAGACATCTCTCTTTAGGTAAAAAGTCATTTTTGTTTGACGGTTTCTTTTTCCACGGTATGTGATTTATTTTTTTGTTTCTTTGTGCAGGATTGAGATATTTTTTTTCTATTTCTATTCATGATTGGTGATATTGTGGAATGAGAGGTTAGTGCTTTTAGTTTTATTTGTTTATTTATTAATTTATTATTATTATTATTATTATTATTATTTGGGCTATTACATTATATACCTCTAAAATAAACTTTCGTCTCCGAAAGTGTTTTAATTTTGGAATAACTCGGGTCCTTATTCTAAGTTTTTTTTTTTTTTTTTTGGAAAAATTCTTAAAAAGTACGCCCTCATTCACATATTCCAATGGCCTAACTTTGTATAATCCCTTTAAGCCATGACATAAGACTCCTCATCAAATTTCATGCCATTTAGAGGTCACTTTGGTCATAAGCTAGTGGCACATAATTATAGGGGTATTTTAGTCATTTTACACCTACCCTTGGTTTAGCGAGTTATCATAATCTAATGGTCACCAAATTTCATACATAATATTATTATGTCATATTGAGCCTTCTCCTAAAAATTTCATGAGTAATTCATTTAGTAGGTTTGCGGTTCAGAAGCTTTATTGGAATCAATATTTATGTAGAGTTGGAAAATTCTAAATCTCAACTGAACCTTAATTTCAATTTTCTCACTTTCCTCGAGACTCACTTCCTTTCACCAACTATATCACTATTTAATCAATTTCTTGCATTTCATTGCCATCTTGGTAATTTTTTTTTTTTTTTTTTTTTTGAATCCTTACATCGACGTAGCTTATCTATGTCTACTTTGAGCAGCTTATCTGTCTACTTTGAGCACATCTTTGCTCAAATTTTCTAGACAGTCTCATAGGTGACTCGGACCTGCTTGGATTCTACTAGCTCTCTCTCTCACCTACCTCGTCCAAACATAGAGGGGACCTGCACAGTTTCCCTTACAGGGCCTCAAACAATGTCGTTCCAATAGTGGCTTGGAAGCTCAACTTCCCTTAAAGTCTAATACGCAAGGGCGTAACATGTCCTCTAAGATTGGGTCTAGGCGCTCCATTTATCCATTTGTTTAGGGGTGGAAGACGGTACTAGAGTTGAGGCAAGTACTCAACACATTTTGAAGTCTGCGCCAAAACGCTGACGTAAAGCATGGATCTCGATCCGAAACTATAGACACTGGAACTCCATGTAGTCGTACTATTTCTTTCACATACATTTGTGCCAAGTTATCAACTGTATATGTGACTTTCCCAGGTAAGAAGTGTGCCAACTTGGTCAACCTATTGACAATTACCTAGGTCACTGTATAGCTAAGCGTTTTGGGTAATCCTACTATGAAGTCCATTGCTATGTTTTCCCACTTTCACTCTAGTATACTTAGGGGCTGTAACATCCCCACTGTCTTTTGTCTAGGACCTTTCACTTGTTGACAAACTAAGCACTTGCTCACAAACTCGGCCACGTTCCTCTTCATGCTCTTCCATCAGAAATATTGTTTTAAATCTTGGTACATCTTAGTACCTCCCGGGTGCATGACAAATGGTGAGTTGTGAGCTTCCGTCACTATTTCTTTCCTTAACTGCTCTATTGTTTGGACACATAGGCGTCCCTGATACAATAGCACTTCATTTGTGGATTTCGAGAATCCATTTACTGGACTCATGGCTAGCTGGCTTAGGACTTTCTATGGGTTTGGATCCTCTCGTTGGGAGGTAATAATCTCTGCCTAAGCGTAGGTTGCACTGTGAGTCGGGCCAGTTGTGTTATGACTCTCTTGGTCGCTACAACTATGTTGGCTCGCTCGAATTCTCTTTATACCCTTACTTCCCTCGTAATGAGGGCCAAAGAGAGGGCCGTCTTTCTACTCAAAGCATTTGCAACCACATTTTCTTTTCCAAGGTGGTACTGGATATCTACATCGTAGTCCTTCACCAATTCTAGTCACGTTCTCTGCCTCATATTTAACTCTTTCTGGGTGAATAAATATTTTAAACTCTTGTGGTCAATAAAACTTTGAATTTTCTCTCCATATAGGTAGTGTCGCCAAATTTTTCAGCGCGAACACTACAGCGGGCAACTCCAGGTCGTGGGTAGGGTAATTCTTTTCATATTCTTTTAGTTGATGAGACGCATATGCAACAACTTTACCGTGTTGCATTAACACACATCCTAGTCCCTTCTTGGATGCGTCACTATAGATTACGTACCCTTATGAGCTCTCGAGTACTGTGAGTACCGAGGCGGTTACCAATCTCTCTTATAGGTTCTAGAAGCTTGCCTCACAAGCATCATTCCATATAAATGGTAACCATTTTCGTGTTAACTGTGTCAAAAGCGAGGCTATCCTAGCGAAGTCCTGCACGAACCTTCGATAATATCTCGCTAGTCCCAAGAAACTTCATACTGATGTTACCGTAATTGGGCGTTCTCACTTTGTGATTGCTTTGACCTTAGTAGGATCTACAAATACTCCGTCCTTTAACACCACGTGTCCTAGGAAAGAGACTTGTCGTAATCAAAGTTCGCACTTTGAGAACTTGGCGAACAACGTGTTCTCTCTTAGGTTGGCTAGGACTTTTCAGAGGTGTTCCAAGTCTGTTTTTTAGTACACTATGATGTCATCAATGAGCACAATCACAAAAGTGTCTAGACAGTGCTTAAACACTCGGTTCATTAACTCCATTAACACAGCTGGCGCATTAGTGAGGCCAAATGACATTACTATGAACTTGTAGCAATCATACCTTGTCTTAAATGTTGTCTTTGGTACGTCTTTTTCATTACTCTTTATTCAATGATAACCTGACCGCATATCTATCTTAGAAAATACTGTTGTCTCTCTGAGTTGATCGAATAAGTCTTCTATTCTATGCAGAGCATATTTGTTCTTTATGGTTCTCTATTTTTTTTTTTTTTTAGCTCTTTGTAATCGATGCACATACGCATCGATCAATCTTTCTTCTTAACAAACAACACTGGCGCACTCTAGGGGGATACGCTAGGTCGAATGAACCCTTTATCTATTGAGTCTTGTAATTGCGCCTTGAATTCCTTCAACTCTGCTGGCGCCATGTGATAGGGTGCTTTGGAATAGGCTCAATTCCCGACTCGGGTTCGATGACGAAGTCGATCGCTTGGGAAGGGGGTATTCCAGGTTGGTCGTCCTAAAATACACCCAGAAGCTCGTTTATTATTAGCACGTTTTCTGAGGTCTTTTCTTTTCCTCTTACGTCTACAACACATGCTAAAATAGCCCATCCGCCTTGTTGGACTAACCTCTTTACTTTCATCATTGAGACTACTTTGGGGAAAATCCCGATAATTGTGGCTTTAAATTTAAAGGTAGGTCCCACCAATGGTGAAAATTTTACTTCCTTTTTTACGACAGTCTATATTAGCACGGTTTTCGACTAGCTAATCCATGCCTAGTATGACATCGAAATCCATCATGTTTACTACCATCAGATCAACGCTTAGAGTTTGGTTCCCTATGATTACTTGGTCATTCTTTGCTCTATCCCTAGCTACTAAGTCTACCCCCGAAGGGATGCTTACAAACATTTCATGCAATACGGGTTCTAATTCAAATCCTGTCTCTGATCCTTTTTGAGGTGGGCTCTCTTAAGCCTCACCTCGTCATCTACCTCTAATAGGAGATCGTCCCGCTTCTTGTCTTACTCTTTTGCGTGGTCTAGGTAGCATGGTTCTAGAAACCAAGATAGGATCTTTTAAGTCTAAGACTCATTATTTATGAACTTATGTTATACATCACATATACTAAGTTCACATTATATTGCAAACAAAATAACTCAGCATGCAACACATCACATCATACTCTTAAATAAATACGTGAAATATCACAACAATTTTAGTAATATTAACATAAAAATGCATGCGAGTTCGAAAACGTTTCTCTTTTCTTATCTTGTGCAAGGCATACCTGCCGGTGACGAGGCATCAACGTTGGGACCATGGAACGTGTGAAGCCTACATCGTAGGCTAGTCTACAGAATCTAAAACCTAGAGTTCTGATACCAACTATAACGACCCTAAAGTTTCACATACTCAGAGTCGCTACTAAAGTCTTATGCTCATCTATAATGTGGAAATATAACTCTTACAATTAACTTATCCTTAACGAAAGTTCAATCTTGTCTTTTGTATCCAAGTCAATCTATATGAATCCATGATATCAATTTCACGTTCAATTCTCTAACTCTTACAATGTTCATGGGCTAGACTTCATGCAAGCATTAAAGACTTTGCATGAATAAAGTCTTGGAACGTTATAATATACACACACATATATATATATTTATTTTGAGTGACTACTCTCTTATTTTCGAAATATTCTTTCTATACCCTGTTTTATTTCTTAATTTTTGTTCAAAGATATTTTTGGCCAATTTTTAAACGATTCCTACTTAATCATATTATTATTCATTCTAATCATTCTTATTTATTTTTCTCTTTCTATGTATTTTTTTTTCTTTTGATTTTGTATTTTGACATTATCTATATTTCTTTTTCTTTTTGCTCTCTTTATTTATTTTTTTTTTCTTCCCTATATTTCTTCTTTTCTTTCTTTCTTTTTTATTTTGTTAACAGTATTCTCATCTCTTTTATTTTAATTGTATTCTAATTAATTCTTCTTTCCAAATCTTTCTTTTCCCTTATTCGTATTTCTTTCTTCCTTTAATTCTGTTAACATTTAAATTCAAGATCACAGATAAATTCTGTTTTCAAATATTTCCTTTCTCTTATATATTTTCTTTTTTTTTTCTTCTTTTAATTCTAGTTTCATTTAAATTCACAGATATTATTAGTTTTCAATTTTATTGATTCATTTGACTTCATTTACCCGAATTCATATAAAATTATACACCTAAATCAATGCAAAATGAAGATCTAAGATATCATTAGTTGTGCTTTCTTAAAAATGAAATTAGGATAAACTAAAAGAATGATTTAATATGTACCTTAAGGACGACATCTCTCTTCACGTCTACGGGAAGATCATATTTGTTTTTATGTTTCTTTTTTCAGGATCTGTGATATTTATTTGTCTGTTTCTTTGTGCTGGATTGGGATATGTTTTTCTGTTTCTTTTCATGATATGTGATATTGTGGAAGGAGAAGTTAGTGCTTCTAGTTTTATTTGTTTATTTATTTATCTATTTACTTATTTATTTATTTATTATTATTATTTAGGCTATTATAAATATAGTAAGGCACGCATCCATACTAATGAGAAAGTATCTCGATGCACATGACACGTAATTGCATGAGGTCCCCATGACTTAAAATTATTTCATTTGTTTTAAAAACACAAATCATACATCATTTCATTCCTGATATAATGTGCAAATGAATCATGCATATAATATACTTATCACAACTTTCATAATTGGCGCACATGGCTTTGAGGGCTATGCATAATGTATCATTGATAATATAATATAATTCCATAACATAGCATAACAAAGCATGATATAACATAAAATAACATAACATAGCATGACATACAATCATAAAATACAACACATGTAGGGCTACCGGACACGCATGGTTCATACAACAATCAAGACATCTAACCAAGCCAATAATAATGTCACTTGCCTGGTTGGCCAAAGTCAAGGTCAGTACCCTTCTTTGATGCTAGTCTAATGTTGCTCCTTAAAATTTATTTATACCTCGATTCTCAGTGATAACTTAGAATTCTATTATGAAAATTGGTTCGTCTAATTTGAATAAAATAATCTAAACTTAGTTCCAAATAATTTAAATTAGTTAAAAAAAATAGTCATGTTAATCTTAAATGCCTTTGAAAGTGTTGAAGACAACTCTTGAAGAGTCACACATGTTAGAAAAAGGTCCGAGCGTATCTGATCCAAGCCAAATCAGTCGAGACGTCAAACTAGAGCCATCAGAAAATGTATTTTTCGACTGGCCTCAAACCACCCAAGTGGGATGAAATGGAGCAATTCCTGTGACTTAGTTAGACTAAAGGACCTTTTCTTCATTTTCTCAACTTAAACAACGTGGGACAAACCTCTCTTTCTTTTCTTTCAAATTTTTTGTTATTGTTTAGACGTTGTCAAGTTCATGTCTTATACTATAAATTCTAGGGGAGTGTCTTAGAGAACAAGAAAGAAAACCAAGAACAAGAGTTAAGGACAAGGACAAGAATCAAGAATAAGAACCAAGAACCAAATAACAAGGATCAAGATCTAAGTTCTTAAATCAAAACCATGTTTAAGAACTCAAAACCCAAGACTAAGGTCCTTGGGCTAGAACCATGATAAGTACTCAAAACTCAAGAGCACAATTTAAAGACCTAAGTTATCGAGACATGAAATAAAACATAGCATGCAAAGAGTGTGGTACCCTAGCATCCACCATAAACAAATTAAGAGTCTATGAGTAGGCTACTTACTAAGCCTTGTATTCATCCTAGTTCTCTCATACTTTTGAGCTGACAAGGAGTTGGTCGAGGATGGGAGTGGATTTGAAACAAGTGTCATATAGAGCTACACCGTATTTTTAATTGTTTTAATATTTTAAGTTATTTTGTTTACACAACCCAATGTGCTCAAACTCATAACCTTTATTTTGAATTTGTAAGTAAAATGTATTAATGTTTTATTTCTTTTTCTTTTAAACAAGAAAAATTTACCAGTCTTTTTTTTTTTTTTTTTCAAGCTTTTTTATTGCAACTAGGAAATCAGGTTGTGACTAAGTGTTTTATTGTTAATGTTGGAATTTTGTTTAGGATTGAATTTAATTTGTTGCAAATCAAAAAGAAAACATTCTTTATGTTGAAAAAATGATCAATAAAATAAGAGACTTTTCTATTAGACTTAATAATCTGTTTGGCAAAATTATTAGATATGTGTGTATGTATTAACTCTATAGTTTGTAGGATAGTGATTTATTATAAAGCATGTTTAAAATTATATTGGGCCAAGTTTGTGCATGAGATTATCGTTATGACGCAAATGAATCTTATAGTAATTACATGTTAGGGATTGGGTAACTCTGGCCATCAATGTCATTGTTTAGGGTGAGCTAAGTTTTATTTTCTGCCTCTATAAGGAAAATCGTAGTGTTAATTTTTGCCATTAGTGATCGATCATCCATGAGTTTTCGAAACTGATTAATGGTGTACAGGTTGGATGGTCAATGTCTCTATGTACGAGTTGGGGTTGAGTTAGACGAATGATTCTATTTGAAAAGAAATTAAAATCTTGATTTGTCGTCACTGTGTATGAAATGTTTTACCAATCTATGGGAGCTCAAACTCAAAATATTTTTAGGTTGAAATTTTAATTGAATGGATGTCCTTTCTATTTCTGGTATTATTTGATTTGAAAGTGTTTTTAGTGTTTTTAGGGTATCTGTTTATATAAACATCCTTTTTGTTTTCAAATTTTGAAACCACTAGGGGATGATTGATAAATTTGTTGATTATATTGACCGAATTAGAACTTGGTTTTGACTAAATTTGAAATTTGTTTTTAAATAAATTTGTAAATTGATTTTAAATATAAATGTATTCTACAGAGTTTTAGAGTATTTAAAAAATTAAATGATCTAAAATGGGATCAATTAAATCCATACCATTTTTGGATTTAGTTATATGCTTATTTGACTTGAGATTGATTCAAATAAATGAAAATTTTATAAATCAGGTTCATGATTCTTCTAAAAATAAATAAATAATAATATTAATAAAAAAAAATGGTAACCCATCTGTAAATAATATTAATAAAAAAAATGGTAACCCATCTGTTCTACTAATCTCTCACCTCCTCAATTATCTCTCCTCACCCAACCCTTATCCAAAGCATAATGTATCAAAAAAAAAAAAAAAAAAAAAAAAAAAAAAAAAAAAAAAAAAAAAACAAGAAACATAACAACAAAAATGCTGAGAAAACAAAAATGCCAGATTTACTTCGAGGAAAATGAAGATGACGTTCACCCAATAGGCAAATTGCAGATTTACCTCGAGAGAGAAAGAGAGATTTTACTCTGTACCGAGTAGATGCAGATTGTAGATTTACCTGACGAGAGAGATTTTACTATGCATTTTTGTATTTTTTTATTTATTTTTATTTTTTTTATTAGCATTTTACCCAAGAAATGTCAGCTTTTTCCTTTTATCAGATTATTAAGAATAAGGTCTTATTTTTTATCAAATTATTTAGATTTTAGTTAGTTCTTGTATGTGTTATAGGAAATACTCTAGAATCAATAAAATTGAGTCCAGTAAATCAAGTCATATCAGTAACGACTAAAAATTGGTCAGGAATAAAGGAAAAATTTCCAGAACTAAAATAAATACTGAACGAGGAGGAATGGGAAATAGGAAAATTTAACCGAATAAATATATAGATAAAAAAGAAAAATTTATAGAATAAATACAAAGAGGAGGAAGCCAGAAAAATTGATCGGAATACATAGATGAAATTAGGAATCAACGAAAATTTAACAAAATACATCGATGAACTTTAACATAGATGAGAAAGAAAAACATAGAAATACTTTGAGAACGAAAAAGGGAAGATTTGGGAGTGAGAATGGATTAAAAGAAAATTGGCTAAGAATACGTTGTAAACCGATTTAAATTCATTAAGAATACAGATGAAATTTAACTAAATAAATACAAGTAAACCCAATATTTTGTTAAACATAATTAAAATAAATTACAAAGAAAAAAGAGAAGAGAGTAAAAATGAAAATTTTAATAGACAAAAATAGAAGATTTGGTGAAAGATGAAATATACTAAATATCATATGGCAACATTAAATTCATTAAGAGAAATATCATAGGACAAGAGTAAATACAGACGTCAAGAGTACATACAGAGATGAAGAGGGAAGATTTGGTGAACAATATATGACAAAAGTAAATACAGGGAAGATTTGATGCACTTTGTGGCGATATAATGAGTATGATGATTGCATGATGTTTGTCTTAATATGTCGAAGTTTTTCCTATTGAGCATATTGTATGATGATGAGTGTCATATTGCATAATGTCGATAGACTAATATAGGACACAACCTTAAGAGCATGAAAATGATATTAATATAAATATCCATGAGCATGTGTTACCTAGAGTAACAAAGAGATGAGACTAGAGGGTTGTATCAGAAGACACGTTATGATGAGATTTAGAGGGACCTCATGCATATTGTATGTTCATAAGCATAGGGCTACTTCCCCTAGAGATGATGAGTGTGGACGGACACAGTATGATGATGAGTGCAGATGCACACAGTATGACGAGCAGAGTATTCATGAGATGCATGACACTATGGGGTTCCACTGACCTCCAGACGTTGATCCAGATTAGCTTGATCAGAGGGTCTAAGGGATGTGTGATCACCTTGGTGATTCACACTCGCACGTGAGGGTCGTGTGTAGAGAAGTACTACACATCCAATTTGTCTGAGACTAGAGGCCACCCGTAGATGAGCTAGAGATAGGTCCCTAAATCATGATTGTATGTGTTTGCATATGAATGGCTCGCTATAGTGAGACCACTTACTGCGTATTTTTAATACTCAGGTTATGTGCCACATCATTTTTTTAGGTAAAGGCAAGGCGCACTTGTACGGACAATGGCGACATTGCGAGTAGAGACTGTGACACGTGCATAGGGTAAACTCATATTTAAATTCCTAGTCTTAGGTTAGAACAGGTTGTTTTGCATTTCATTGTTTTAAATTATTTTGTATTTGTTTTTATTTTCTTTAAATTTCATATTTAAAAACATAAGATCATGGTTGCGTTTTCGAGAGAAGATGATATTTTAAATGTTTTTGATATTTATATTAAAGATGATATTTTCTTTTAAGAGTTGTATTTCCACACTAGAGATGAGCATGAGACGTTAGTAGCGACTCTGAGTATGTAGAAATTTAGGGTCGTTACAATTGGTATCAGAGCTCTAGGTTTCAGATTTTATAGACTAGCCTACGATGTAGGCTTAGTGTCACGGTCCTACATTTTTTATCGTGCGGCGTCGTGATCTTGACATGCTCACAACTAGCCGTGAGGGGAATTAAGCCCCATATATATTTTTCGCCTCGGCTTTGTGGCTTCATTGGACTTTAGGCTAGATTTGTCTTCGCCAATCGAACATCGCTTGTACGGAATCCAAGTTTGTTCAACCACACACGCCACCTGCGCGTGCATGTTCAATCGTCTGCGACACATTCGACTTGCCTCTACACTAGGCTAACTCATTTGGCTCGACCTTGCCTCTGCTCGGGCCAAGGTCTCTCAATACAACGTCGCATCTCATCTTGCCATCTCGATCTCCATCGACAGGGTCCATATGTCTTGACGCCATCCCGAGTCTCGGGATGTCTTCGGTCATGCCATCGAGAAGAGGTCCATATGTCTTGACGCCATCCCGAGTCTCGTGACGTTCATCTCATCAAGACTTCTTGAACAACCATCCATCAGGGTTCTATCGAGGCATAGGCCCTCCCGTGCCCATGCTAAGTCATTTACGGATACCGCACCGGATAGTAGGTATATGTAGCAACCTCCAACACTTGGGCTAGGGCGCAATACCTGCACACCCGTGTCGTCCGGTACTGTCCTTTAAAAATTCATTTCAAAGGAAGTCGCCTGAGACACTCGTCTCGACACACTCGCCCACACTGTGACACATGTAGGTGCCACAGGGTAGCTCACTTAGACCATAGGGCCCAGGGGTGGTGGAAAGCTAACACCATGGTACCCTTATAGTACATTTTGAGCCATTTTCAATCTTCCAGGCGTAGACATGATTTTGGTGAACGGTCATACAGTGTCATGCATTGTCCGTCCGGTGTCCGATTGACATCAAACTTGGCAAGCATTCATATATCATATGGACGGACTTAACTCCCGAACCGCATGCCCAAATTCCTTCCAAAATCCTGACTTTTGAGGTTAAGGCCCGGGGTCCTACCTGGCCCTTCAACAAGCCTATCTTTGTCCTTCATGTCTATTCTGATGTCTCTGTCTTGCTTATGTCTCAACTTGTCTTCAATGCCCACTTTGCGTGGTGGTGTGTTGGATGATGCATCGTCCTCCTCGATCGCATCATGGCACTCTTCTATATTGGCCCGCATATGGCCAGATGGGCGCCTCTTGAGGGACGCCGCTTTGCTTGTCATGACGTGAGGGTCACAACCTACTCTCCTCATAGTATGGTTGTGACATTCTCCCCCACTTAACTTAGTCATCGTCCTCAATGACTTACTCAGGTCACAATCATATTGCAAATTGTGACACTTAGCACCTTCCATGGTCCCAACGTCGATGTCCAGTCACCGTCAGGTACGCCTTGCACAAGATAAGAAAAGAGAAACGTCTTCGAACTTGCATGCATTTTTCTGTTGATATTACTGAAACTGTTATGATATTTCCTGTATTCATTATCGAGTATGATGTGACTTGTTGCCTGCGGAGTGAATGTTTGCAATATGATGTGACTTTATTATATGTATCTGTAATAATATATATGCATAATAATGTATCTGAGACTTAAGAGATGCTATCTTGGTTTCTAGAACCATATTACCTAGACCACACGAGAGAGTAAGACGAGGAAGGGGACGACCTTCTATTAGAGATAGAGGACGAGGTGAGGCTGAAGAGAGCCCACTTCAAGAAGAATCAGAGATCCAGTTTGAATTAGAACCCTTATTGTATGTATGGTCAGCAAGCACCCATGCGAGGATAGACCTATTAACTCAGGATAGAGTAAAGAATGGTCAAATAATAATATATTTTATTTTATTTCATAATTATTTTTGTAATTTTTCAAAATATATATTAAATTTTAGTGGCAAATTTTGTAAATAAACAAATATTTTACTAAAATCTCACCTTAGGGACAAAATTTTGAATAAATGAATTGAACACCCAAAAATTATTATTAGATTAGGTTGGGTTTATTGCTTAATAGGAGTTATTTGAGTTGAAAATTTTATAACCCAAACATTTGAGTTTGACCTTAAAAATATTTCAATCGGACCAATTTAGCCCACGAACACCTTAAATAGAATCAAGGTTCAAATTTAATCTATTATATATATAATATATATATATACACCAAATCTATTGATCAGTAATCAGGTTTAACTTTAAATTTTTTATTTTACCAATAATTCTATGTTAGGATGAATATTACCATGTGCATCTGGTATGTGAATTAATCAATAAATCATACAAAGTATAACTAATATAACTGTTCCAACGTGATTTCAAAACGAATTATTAACTAGATTAAATATAATGAAATATACCATCTCTAATTTGATTCTTTTTAAATTTATATTTTCGACTTAGTTGGTGTGGCATTGGCATTGTTAATCTTCTTAGATTATTTTTTATATTTTTTAGACCTCTAACTTGTTCGTCTACTTTGATGATAACCCTTCAACTTGTTGATAAGGTCGGATGATTGCCCTTTGAACATGCTCATCTAATTGGATTTGTAGATCTTAGGATCATTGACAATTGGGCTTATATATTTACTTGAATGATCGACCTTTAGACTTATTAATTGACTTGGATTGGCTTGTTAATCTATTTAGATAACCTTCTACCTGATTTGTTGATCTCATTGGATCGACCTTTGACTTGTTGATATATATGAATCGACTTTGGTTTTGCTGATTTGCCTAATCGACCTTTAGTTTGTTGATTTACTCAATGAAGAACCCTAATTTTTTTTTTTTTTTAGATGATTGTACTTGAATCAACCTTGTTTATACTTGTTGATGTGTTTAGATTGACGTTAGAGTTATTGATATTATTAGAGGATGATATTGACATTTGAGTAATTAATCTTGTTGGATGATCCCTCTACTTGTTGAATTATTTTGATCTTGGGAATATGTTTGGTTTTTAGAGTATGATTTGAATGAGGAGTGGCTCTTCTATTCATAGAGTTGGAAGAGTTTAGGCCTCTTTAATTGTGAACCCGCTACCACATGGGCCAATGTGATTGGGCCGGTCATGTCGATACACATGTCTTAGTATTACCATGCCACATAACATATTTTGATTGGATCATTTATAATATAACTAATTTTATTGGGTTAAATTAAAATGACCCATTGTTATTATGTTATTGCTATCAAAGGAGACAGCGACTATTGTGTCATAGCCATCGAGTCTCAACCCTCAGTAGGGTCGGTCACCATTATTATTTTTCGTTTCATGGGTGTGTAACAACTAGATCGGCTATCTAAAAATGTTATATCAAGACATTTGATAACTCGGAGAGAAAAAATATATATTTTTCTAAAACTCTTTATTTTGGGTCTTATTGAAAACATGTAAAACAAAATACAAAATAAATGGATAAATTATTTTAAAATAATTTCATAATATAGCCCAAAAGTGATAAGAAAACATATAAGTCTATAATGGATTCAATTTAACAACTTTGTTGAAGAATAAAGCATTTAGATTTAAATTATATTAAAAAAAAAATCTAAAAATGATAAAGAAATCAATCCAAAAGAAAGTTTTGGAACAAATTACCTTGATAATTAAGATTAAGAATAAGAAAAACTCGTTCCTAAACTTGTGATTTGAATCACTCCATAACATAACTTGATTAAGACTACTTGAATGACCCTAACATATAAATCTAAACACAAGAAATGCAAAAGAACAAGTTCATGACTTAAGAAGCATAATATGCAACTTTCATTGCATTACTCAAAATCTTCCTACTAAATAAAGTACACGAGTGACAATTTATAGCCCTGAAAATAAATATTGATAATAAACTTATTGGGTTTTATGTCCTAAAACTCATAGTTTGTAAACAAAAACATATTCTATTTTCAATAAAGTTATTATTGTTGTTTATTCAGTAAAGATTGTTATTGAATAAAGTGAACTTTACGATCATTAATCTAATCCAATAAACTAAGAACACTCTGGCTATAGTATGATTACTTGAATTATATGTAGAGACATAAGAGTAGATCAAGTTCAAGTATAGAGTCAAAATGATCTATAGTATAAGGATAAGGCTGAGTACCTTATTCTGGGGACACTATGGATGCAACCCACTTTTGTATATGATATAAACAATGTGATAACTAAATTGTACATGTGGAGACATGTGAGTGGGGGTGTCCTATGCAATGAGTATTGCATAAGATCGGACCATGAAGAAAACCACTCTCACTTTATAATTCGTTTACTGTTGAGACTGATTTTCTTTTCATTTGATGATATAGGTAACTCGATATTAATCCTGAGCTAACCATGAACTCCGGTTTATTCAGAATTATTCTTAGATTTGCATGGGTGAGAGTGGCTCGCGTTTGCCGACTCAATAGGCCTCCCATTTCAAGGGTAAGACTGGGTGAATAGCTGGGGACGTGGGGTGCAAGATGGAATTCGCTCCTACTCACTTTTAGAGATAGAAGAGAGGTAGTTCCCTTAAGCACTGACTCCAAGTCTTGAACAAGGGGCCCCATCCTCTCATTGGCCTGAGAGGGATTCGGTTTACTGGTTGGACCACAAACCAGTGGGACATAAGGAACAAGAAGTAACTTCAGGGGTAAAACGGTAAATTGACCCAGCTCTAGTTACGAACAACCTGTGAAGGATTGACTTACTAATCATGGTTATATCAAATGGACAGAAATATATCTATAGTGAGGGGAGTGCAACTACTAGGCTATAGTAGAGTGTCCTAGTAGTTAACGAATGTTGGTTAACAAGGTTAATGAGTTTAACCTGTTAATCTTGGATTGCTGGAGCCCATGATCTATAGGTCCATTAGGTCCCTCTGCTAGCTCATATCGGACTAAACCATAGAACAGTGTGACGAGTGAGTTCAAAGTATTCACATTCAAATTAGGGAATATGCGCTACATATATACGATATATTTAACCGCATTTTTGTTTTATTTACAAATTAAACCAAAAGAGAGAATCTAAGATATTTAAATAAGATTTAAATATTTTAATCAAATATGTATTGGGATTGGCATTTGAATTAATATTAAATATTAATTAAATAGTTTAATTAATCATTTAATATTACTTCAATTTGAAATTAATTATTCAAATTAATTGTTGAATTAAAATGAAGAAAGTCAAAATATTGACTTCATTTAATGGAAAAATCCATGTTAGTGGAATTTTGAGATGTGAAAATTTGGTTTAACCAAACTTCCAAATAAACCCCACAAATTTTAGTGGAATTTTGAGTGTCAAAATTTGGTGATCTCAAATTTGCATGAACATGCAAACATAACTTTATAAATAGAGTGATCACGGTATATGGAAGGTCTTCCTTGGTGAAAAACCTTGAAAAAAACCTCTCACAAACACTCTCTTCATATATACAAAATCCCTCCCAAGTTTAGTCACTCATCGAATTCCACAATTCCTTTCTAAGACCGGAGGCTATTGGAGAAGACACTAGTGGTGGTTCGAAACCAATTCGTGAGGAAAAAGGAATTTGAACTACAAAAGGCTGGAAGATAATGGAGAAGACACTAATGGTGGTTCGAAACCGGTTCGTGAGGAAAAAGAAATTTGAACTACAAAAAGTTAGTATTCAAACTCATTAAATTTTAATACTTATGAACATGCTAGTTATTTACTATAATTGATGTTTAAAAAGTATCTAAGATCCAAATTGCTTCCGCATGTGTTATATTAACACCCTCAAAACTATGGTTGATTGAAATATGGTAACTTTCATGACCATGAATATCATAATAGACCCTCGCTAATTATAACCTACAATATAAAATATATGATCTTGTCATCCTTAAATCTAAACCTAATGTCATCCATAAAACCTCCTTAAATCTAAACAAGATATATGGATCTTGTCATCTATCATGAAATCATGGCACCGCTTTATTTTATATCACTTCCTTATTTCACACTCCTTGAGGAATGAGTCCTCATAGAGATATTATCCTAATTCTAACGACCACACAAAGAAGCGTCCATGGTCGCCGGTGAGACTCAAAAACTCCGCCGAATGCTGGAGTTTTAGTTCTCACACGACTCACGACCCCCACCCAACTTCTGGATCACCACAACACCAAACCTCAGACTTCAGCCACCTCAGAACCATCTGCAAGAAATGAAAACGGTGAGAAAACGAGGGAGGCAGTGAAATCGATGACGCTTCAGCAAAGTAAACCTATACAAAACTGATGTCGAAACCTCTGATTTACGCCACGAAATCATCCCAGAAACCTGTACACACACCAAGAATAGATTTGGACGCTTCATACACGTCGTACACCGTTGAAGGAGGAAGACAGAATCTCGAGTTTTCGGATCTCCCCAGATCAAGAAACTTTTAACCTATACGAGCCAAACAAACACCATAAATAGAAAGATGAGGAAGAGGAGACTCAGAAATAAAAGAAAAAGAAGGAAAACGGACGTCGAAAATGACGTTACCAAAGAGAGAGAAAACTTGCCGGAATTTTTTCTTGTAATCGGGCGAAGAAGATGAGTCCCGACTCGAGCCGAAAACCAACCCATTCAAGTCCAATACCCGTGGCTCAGACGCCTCGGCCCAACCTAGAAAATCCAATCCGCACCTCAGCCTAACCCATCAGTCGTAACCTGAAATTGCAACCAAGAATAGACCCGAGAACCTACGACCAACCCACGAACTAGAATCTGAAAACCCACCCTGACGGTCCAAGCCACCCGCAGCCCAAACCCACTCGGCCTAGATAGAATCCTCGCAGCCGAACAATAGAACCTAGCCCAGAACCGGTGACCAAAGCCCTACTCGCCTGACGACCCGCGACTCGACCCGACTTCAACCTGCACATGCGGCCGCTTCTGGTTTCGTCACGTTTCAGCATCTAGCCAAAGTCTCCCTCGGCTCCAACAGCTTGATCGGATCAGCAGCGACTCCTCAGCTTCGGTGGCGTATTCGGCTTGAGAAACCTATTTAGAACTTGTTCCACACTATTTCGTCCCTCTCGGACTTGATTTAGACCTTGTTTAAGGTAAAATAGGTCATTTCAAGGCCGTATTTTATAAATTTCAAGTTGGAGTTTAATTATCTTGTGAAATACTAACAAAAGTGTTGAAAGATCCAATAGGAACGAACCACCGACAAAAAAGTAGGATGCATACAAGGAGTTAGGAGCTTACGTATATATTTTAGGGAGTACGTCGGCTAAGGCCTACCAAATAAGTAGCTTTACCTTCGTAGGTTACGCAATTGTATGTTGTATGTTGGCACGTGCCCGTCGATTCACACGTGTCATAAATTGTATGTTAGACTGTTACGATTTGATACATTAAAGTATGCAATGTGAGCATATGCTGTTTTTGAAATGATTGATGTGCGATATAATGTAACGTGATGTGTTGTGCTTAGAATGTTTATGTGATCATTGAGATGTTTTCTATATGACTCGCATGTTATAATATGTTATAATGAAAGCATGAATTGTGATATTATGTTCCTTAAATTGTATACAAACAACATGATATGTATGACATAAAATCACAATCTATAGCATGAAATATAACCCCATTAGAATTATGCATGATAGGAGGACTGAGAAATAAGAAGTAATATGATATGAATGAAATAGATAGCGGGGTTATATTTAATATTGTTGAAAACGGAAATATATTGGGACCTCATGCATTATGTGTGTTCATGCATTGGGGGGATACCCATATTCCATAATGAGGGTACGGATGCGTACACCACTAGGCAGGTAAAGTATCGTTATGTTTTACAATGTTGTCATGACGGTTACTAATTCTAATTGATGTCCAACATAAAGAGCTACCAGAGCAGGCTCGCCTGATAAGAAAAGGGGCCCAGCAGACGAACTGAGTTGGGAGCCCATACTCGCATGAATGGGCTGTGTGTAGAGTATATGGTACACATCCAAGCTGCTCGTTAGGATAGTGTCGTAGGAAAATAGACTGATATGATAGGTCCCGTCATTGCATTTGCATGTTCTTGTTGTATAACCCCCGTAGGAGGTCACTTACTAAGTATTTTTAAAACACTCAAGCTTTGTGCTACTACATTTTCAAATAAAGGCAAGACACTCATGTGAGAGCGACAGAAGCATCGCAAATCCCGTGACCGTGGCACATGTAAATGATAGATTTTCTTTCCAATTTAATAGTTTAGGTTAGTATAGGTTGAGTTGTATTTGCATCATAGTATAGGTTGAATTTCATTTGCATTATTAGTATAGACTAGTACAGGTTGAATTGAAATTGCATTAATAAACTATAGGTTAGTGTAGGGTATTTAATTCAACATTGTTTTTCCTTTCTTTTCCTTGTATTTGTTTATTCACGAGGTAATAAAGGAGGTATGAATTAATGTCGAAACTATAAAGTGTCCATTAAAGTAATTCCGCATTAAATGTAAGGTTAGAAGTATAGTAATGACCTTAGATCAAATAGAAAAAATTTAGGGTTGTTGCAGTTGGTATCAGATCTAGGTTATAGATCTTGTAAACTAGCCTACGACGTAGGCTTGACATGACATGTTATTCTATGGTCAAATCATCGATGCTCCGTCACTGTCAGGTACACCTTACGTAGGATGAGGAATGACAAACATTTTGTGATATATTTAATGTAATTGGCTTTAAATATTAAATGTTATGGTAATGTATGCTTTTATGCTATGATATGATCTTATTCTAATGCTTATTTATGTTACAATATTAATGTTTTCTTGAATTATATAGTAGATTGTGAGTATTACTTTTAGTAAACTATTGACTTAGGTAGAATTATTTTCTTGGTTCTAGAACCATACTGCCTAAAGAACGCAGAAGGTAGAAGAGGAGGACGACCTCCACTAGGGGAAGGGGAAGGGGGGAAGTTGAAAGAATCTTCCCAAGAAGGGACGACTACTGGACCCTATGCACTTGAACCACCACCAAGGGAACCCCATCTACAACCTGTACACCCTCCAGAAAATGCACCTCCCCCACAAGCTACACCACCTCCAGTAGCACAAACGGCTGGATTGGATCCTACTACACGATTAATGTGGGAATCATTCCATATCATGATGCAAAGAATGATAGCCACACAGCAAGCCGCAATGACGGCTACACAGCAAGTCACAAGGATGGCCACACAACAAGCCAACTATCTGCAACCAGATAGAGGGGCGAACTGGTTATAGGACTTCAAACAGTATGACCCTTGTCCCTTCTTTGGTTCAAAGGAAGATCCTATAGTGACTCAGATGTGGATCACAGATATGGAAACGACATTTGAATCGATGAGGTGTCCGGATGACCACAAAGTAGCTTGTGCGACATATGTGCTACAAAAGAACGTAGAAGTGTGGTGGACGGATAACAAAATAATATCAACCCAGGAGAGAGGATCACGACGTGGGATACATTTAAGGAAGCTTTCCTGAAGCAGTATTATCCGTAGGAAACCCGCATCAAGAAACAACAAGAATTCAATTACCTGACCCAAGGCGAACGCATCGTAGATCAGTGTGACTAGAAATTTGTGTGGTTAAAGAGGTTCACACCATCACTAGTAGACACTGAGGAAAAGGAGATAGAAAAATTTATGTTGGGACTGAACCTGAAAGCCCGCCACATGGTAGAGGCATTTAACCCAAAAACCTACAAAGAGGCACTAAGAACGGCCAAGGTCTTAGAGGAACCTCGAAAAGAGAAAAATCCAAAGTCAACAGTTGTCATAGGAAAGAAACGCCCCATTGAGGTCAGACAGATAGAATTCCAACCGGCAGCTTAGAGACCTCGATATCATGACAGACGACTTGCTCTGCCCCCAATAGACCAAACCCCAATACCAGGACGCGAAAAACCCCTGTGTTGTGAATGTGGGAAACAACGTTGGGGTAGATGTATAGTAGGCTCTAGGGTATGTCATAGGTGCGGTCGTACAAGTCACATGGTCCAATTTTGCACTGGAAGGGATACGGAAAACCCAAGGGGACCCCCTAGAGGTCCGATTATTCGAGAACCCACCACGCAAACCCAGGTACAGACTAGGGCATATGCAACGACCAGTAATGATGTGGGAACGTATGGCATCATGGTGACAGGTATGCTTTCAATACTAGGACACTTTGCATTAACAATATTTGATTGGGGTTCTACCCATTCGTTTGTCTCTTTGCCATTTGTTAGTCATGCAGGGTTCATAGTAGAGTCCTTATTGCATGTATTGTCGGTCGATACCCCAGCAGGGATAGACCTAGTTACTGAAAATAGAGTAAAGGACGGACAAGTAGTAATAGCTGAACAGGCCATCAAAGTAGACCTAAGTAGTAGATATGACGGATTTCGATATCATACTAGGAATGGATTGGCTATTCGAAAACTTTGCTAGGATAGACTACCATAAGAAAGAAGTAGTATTCACACCTCCAAACGGACTTACTTTAAGTTTAAAGGAACTTGCACAGGCACCACTACAAAAATAATATCGATGAGGAAAGCCAGACGCTTTGTACAACAAGGGGTGGGTGATTCTAGCCTATGCAGTAAACACAAAAGGAAAAGAGAAAACGATAGATATGGTACCCATATTAAACGAATTCCCAGATGTCTTCCTGGAGAACCTCCCTGGAATTCCTCCTTCACGAGCTGCAGACTTCGGGATAGAACTTGAACCAAGATTGGGACCCAGTAGAATTAAAATAACTTAAATTACAACTACAAGACTTATTAGATAAAGCTTTAATTCGACCTAGCGTATCCCCTTAGGGTGCGCTGGTGTTGTTTGTTAAAAAAGAAAGATGCTTTGATGCGTATGTGCATTGACTATAGAGAGCTAAACAAGAGGACGATAAAGAACAAATATTCATTACTGCGCATCGAGGATCTATTCGATCAACTTCGAGAAGCAAAAGTATTTTCCAAAATAGATCTTCGATCAGGATACCACCAAATTAAGATTAAAGAAAAAGACATACCGAAAACTGCCTTTCAAACCAGATATGGCCACTACGAATTTGTAGTGATGTCATTTGGCCTCATCAATGCCCCAGCAATGTTCATGGAATTAATAAATTGAGTATTCAAGGAGTGCCTAGATACGTTTGTGATTGTGTTCATAGACGATATCCTAATATACTCGAAAACGGACCAAGAACACCTTCGAAAAGCCCTAACTATCTTGAGGGAGAACAAGTTGTATGCCAAATTCTCCAAATGTGAATTTTAGCTATGACAAGTTTCGTTCTTAGGACACATAGTGTCTAATGATGGAATTTCAGTAGATCTCACTAAGATAGAAGCTGTCATGAAATGGGAACGCCTAACTACGATCACCGAGGTATGAAGTTTCTTGGGATTGGCAAGTTACTACCAAAGGTTTGTCCAAGACTTCGCTAGAATAGCATCGCCTCTCACCCAATTGACAAAAAAGGGCGTACCTTTCGTATGGGACGATGCTTGTGAGGCTAGCTTTCAGGATCTAAAACAAAGATTAGTGTCCGCCCCAGTGCTCACGGTCCCAGAAAGCTCTGTGGGATACGTGATATACAGTGATGCATCCAAAAAGGAACTAGGCTGCGTATTGATGCAACATGACAAAGTTGTTGTGTATGCGTCACACCAATTAAAAGATTCTGAGAAAAATGATCCTACACATGACCTAGAATTAGCGGCGGTGGTATTCGCATTAAAAATTTGGCAACACTACCGATATGGCGAGAAGACCCAAATTTACACAGATCATAAAAAGAATTGAACATTAGACAATGAAGATGATTAGAGCTGGTAAAAGACTATGATATAGATATCTAATACCACCCTGAGAAAGCAAACATAGTCGCAGACGCACTAAGTCGAAAAATAGTACACGCGTAGGCCTTCATCACAAGGGAGTCACGAGTGCGAGCTGATTTCGAACGAGCTAACATAGCGGTAGTAACTGAGGAGGTTATAGCCCAAATAGCCCGACTTACAGTGTGACCCACGCTCAGACAGAGAATCATAGACTCACAACGAGAGGACCCTAGCCTAAATAAAATTCTAGACCAGTTAATAGCAGGCCCGGTGAATAGTTTTTCTAAGTCAACAAACGATGGACTATTATGTCAAGGACGTTTATGTGTCCCAGCTGTAAATGAAATAAAGAACGAAATCCTAACCGAGGCACACAACTCACCCTTCTTGATACACTTAGGTGGTAGGAAGATGTACCAAGGCTTGAAACAACACTTTTGGTGGTAAAGTATGAAAAATGATATTGCGAAGTACATGAGTATATGTCTGGTGTGCCAACAAGTAAAAGCTTCTAGGAAGAAAACAGCTGGACTATTACAACCTCTAAGAATACCGGAGTGGAAGTGGGAGAATATTGTTATGGATTTTATTGTAGGCTTACCCAAAACACAAAAGGGTTACACGGTAATTTGAGTAATTGTTGATTGACTAACAAGGTTGACAACATATACAATAGATAATTGGGCTCAACTATATGCGAAAGAAATCGTGAGGTTGCATGGAGTCCCAATATCAATAGTATCGGACCGAGACCCGCATTTTACGTCAGCTTTTTGGTGCGGACTCCAAAAAGCGTTAGGTACCTGCCTAGACTTTAGCACTGTCTTCCATCCACAAACCAATGGCAAAATGGAACGATTGAACCAAATCTTATAAGACATGCTTCGGGCATGTGTTATAGATTTCACGGGAAGTTGGGACACCAAACTACACTTAATAGAATTCTCATACAACAACAGTTTCCAAACAACAATTTGGATGGTACTTTTTGAAGCATTATACGAAAAACAGTGTAGATCCCTATTGTGATGGGAGGAAGTAGAAGAAAGCGAATTAATAGGGCCAGAGTTGGTCGCATTACAAATGAGGCGGTACAGAAAATTAGAGCAAGAATATGCATCGCACAAAGTAGGCAAAAGAGCTACGCCGACATTAGACGTAGGAATTTAGAGTTAGAAGAGGGGGACTTGGTGTTCCTAAAAGTAGCTTCCATGAAAGGCATCCTAAGATTCGGATGCAAGGGACAGCTAAGCCCTCGCATTATCGGACCTTTCGAAATTTTAGAACGAATATGTTCAGTAGCATACAAGCTAGCCTTACCACCTTCACTCTTGAGCGTACACGACGTATTCCATGTGTCCATGTTAACAAAATACATTACAGACTCTATGCACGTGATAATCTACAGACCCCTTGAGATCGGGAAAGACTTAAGTTACCAAGAGAACCGATTAAAATCCTAGCTCGAGAAGTGAAAGTCTTACGTAATAGGGACATAGGTTTTGTCAAAATATTTTGTCGGAATCATCAAACTAAAGAAGCTACGTGAAAACGAGAAGAGGGAATAAATGAAAAATACCCCAAATTTTTTCAGGAATTCGAGACTTTCGAGGACGAAAGTTCTTTTTTAGGGGTAGATACGGTAATGGATCAGACAGGAAAAAAAAAAAAAGAAATAAGTAAGAGGAGTTTTCGTTCTCACACGACCCACTACCCTCGCCCAACTTCTAGATCACTACAACACCAAACACCAGACTTCAGCCACATCAAAACCACCTGCAAGAAAAGAAAATGGTGAGAAAACGAGAAAGGCAGTGAAACTAACGAAGCTCCAACGAAGTGAACCTATACGAAACCGATGATTTATGCCACAAAAATCATCCCAGAGACCTGTACAGACACCAGGGATAGACTTCGACGCTTCATACACGTCGTACACCATCGGAGGAGGAAGACAGAACCTCAAGTTTTCGAATCTCCCTAGATCTGGAAGCTTTCGGCCTATTCAAGCAAAACAAACGCCATAAACGGGAAGAGGAGGAAGAGAAGACTTGGAAACGAAAGAAAAAGGAGGAAAATGGACGTCGAAAACGACGTTACCGAAGAGAGAGAATCGAAACTCTTTCTGGTAATTGGGTGAAGAAGACGAATCCCGACTCGAGATCCGGACCCGCGACCCAAACCAAAAACCAACCCATTCGAGTCCAATACCCGTGGCCCAGCCACCTCGGCCTAACCTAGAAAACCCAATCCGCACCTCAGCCTAACCCATCAGTCGCGATCTGAAACCGCAACCAAGAACCTGCTACCGACCAACGAACCAAAATATGAAAACCCTTCCTGACGGCCCAAAGCCCAAACCCACTCGGCCCAATTAAATAACCATTGGCCCAAATAGAATCCCCACAGCCCAACAATAGAACCCAACCCAGAACCCGCGACTAAAGCCCGACTCACCTGACGACTCGCTACTCGACCCGACTTCAATCTGCACGCATGATCGCTTCTGGTTTCGTCACGTTTCAGCGTCTAGCGCAAAGTCTCCCTCCGCTCCAACGCTTGATCGGCTCAACGCGGCTCCTTAGCTCCAGCGGCGTATTCGGTTCGAAAAACCTATTTCTAACTTGTTTGGTACCTTTTCGTCCCTCTCGGACTTGATTTTGACCTTGCTTAAGGTAAAATAGGTCATTTCAAGGCCGTATTTCACAAATTTCAAGTTGGAATTTAATTATGCTGTGAAAACTAACAAAGGTGTTGAACGATCCAATAGGACCAACCACCAATGAAAGCATAGGACGCATACAAGGAGCTAAGAGCTTACGTATATATCTTAGGGAGTACGTCAACTAAGGCCTACCAAGTAAGTGCCTCTACCGTCGTAGGTTAGGTAATTATATGCTGTATGTTGGCACGTGCCCGTGGTTTTGCACGTGTCATAAATTGTATGTTAGACTGTTACGATTTTATACATAAAAGTATGCAATGTGAGCATATGCTGGTTTGGAAATGATTGATGTACGATATAATGTGACGTGATTTGTTGTGCTTTGATTGTTTATGTGATTGTTGAGATGTTTTTTTTGTATGAATTGCATGTTATAATATGTTATAATTTATATAATATTGTAAAATAATAACCCTACGTTTATAATAAAGACTATAGCCCTAAATTATTTAAAAATATAATATTTAGTTGGTAAGTACAATTATTGTATGGTTTATAGATATATTATAAAACCTGAACAATTATTTAAATTAAAATTAAAGTTCTAAATCATGGATCCAAATAATTTTGAAGAGAATTTTATGTTGGAGACATGGAAACACGATTTCACATCAAAATAAAGTTTGAAAAGAAAAAATATTTTTAAAAAGTTTTTGAAAAGATAATATTAAAAAAATGAAATGAATGAATTTGTTGAAAAGGGCATCTTATTGGTTGCGTTAAGGTAGTTGGAAGTCAGCAAATACTTGTCAAATAATAATAATAATAATAATCATAACTTCTCATTACTCTTTTGACTTTTTTTTCTTTTTATTTTTAAGGAATATATAAATTCTTTAAAGAAATAAATAAATTATCAAATTTTGGTTCAACTTCAAACAAGCTGGAGATTATATAAAAATATATTTTATTATATAAATAGCTATGCATTACTATTTTGAGATTAGATTATTTCATAAAATAAGGATGACCCACAAAATAAATAAATAAATAAATAAAATATGGAAAAATTTAAATCAATAGAGAAACACTACTCAAATTAAATACAAAATAAAATTCAATAATAAGACGGTGTTGCTTAAGTTTATTATGAAGGGAGAAATAGGTTTAGTGTACAATTACAAATCGAAATACAAAAAATTCAAATACAAAAATGGATTGACTCTCTGGAACGGCCCCCTCAATGACTGTATAGCTCTCAAATGCTCTTCCACCTCAATATACAGTTTGCAAACACTTGAAAGAGAAAGGAGAAAAGAGTGAGTATAAAAATACTCACTAAGCAACCTCATTATAGCCCCTAGTAGATATCCACGAGCTTTACTTTGGGCTCAAGGAAATTTAGGTCTAGTCTTAAGTGGTACTTTAACTACTCACAGACCCACTCTAGGTGGAGAGGAGGTGGTTCAGCCTTCTGGTGAACTACTTTTTTGTTCTTCAACTTAGGGTAGCTTGTTTTTGCCTAAGTAGTGTGAAACCAATGTCCTAGGTCAAAGTGTTACCTTGTAAAACTCTCTCTCTCTCTCTCTGATGGAGACAGTATAATGTGTGCTAGCTTGTTCTCATCATCTGGGGGAGGTTAGCCGGTGAACCCTTCCCAAAATGCTTCCCGCTACTAGGACTACTCGCGTAATCCCACGTTCCTTCTCAAAATGGATATGTTATGTAGAGTAATCCAATTGCACTGTCGATCACACAACTCTACCCAACCTAGGCTTGGCTCGATATTACTTATACAAGAGTGGAAAGGGAAGTGAAAGCTCTATTGGCACCGTATTAACGACTAATGGCCTAGAGACTACTTTTGTCATTCTTGGATGTCGTGGAGGTTTATTAGGTTCTTGGAGCTGTCTAGGCGGTTTAAACTTTATGTCTTATTTTTACGACGTCTAGGACCAACTCCTCGAGCTAATACACTCTCCGAATAAACACAAGTCTATACCTTTATTTGTCGCTCACGATCCTAACGTGTAGTGTCTACTAGAAATGTACTAACCTAGGTCAACTAGGGAGATATTTTATCAATCACCTAAACCACTAAATCAGAACTAAAACTTTGATGCAAACAAACAAACAAGCTCATCAGGGAGATAACATCTATCATTCGCTCAAAGCACAGATCAAAAGAGCCCATCTTCTTTTCTAACATAGCGAAAAGTATATAAAACAACATTTATCACAAGTCTCATCATAGGAACATTTTGGTAATTTCTTATATCTTACATAGTATACTCATCCATATTATCCAACTCATATTCTAGTCATATACATTATCTTTCTAGCTTTGCATAAAACATAAAACAACATGCTTCTAAAAAATCTAAACCTAGGGACATAACAATAATTTCTATATCATATATACAATATATACTCATCCAAAAATGTCATTTTGAAGTCCTAACGGTAATTTTCATCACATACATATAACACATACTCATACAAAAATGTCCTCCCAAAGTCCTAAACATGCATTTTTTAAAGACCTAAGGTAAGGAATGCTTGCATGCTAGCACATCCTAGCGACTTTGACCATATTTTTTCCAACCTTTTTAATATTTTATTTCATGTTTTTATGAGGAGTTTGGGATTATTCCAAATAATTTTCTCTTCGACCTCATCTTTAAATTCAACATTTAAGACCCTTAATAAAATAAATGGGATATTTAGTTCCTCTTTGTGACTCACAGGTGTTACAATTTCTTCTCTCCTTAAAAACTTTCGTTCACAAAAGTTTCTTATGCTTGATTCCTAGGATATGACATCCACTCATCCATTTACCTTTCTCTAATTTCTATGTTCTTTGAACTACTTTTCTGTGTTTGACTTTAGCTTGCTTTGCCGTGTGAATTGGTGTCATGGGTTGAGTGTTAGGCTAGGATTAAATTGTCGGTAGATAGTTATATATAGTAGATGGTTATATATGGTAGATGGTTTACTAAACTGAATCATATTTATATATATATATATATATATATATATATATATATATATATATATATATATATGTATATATATATATATCTATCCTCATGGGCAGAGCTTTGAAGATGTACTTTAATTTCGAGGATGCAGGTTGAAGATTATCCGTACCAGAAAGATGTTCACGAACCCCTGTTGATGGTGAAGCCGGATACCATGACCACGAAGCAGTGGAAGCTCAAGGATCGACAAGCCTTAAGGTTGATCCAATTAACGCTATCCAGAAATGTGGCATTCAACATCATCAAGGAGAAAATAACGTTAGATCTGTTGAAGGTGCTGTCGAATATGTACGAAAAATCACCGGCTATGAACAAGATGCATTTGATGCGGAGATTGTTCAATCTACAAATGTCTGAAAGTAGATCTGTTGTTGATCATATAAGTGAATTCAATATGATTGTAAGTCTGAGTTTGGTAGAAATTAATTTCGATGATGAAATTAAAGCATTGACTTTGATGTCATATTTACCCGAGTGTGGGATACTATTGTTATCGCAATCAGCAGTTCCCGAGGATCTGATAAACAGAAGTTTGATGAAATTCAAGATGTAGTTCTCAGTGAAATTATTCGCAAACAAGAAATTGAGAAATCACCTGGTAGTGCTCTTAATGTTGACCAACGGGGAAGAAGTAAATCGAAGGGCTCAAACAAAGGGGGATCAAAATCAAAGAACCGAGAAAAATCTCTAAATAAACCAAACGAAACGTGTTAGAATTGTGAAGAAAAATGTTACTTTCGAACAGATTGTACAAGACCAAAGAGGAAGCAGAATACAAATCTGGAGATGATGATGATTCTATAAATTCAGCAGAAGATATTATGGATGCTCTAATCCTCAGCGTGGACAGTTCGATTGAATCCTAGATTTTGAATTCAGGTGAATCTTTTCATTCGTCTCCAAATAAAGAGTTGTTCTAGAATTTCAAGTTTGAAATATTGAGAAGGTGTATTTTGTCGAGAACAAAGATTTGAAGATTGAAGGAAAAGGGGATGTCTACATAAAAACTCCGGCAGGAAATTAGTGAACATTAAAGAATGTCAGTATATTTCTGCTTTCACAAAGAACCTGATTTCTATTGATCAGTTGGACAACACAGGTTATGTAATAGAGTTAGGGAAGAGTTCGAGGAAGATTATGAAGGGTGTTATGGTGGTAACACGTGACACAAAATCTAGAACCTTATACACTACTACAAGGTGTATGAACATGGTTGCTGTTGCTGAGAGTGCTTCAAATTCAAGTTTATGACACAATAGACTTAGACATATGAGCGTTAAAGGAATGAAGATGCTGGCTGCGAAAGGAGTTTTTGAAGGTCTGAAATTTATTGATATGGGTCCTTGTGAGAACTACGTTATAAGCAAATAGAAACGAGTTAGCTTCACAAGGGCTACCAAAGAATTGAAGAAAGTGCGGTCGGAAATGGTAAATACGGACGTTTGGGGACCATCTCCAGTTTCATCACTCGGTGGATCAAAGTTCTACGCCATCTTCATCGATGATTTCAGCACGAAGGTATGAGCTTATTTCCTAAAACACAAGTCAGATGTGTTTGTCACCTTCAAGAAGTGGAAAGCTAAAGTTGAAAATCAGACCAACTTGAAGATCAAATGCCTGAGGTCTGACAATGGAGGAGAATACGACAAGTCAGAATTCAAAACATTTTGTGCACCTAAGAGAATTTTAGATTAACAAAGACAGTTCCCAATAAATAAAGAAAAAATGATGTTGATAAAAGGATGAACATAATATTGAATTAGCGGGCAAAAAGTATGAGGATTCATTCTGGATTGTTAGAGACATTCTGAGTTGATGCTGTAAATACAACAGTCTACTTGATCAATAGAGGTTCGTCAGTACCCTTGGAGTTCAAGTTGCTAGAAGAAATATGAACAGGAAAAGAAATCAAGTACTCTCACTTGAGAACTTTTGGTTGCACTACGTATGTTCGTGTTGATTCAGAGAAGAGCCACAAGCTTGACATTGAGGCTGTGAAGTGCTACTTCATAGGCTATGGTTCTAACACGTTCAAGTAAAGGTTTTGGGATGACAAGAACAGAAAAGTCCTAAGACATTGTGATGTGACATTTGATGAAAATGTCTTGTACAAGGACAAAGAGAAGATAACCTCTGAGACTACGAAGCAAGTGGGAGTTGAGCTTGAGTTGCAGTAAAACTCAACTAATGATGCTGTAGAAGATATTCAAGAAACTCCTTAGACTATTGTTGAGGAACTAGAGGTGGAGCAAGGTTCCAAGACAACGAAGGAAGTGGGAATTTGGCTTGAGTTGCAGAAAAATTCACCTAGTGATGTAGCAGATACTCAAGAAACTCCTAAGACTCTTGCTAAGGAACTAGAGGTGGAGCAAGGTTCCAAGACAACGAAGCAAGTGGGAGTTGAGGTTGAGTTGTAGAAAAAAATCACCTAGTGATGATGTAGCAGAAACTCAAGAAACTTCTAGACTATTGCTGAGGAACCAGAGATGGAGAAAAGTTCCAAGACAGCGAAGCAAGTGGAAGTTGAGGTTGAGTTGCAGAAAAAATCAAGAAACTTCTGAGACTATTGCATAAGAACCAACGGCGGAGCAAGTGACACCTGAATCGGTGTTGAGAAGAGCATCCAATACCATCAGAGTACCTGATATGTATGTACCTGCATTATAGTATCTGTTGTTTACTCTGATGAAAGGGATCCAGAGTCCTTTGATGAGACCCTATAGCTGGAGGATACAACCAAGTGGGAGCAAGCCATGAATGATGGGATGACTTTAAAAATACGTTGTACGGAGGTTGAGTACGTGACAATAGCTGAAGCTGGAAAGGAGACGATCTGACTATTTGGGAGAATTGGGCAAGAAGCACCCCGAAAAGATTTTTTATAGAGTGGTTAGAGTGCCGTACAGTTGGTGAGGAACTCTGTCTATCATTTAAAGACAAAACACAGAAGATAATACCATTTCAATCGCAGGTTAGTGGAAAATGATAACATGTTTAGAGAAGATAGAGGGTGTAAAGAATCCAGCAAACATGTTAACAAAATGTGTTGACGTTGGAATATTGAAGTTGCACAAAGCCTCAATTGGTATGGTGTAGTTAAGATGATGATGGTCGTTTGAGAATGAAATTCTTAGTTGATTGAATCATTCTCAAAGTGTGAGAATTATTAGATTATGAAACCCGCTGTTTATTTATAGCTTAGTCGACGGTTACACATATATGATAAATTAAATTGTCATAAATAGTAAATAGTTATGTAGAGTAAAAATCTATATCGAGTAAATTTATATACCGTAGATAGTGTTATATAATAGATGATTATATATAGTAAAACTGAATGTAGTAATGAACCATATATATTATTTGAAATTATGTATTCTTTTGTACATCCACCAAGTAATCAACACAAAATCTTTAAATATTCCTCTTCCATTTTCTCTCTTATATTTTTTGTGTTCATCTAGATCTAGTGTGTGAGTTGTTGTGCGATCTTAACATTGAGGCGCTACCTCATAAAATTCTCTCTTTGGTGGGGATAACATAGTTTGTGCTAGCCTTCTCTCGTCATCCACGAGAGGTTAGCTGGGGAACCCTTCCTATAGATCCATCAAGTCACACAGGGTTAGAGGAGTGACTCCCTTGTACTTGTCAATTACTAAGATTACCTGTGTAATCCCATGTCTTCTCTCAAGACGAATTTATCGTGCAAGGTAAGCCAATTGAACTATCGATCACACAACCCTAACCAACCTAGGCTTGGCTTGACAATACATCTTCACACTTGCGCAGAAACCTAGAATTCATTGCGATTTTTTATATTCTTTCCATTTTTTTTTTAATTTTCATATCTTTCTTTACGTAACTCGAATTAACTTGGTTCTTTCACTCAAGTTTTATAATTTTTATCTATCTTTATAATTTTTTTTTTTTTTTTGTAATTTATAAATATATACACGAAGTGGGTTTGCTTCAACTCAAGATCTCTTCACGAAACTTGTGCGAAACATCTCCAAATACGACATATGAAAAACTCATAACCTAATTCCAAGTAAAACTTGAGGATTTGAGAGAAAACCAAAATCAACAATGTGAAACATTAATTTATGTTCTCCCTCGATTCTTCATGGATTTAAGTGATTCATAAGTTTAGAATTGTTATCCTCAGACTATTGAACATCTCTTGGGAAGGACTCGGATGAAATTCAAACTCTAATCCATCGTTTGTAGCCGATTTTGTTTCTTAATCTAATTCTCTCTCAAAATCCTAACCCTTTTTGTTTTTTTTTTCTCTTTCTTTTTATTTCTTGCTCTTTCATGGTATGATTAGGGCACTCACGGACCCAATAAAGAAAGAGGGTTTCAAAATGACTTTTATAGACTTTGGCCACTTTATTTTTCACTATTTTCTTTGTGAATGTTTGCTGAATCCACCACACCTAAATGAGGGTGAGAGTTCTCTTATTTATAACCATTTACAGGATACAAAAATATGGTAAATTACAAATAATATGGAAATAATAATAAAAGGAAAGAATAATAAATGAATGCAATATATTTGCCTTTAATAAGAGGGCAAATATGGTAACTCGTTATGTAAGGCAAATATCTAGATATTTGCCTTATAATGAACGGTCAACTATCCTTAACACCCCCCCGCAAGATGAGCGTCGGATTTGAACGAACGTGAAGCTTGGATCTGAAAAATTCAAAGAGAGGTCGAGAAATACTCTTTGTGAAGATGTCAGCAACTTGGAGATGAGAGGGTACATATTGTGTGCGAAGTTTGCCAGCGATAACAAGTTCTCGACGGAAATGATAATCTAGTTCAACATGTTTGGCCCACTTGTGAGAAACGGGATTAGATCTAAAAAAAATAGCACTTTTGTTGTCACATAAGAGTAAGAGCTGTTGTGAAATAGGGACCTTGAGGTCATGCAAAAGATGCGTAAACCAAAGAAGTTCAGCAGCGGTTGTGGCAAGAGCACGATACTCAGATTCACAGCTGGAGCGTGAGACAGTAGGTTGCTTTTTGGCACTCCAAGAAACCAGATTGTTACCAAGATAAATAGAATAGCCGGATGTAGAACGACGAGTATCGGGACAACCAGCCCAGTCAGCATCCGAATAAGCGACTAACGTACTAGGAACAGTGGATGGACGAAAGGTAAGACCAAAGTGAAGTGTTCCTTTGACATAACGAAGAATACGTTTGACAGCAAGAAAGTGATCTGCAGTAGGGGCATGCAAGAATTGACTGACAGAATTGACAGCATAGGCAATATTTGGACACGTAATAGTCAAGTACTGAAGGGCGCCAACAAGAGATCTGTAGAGAGTAGGATCAGAGAAAGGAGAACCATCAGCAGTCAGGTGTTGAGAAACAACCATGGAAGTGTGAACTGGTTTGCTATCGAGCAACTGAGCATGAGTAAGAATATCTCGAGCATATTTTAACTGACTAATAAAGAGACCATCAAGAGTGGGTGAAGCTTCAAGACTAAGAAAGTAACTGAGAGAACCCAAATCTTTGGTAGCAAACTCAGAATGAAGCTTGCGAGTAAAGCTGTCAATAAGAGATGAGTTGTTGCCGGTAACAATAATGTCATCAACATAAAGAAGCAAATAGATAATGTTAGATTGCTGATGAAAGACAAAAAGGGACGTGTCAGCGCGACTGCAAGAAAACCCAAGTGTGAGAAGAAATGAGCTAAAACGCTGAAACCAAGCACGAGGAGCTTGCTTTAAACCATAGAGGGCTTTCTTTAATAGACAAACATGAGTGGAAAATCGAGGATCAATATACCCAGGAGGTTGTTCCATATGAACACGTTCAATAAGAGTTCCATTGAGAAAAACATTCTTGACATCAAGTTGTCGAAGAGGCCATTTATTTGTGACTGCAATAGAAAGCACAACACGGACAGTGGTAGCTTTGACAACCAGACTGAAAGTGTCAGTGTAGTCAAGACCAGGAACCTGAATATAACCTTTGGCAACAAGACGAGCCTTGAAACGCTCGACGGATCCATCAGGCAAATATTTAATACGAAACACTCATTTAGAGCCCACGATGTTGGTATTGGCAGGGCGAGGAACCAAAGTCCAAGTATCATTTTGTTGTAATGCTCGAATTTCTTCATCCATGGCAGCCACCCAAGCAGGATTCTTAGCCGCAGATTTGAATCCTTTTGGCTCAGTGGATGCAAGAAGAGCAGAAAGAAGTCCAGATGAGCCCAAAATACCAAGATTTGCTGGATGACGAGTCTTGAATATACCAGCTTTGGCTCGTGTGATCATAGGATGAATGCCCAAAGAAGAGAAATCAACAGGAGGTTCAATAGAGGTCGAATTAGAAGTCGAGGGTGGCAAAGTGGAACCTGCAAGAGAAGTATCAACCTGCACAGACTCATCTACAAGGTCAGAACAAATATCACACGGGGATGAACTGGATCGAGGAGTTTGCGGTGATGAAGTGGTAGGGGGGGATGAATCAATATGATGAAAATGTGGTTCTAAGAAATTTGAAATAGGAATAGAGGAAAGAGGTTGGGTCTGGGAGCTAGGGATAGCAGGAAAGTGAGTTTCATCAAATTGAGCATGACAGGTGATATATAGCTTAGTGGTGGCGGGATCAAGACAGCGGAACCCTTTACGAGCAGGACTATAACCCAAAAAAATACAAGGAATGCTGCGGGGAGAAAGCTTGTTAGGCATATAATCACGCAAATAAGGATAAACACGACAACCAAAGGGATGAAAATTGTCATAATGTGGAGTGTAGCCATAAAGGAGTTCAAAGGGTGACTTACCTCCAAGAAGTGGAGTAGGCAACCGATTGATAATATAGGCTGCAGTGCTGAAGGCGTCAACCCAAAAACGAGAAGAAAGATGAGAGTGAAAGAGAAGGGTCAAGCCAGTCTCAGTCACATGACGATGTTTTCTCTCAGCACGACCATTTTGAGCAGGTGTATATGGACAAGAGAGTTGATGGTGGATGCCAGAATTACGTAAATGAGTTTTGAAACAAGTACTAGTAAATTCGGTACCACCATCGCTTTGAAATACCTTGATACGAGAAGAATATTGATTTTCCACAAATTTTTGAAATTGAAGAAAAATATCAAAAAAATCAGATTTAAATTTTAAAGGGTAAAACCAAGTGAATCGAGAATAATCATCAATAAAAATAACATAATAAAGGAAACCCGAATTTGATTTGACGGGAGAAGGACCCCAAAGATCACAATGAATAAGATCTAACACATGAGACGACCTACGTTCATTGCGGGAATAAGGCAATCGATGACTTTTCGCAAGCTGACAAGTATTACATAATGATGGAGAAGGCAATAAAGACGTAAGAGAAAGATGACCTTTTCTATTTAAAAAAGAAATAACAGAATGATTCACATGACCTTGACGAGCATGCCATAAATCATATGAAGCACGTAAAGATTTGTTTCTAAGGGCTGAAATAAAAGCAGAGTTGCCGCGCTCCAGCACATATAGCCCTCCATCTCTTTTACCGGTTGCCACCACCCTTCCTTTTTGACGATTCTGGATAGTAATAAGATTATTAGTAAATGTAACGGAGAGAGGAAAATCAGACGTTAATTTACTTATGGAAAGAAGATTTTTAGTGAGGTGAGGGACAACCAAGACATCTAACAAGTGAATATTTGGAACAGGAGAAAGAGTACCGGTGTGGGTAATGGGTAGGGATGCACCGTTTCCTACAATCACAGAGTCCTTACCCATGTAATTTTTAGACTGATCCAAAATAGATGGGTCGGCAGTCATATGGGCCGAAGCTCCAGTGTCCAGAAATCAATCAGCAGCATCGAGTCCAGCAATAGAACATGACGTGTTAAAGGCTTCAGCAAGGTGAGCATGAGAAGAATCAGGTCGAACATACCGTTGGTTGCAGCGGTCAGCATAATGGCCCTCTTTGCAGCATATTTGGCAGTGAGGTGGTCGACGACCTTGACTTGAGTGGGTTCGTCCTCGATTAGAAGAGTTGTTTTTGTGAGAATAAGAACGACCTCGCTGGTTGGTAAAGGAAGCAGGGTGGCTTCCATGGGTGCGACCACGATTAGTGACTGTGAATGCTGTAGGAGTGGAGTTAGAGGACTCAAGGGAGAGCTGAAACAACTCAAAACTTTTAGCTTTAGAGACTAAATCTGCAAAACAGGGGATAGAGGTGAGAGCCATCTGAGTAGTAGAAAAAGCTGAAAATTCAGTGCCGAGTCCACGAAGGAACCAGTGCACTTTATCAATGTCCTCGACCGGTCTGCCAATGGCATGAAGTTGGTCACAAATTTTTTTGAAGGCATGGGCATACTCAGCAACAGGTTTGGTGCCACGTTTCATCAACTGCAAGTCATCCTTGAGTCTCAGTTCACGAGCTTTCGATTGATGGCTGAACGTAGTTTCCAACGCAAGCCAAACATCACGTGCAGTAGAGAGACCAACGACAACAGCCATGGCTTCCTCAGTGAGAGAGGAGAGCAGGAGACAGAGAAGTCGTTGATCGGCTGCTCTCCATGCCAAATATTTGGGGTTGAGTGTTGAAGAGGTTTCTGGTTCAAAGCGAGGTGGTGGAACCATAGTTCCATCGACATAGCCCAACATGTCTTGACTCTCAAGAAGAGCGAGAAGTTGGCTTTTCCAAAGAAGATAATTGGAGGAAGAAAGTTTGATGGTGATCATATGGATTAGAGTATTGAAAGGAAGAAGATGATAAGAAGATTCGGAAGCCATAGAGAAGAAAGGATCAGGGTTGTTAAACCAAAAGGGCTCTGATACCATGTGAATGTTTGCTAAATCCACCACACCTAAATGGGGGTGAGAGTTCTCTTATTTATAATCATTTACAGGATAAAGACATATGGTAAATTACAAATAATATGGAAATAGTAATAAAAGGAAAGAATAATAAATGAATGCAATATATTTGCCTTTAATAAGAGGGCAAATATGGTAACCCATTATGTAAGACAAATATCTAGATATTTGCCTTATAATGAACGGTCAACTATCCTTAACATTCTTTTATATTTTTTAAAAATTTTTGGGATTATTCCAAACATTTTCTCTTTTTAACTCATCTTGAAATTCTCGAATATAAACAAGGGACATGTTTCCCTAATAAGTTACTTTAGCGTATATATTTTTTCAAACATTTACTTTGGACTTATTGAATAACTATTTAGTTTTAATTTTTGTTTTGAAAACGTAGGCTTGTTTCCTCATATTTATTTACAATGATTTTTATTTTTATCAAGAAAAATTATATTTAAAATTTTCAAAACTTAATTAAATTATATTTAAAATTTTCAAAACTTAATTAAAACTTTGAAAATATTTGTAAAAAGAAACAAAAGGACCCTACACTAGAAGTGATATTTATAGATTTAATATTAAAAGAAAAAAGGAAATGAAACTTAGTTATTGAGTTTCGAAAAATAGGCATTAATATAAAAAACCCAAACAGAAAATTACCATTTTTCCAAGTTTGGTGGGCTAATTAAGTGAAATTTAAAGAACTAAATAGCTAATTTTATTTTTTTTTTACTTATTTATTATTGAGAATTTAAATTTGTGGACAAAAATTTTGGTGGTGGAAGTAGTTTGATTAATTAAAATAATTAAAATAATTGAAATGGATATTGATCGCAAAAAAAGACTATGAAAGAAAAAGGAAAAACCTAAAAGGGTATTTTGGGGAAAAAGAAAACGAATAATTTTCAAAATTCAACGCTTACATTTAATTAAACGTCTTTTTCCTCCTTTCGCGTAAAAGCAAAGTGTTGAAATGAAACCGCTGGCGCTCGGGAATATTTGTTAGCCCCACCTTCCACTGCCCCATTTCAATTCTTCTCTCAATTTCAGCGTTGAGGCCGAACTTTCTTAGAAACAGAGGTGGAGGGGGTTGAGGAGAGGACTCCAGTTCTCTCTCTTTTGCTTAATCTTTTCTGAACAGACCAAATTCTTCTTTCTTTTTCTTCTTCTTCTTCTTCTTCTTCTTCTTCTTCTTCTTCTTCTTCTTCTGGGTATGGTGGTGGAGACTAGAGTGTTGACATGGAGGAGGGTGTTCAAGTCTCTCCAGGCTCTGGCAGCCCATGGTTTTCTTTTGTCCTTCACGCTTACGCTTGCTCTCAAGCTCGACCATCTCGTCTCTTACTCTTGGTGGTTCGTACCTCTTTCAATTCCTTATTCAACTTTTCTGTTTTTTTTTTTGCAGAAAATTAGTGGAACCCATTTGTAATTTTGTGTAATTTGAACTTTTTTGGGTCCAAATTCTGAAGTTCTTTCATTATTTGGTGGTATGGAGAATGTAGAACTGAATTTGGAGGTGTTAGCCTGATTTCTCGCTAGCATTTTGTTGTGTTTCTCTGCTCTTATCTTCTGCATACAATTTCTGCCCTGCTTTGTTTTTCTACCTCATAAGGAAATTTGAATATAAAAAAGTTTCTGAGGCTCTGTTTGCTTGGATTTGATTGGTCATTTTGTATTACTTTCTGGTATGTGTGGAGGGGCCTGCATATGGGCTTGGGTTTGAACTCCCAAACGAAGTTATTTCACTGTCTGGTGGGTATAGAGAAACCTGCATCTGGGTCCCACCTAATTTGAAAGGCCTCGGTTAATCGTTTTTGAAATTTCATCTCTGTGCTTGTGTTGATAAGAAGGTTGCGGCAGTTATTTCCACTCTTGGGTATTTTTAAGGGTAAATTTCAGATGGGCACTCATAATCTCTGGCTATTGCTATTTGGCTTGCTAATACCTGTCAGCTGTCATTACATAAACTTGCTTTTTAAGAGGACGGGAAGTCTTATATTATGAAATTAGAACATTACTGTAATATATTGACTGTGCGTTTATAATATGTTTGTCTTGACATGAAATTGTGGAAGAACAATATACAGCCATAACTTGAATGTAGAGGAGTCTTATGCAATACCAAAATCTAGAGCTAGTTTAGTCCTTTATAAGGCCTAGTTTGAAGTAGGTTCAAATATTGAAGAGTGTCTTCTTGGGCTTATTCTGGAACTCTGGGGTAGTATATGGTTTGTTCATATGAATGCAAGTTACATTGCAATTCATGCTTAACATGGTTAACTCAGCTCTAGATATGCATGAAGATTTTTTCTTTGCCATGAACGAGCTGCCATTTACATGTTCTATTATTTTCTCTTTGGAGATTTGTGGGAATGCATTGGAAAAGTCCTTCCCGCTCTTAACATCTGAATTAATAGATAGAATCAATTTATCCTTTTTGTCTGCAGGGTTGTCTTTTCACCCCTATGGCTTTTTCATTTAGTTGCAGCAAGAGGCAGATTTTCTCTACCTGCTCCATCAATGCCTCATGACCGATATGTATGTGATTCGTCTACTTTGTTTTCTAATCTCATATAACCTAACCAATTTCATTTTGTTCTTCCTCGGTAAAGAACACAAATTTAAACATTCCTTTGTGATGCACAGTGGGCACCGTGGCATGCTGTCATGGCAACACCATTACTTGTTGCTTTCGAAGTACTTCTTTGTATATATTTAGAGTGCAGTAATGGTAGGTAGTCTCTTTAGTTATTGTTTCTCCTTGGGCTTCTGGAGTGTTTGATTCCATGTATTGGAAGTTTTTCATGCTTGTAGGCTCATAAATAGAGATCAAGTGACTTGGATTTTCCACCAACGTCTGGACACTAATATGGGTCCACTAGAATAAAGTGATGCTAATTTCATAATAATCACTCGTACTTTAATCTTAATGCAGCTTAATTTTACTGCAGTTGTAGATTTGAAGATTGTCTTTGTTCCCCTCATGATATTTGAGATAGCAATTTTGGTCGACAATATCAGGTACAATCACGTTCTTCCACACGATCATGAATTCTTCGTCAATTGTTCTTTTTTTTTTTTACCTCTAAGGCTCTGGAAAATTGGAATACACAATTTTATTGTATATGTATTTTTTCCTTTGGAGAAACAAATATTTTCCACTTGAGATGAAGTACAAAAAAGAGGATGAGGCATCCTCAAACCCATCATGGAGGCTTACGAAATGCATCCTAATTAGCACCAATATCTAAGAAAGAGTAATTACAAAAAAAGCTACAAAGAGAACTCTGTGTCTTGACTGTTAGTGACTAATTGAATAAATAATTGTGCAACCCTTCTAGAGAAAGCCTTAAACCTTTGGTGATTTGATATTTCTTTGTGATTTTCTCTCCATTGTTCTTTGAGCTAAAATATTTCGGTAATTTTCATTATATCATATTTACTTCATTTTCAATTATATGAATTTTTTCTTGTAGGATGTGTAGAGCCCTACTGCCTGGAGATGAAGAAGACAACGTAAGCGATGAAGTTATATGGGAAACGCTACCTGTAAGTTGGATTGGAAAATTATTCTTTTGCATATAATGCTGAATGTGAATCAAAATTTCAGCATCAATGATTTACCATCATATGCTATCCTCTGGGGAGTACTACTTAGGTTTTTGCATGGTGATGACTGATTATTAAGAAAACAACGCTTTCTTTTAGCACGTTGCCCTTAGACATGCTACAGTTCCCAAGAGTTTCATCAACTTTTTAGATTAAAATTTCCATTATTTGGATAGCTCCTTTTTCTGTACAATTGAAAACGATTTACAAAGGATGGGACTATGGTGTGGTATCATCATTGGAATAGCTATGCTTTTAGCTTTTATTTTTTATTTTTTATTTTTATTTTGAGGTCTTTGTGCTTGATTGAAGCTAGTGAAAAAGGTAAAAGGGCTTAAAGCTAAAGGAATTTTTAAGGCTATTCCTGCTTATTCCAGTTGAAATGACACGATACTTTTTCTGGTTATGATCTAACATATCCTTGAAAGAGCCATGTAATGATTACCTTGATTCTTGGTCATCCTGTATAAGTCTTAGAAAATTAGGTTGTATGGGCTATTATATTCAAGTGTTTGGTTTTTACAAGTTCCAAGTATATATATATATATATATATTGCTATGATATTTTGATACTCAGTTATTGATCTCTGGTTCCAGCACTTCTGGGTCTCAATCTCCATGGTTTTCTTCATCGCTGCAACCCTTTTCACTCTTCTTAAGCTTAGTGGTACGTTTACCTCTTCTCAAATGAACTAAGATTATTAGAGTCATATTAAGTTGTTACTCACAGTCTTATAGCAACTAGGTCTAGGTCCATTAATTGCTCACCATCTTGACTTTCTGATTGTTATTTTTATGGCTATACTTTACAAGACCATTTATACTAAAGATCTCTGGATGTACGTCATAATGTGTCTTCAGAGTATCAAAGCTCTTGTAGCAAGTTTTTTTTGAAATTACTTGAAAAGATTGTGACCTGTTAGTTCAGATCGGGGTTAAAATTACTTGAGCCTTTTGGGTTCTTGATCGGGGAAAATGAACATTTTAGTGCTTTTTTTAATAGGAAACTAAAAATATTATTAACAGAGCCAAGAATAAAGATAGAAAAAAGGGGGATGAGATATTCCCACAAAACCAAGGGGTTACAAAATAGAATCCCAATGGATATGACCGTATGAATAAGTATTTTCGTGCACTTAAGTTTATATTCGAAGCTTCATCGTGAAAATATTCTCGTGATAATTTTAGTGTTATAGACATGTAACAAGTGGAGGATGCACGGGATAAATTTCTAATTTTTGAAAATTGATATGAGCTCTGTTTGATAATAATTGTTTTAAGTTTTACGTTTCATTAAATTAAGGTAGATAATGATTTGCCTGTTCTACTTTCTAGTTTTAGCACACTGTTGAAATATTGACAAAACTTCAACTTTTTCTAAAAGAACTACTATTTTTAGAGTTTAGGATTTTGCTATGTTTTAAGAAACATTTTTACAAGTAGAATGGAAAATAAAAAAGAAAAATAAAATAAAACAACCTTAATTTCAAAACGGCGCTTCCCGTCATTATATCTTTGAGCGAAAACATGCTATTGACATGCGTGCATGCGACAGGAACTCGCTAGGGAAACTTAAAAGAAGAATAAACATTAGGGAGACTCAGTAAACCATAATCAAAAGGGGCATGACCTGTAATACTTGTTCTGTGAACAGTATCATATTGTTGATATGCTTGCAAGTGATACAAACAGTAGGGAGGCTCATTTAACCTTCACAGACTGATAAAAAACACACTCCTTTTTTATGCAGGCAGTGTAGCTGCTCTGGGCTGGTGGGATTTATTTATAAATTACTGGTACATTGACTTTGAGTCTGCTTTAAATATATGTGGTTAAATTGCATGTTGTGATCCTAAACTTTCGTAGACCTGTTTATTTAATTCTATACTTTTAAAAGTTGCTAATAGATCCTCAAACTGTTTAATAAGTTTTTGCTAATAATTCATTTGGCAACAGCATGACATGCTAATTGTGTATTATTTAAGGATCATGCAATGGGTTGATTTAAAGCTTTGCTCTTGAATAATACAATCAATATGCCGCGTAAGTGTTAAACTCACATGGGGTGGATTTAAAGCTTAGTTCTTAAATAATACTATCTATGTGTTAAATAAGTGTTAAACTAATAATGTTAACAGGATGATCTTATTAGACAAAGTTGGAAATTCTAGTACTTATTAGATTTTTTTTTTATTTTTTTTTATTCAATAAAGGGACTAGATTAGATATAATTATCAAGATTTGGTGACATATTAGAAACCTTTTGAAGTTAAAGAACTAAATAGATGTAACAAGTTTTGGGACAAAAATTCTAGTTTAACCTTGTTTTTCTCTTTTCTTTCCTTGCATATTGAATTGTTCTCGAGAAATTCTTATATAAATCACAATTTCTCCTTAAAAATCTGCAGTATAGCGGAATGCTTCGCATTTCTTGTCTGCACGAAGTGGTATAATCCTATGATTCATAGGCATTCTCTTGTTAGAGAATCCAGTTCCTCTTCGCTGACCATTAGATACCTTGACTGGGATAGAGGTGTGGTTGTTTCCTCTGATGAGGTTCAACCCCAAGTCAGAGTTTGTAACTTGCAGGAAATTGGTGGACACATCATGAAGGTTCCTTTAATCATTTTCCAAATCATGCTTTTTATGCGCTTAGAGGTAAATTTTTAAAAAGATGAATTTTAAATGAAATTTTTCTATAGCTTCTGGGTTTCTCATTTCAAACATTTCAATTTCAGGGAACCCCTAGGAGTGCTTCCTATATTCCTTGTCTGGTTCTGTTCTCTCCCCTTTTCTTATTGCAAGGGGTGGGTTCAGTATTTGCGGCATATAGGTCAATAGAAAAAATTATAATTTTGCTAGTTGGTTCACCTACCTCTGTAAGATATCTTGATATAAGGTCGAAGGCTCGTGAACTGTTAGGGTTCATGCACCATGGATCGAGGTAAATTCTTGAATTTTTGTCTATTTCTTTAGTTGATTCCCAGTTATGCAACTTGAATTGAGTGTAGAATTTACAGGATAATTAGATATTATCCTTTGGTTTATATCAATTTCTTCCTTATTTGTAGGTTGCTAGGTTGGTGGTCAATTGATGAAGGTAGTCAAGAGGAGCAAGCTAAGCTTTATTCTGCTGGAAATTCTGGGTTTGTTTTCGACCTTACTTAACTTCAATCTGATTCTAGGTTTTATCTGATGCCCATGTACACTTCAATATATAATGCTAAGATCAACTCCGGGGAATCATATGGGGCTTCAAGTTATTAAGTTCTCTAAATAGGATCTTGAACCTGGACCTTGGAGAGTATCTCCAACGTATCCAGACCCTTACCATTAGGACGCCCTTCGAATTTGTTGTTGAACCCTTTAAAAATTGCTGTTATACATGTATACTACTTTAATTCACGATTCTTGTATTTTATTTGATCGATATCATACTTTTTGAGCACGCTACTTACCTGTTGTTTGATCTGGCTCAAATCTAGTAGATTGAGAAATGAAGATTTTGGATGAAGAAATGGTTTAAACTATATTCTCGATTGACATTTGCTGTAGCTTGAAATGGAAAGAAGTTGATGAACTTTCTTTGCTTGATACTATAAAGTAGTGATAAGTCTTCATTATTTTTTCTTTCTTATTCTAGTCTTTAATGCTATTATTCAGGTATGATACTTTCACACCGGAGACTGTAAAGAAAAGGACCAAATCCAATCTAGTTGATGAGGTAAAGAGAACATTATGTCTACTTCTGGTTGCCACATATTTACTGATACAACTTTGATAATATTGATTATTAGGGGCGTATTAGTGATAAACTAGTTAGTTTGTTGATTATTAGGGGCGTATTAGTGATAAACTAGTTAGTTTGTTCGAGGGGGTTATAAATGGAGTCGGTGTTAGAGGTGAACAAATGTTTTCGTAAGGATTTGTGATATGAAAACCTTAAATAAATGGGATGTAAGAACCCTTTTGGTTCACTAAAATCTCCACCTCAACCTAATCCCAACTTAAGTAAGGGTTAATTACAAAAAAGACCTAGTGATTTACGGCCACAAGGAAGCATGAAACCTAACAATTTTCCCAACTTCCTCATAACATGACAAAGAAAACTACCCTGCCACAACACTTTGTCTCTCTCCCTAAGGGGAACATTCGGAAGCACCTCCTCCAATAAAGATTGTCCATCTCCTTGGAAAGCCCTGCTAACACTGTACAAACTCCTCCAATGACTCGAAAGGTGGTTAGCATACTGAGACCCCCTGCAACAACTAGTCCAGGTCTCCTCCATGCCTCCTACAAAGAATGCACCAATGCGGGTACAAAACTAAGAGTGTCGATACGAGATATTAACCTCCAACAAAGAATGCACTAGTCCAGTGTCTTTGACCTTTGATTTCTCTTGTTCGGACACTGAGTCTCTCCATACATTGATAATGATATGTTATTGTCTAGTTTGGGGGAAACTTCCGTAATTTTACTTTTTCGCTTGTTGCAAAAGTTCTATTACCAATGAATCGAGAATCTTTCCCATTACCTATGAATATTGGACTATGTTCATATTCCCCATTTGTGTGCTTTGTTTTGAGGTTATATAGTCTTTCGATCAAGTCGCTGCATTTTGTGGGTTCGACGTTGCCTTCACCAAATCCTTCTTCGAACTCTTTAGGCTTCCAATGTCCTTTGTCTGATAGAGGTGCTGAAAGTAACGGGTCTTTTTAGGGGCAAATATTAATCGTTAGGGAGTAGGGTTGTTAGATAATGGAGAGTATAGGTCTACTCGAAGCCTATCAACCTCTGTATTTCTTCCAACAATTACGTACTCATAATTTTCAATTTAAATTCTGGTTCCTATCTTGTACTTTAAGTGTTTTACCTGTAGTGGACTTCTTTATTTACTTTTCTCGTTACAGATATGGAGATTACAAGCTGCATTAAATCAGCAGACAGAAGTTACGAAATTGAGCCGCCAGGAGCACGAAAAGCTTCTATATGTAACCTTTTCTGACTCAACTATTTAAATTTTTTAATACTCAGCTATGCTTAACCTATGAGAGAAAGAGAAGCTGTTTTTTCATGGATGGAAAACTATAAATGTTTCTGGTGGCTGTATTTGAGAATCATTTCTTTAAATTTGGGTCATTACAGGAGAAGATTCTTTGTAGAGTATGCTTTGATGAACCCATTGATATGGTTCTTCTTCCGTGTAGGCATCACATTCTTTGCAGGTAATGTTCACCTTCCCCTTTGTTCATCTTCTGCTTGCTTTAACTCTGACAGTCAAATTGACTGTGTTGATCACAAATGGGATTTCAGCTCTTGTAGTGAGAAGTGTAATCGTTGCCCAATCTGTCGGGAATCGATCGAAGAACGGCTGCCTGTAAATGATGTTTAGTGATAAAGCCCCATATTGGTCGGGCTGGCTCAAAGCGCTGGATTGTTGCTTGTGTTTTTTTAGATGGGACAGGCATCAACAGTGTCTAACAACATATGGTGTGTATACAAAATTTCTACACGGACCAGTTTGAAAGTTCACTGAGTGTTGAGTTCCTTGCTTTGGACTGTAATTGAGTGAGAGATTATGTTTTCAGCAAATATTATGGGATCCATAGTTCACTCAAACTTGTAAATTCGTCAAACTCATGTAACCTTATGACCAACCCAATTCAACTTTGTAGTGTTGGAATCATCTATATAAGTTATGTATAGAAAGTGATAATACTTCAGAGATCCATTTTACTTATTGTATCAAAAGGAGTTGTTTGATGTCATATATTATCATAATCATGTCAGAAGGCGATATTATCCCACATAGGCATTGTTCTTGCCACTATGTCCCTTATCACGTAGCGGTGCTCCATTTGACCATTCTTGCAAAATCCACCGCCAAGAATCTTACGACTTTTTATCAAGTTTTCCTTTCACCTCTTACGTTATCTTGCATTTTAGGATTCAAGGGGCATCTTCTTCTAGCACCCAACTTATCTTGACACAGTCAACTAGGTTTTCTCGAGGCTGCAACCTACAACATTCTCTTAGAGGCACTCAGCCTTGGAACAAGGCTTGCTCATTCAACTTTCATTCACCCAATGATAATGTTGTCATTAAAAAGCATCAAAAGCAAAGAAGTATTTGTAGAGTCAAACATTTAGTTTACAAAATTTCCAAGACTCAATTTGGGAGGTTTTGAAACTTTGAGCTAAGACAAGAGTAAACAAATGAAAATAAGTATTAGTTAAAATAGATGAAATTTACACGTAGTCAAAATCCAAAACGAAAACATTACAAAACAGATGTTGTTCAAGTTATTGACAAATGGACAATGAGAATGAGATGTGTAGGAATAAGAACCCATAAAAATGTAGATAAAAGCGATGCCCCGAGTCGACACCCTTCTGTGACAGCGTAGCACCTGAGCACTCCCCTACCTCGACCAACATCATTACTCACCTAAAAAAGAAACTATAACTAGGGGCGAGCATAAAAATATTTAATAAGCAGTCTACTTAGAGGCTCTCAATGCATCTTTATTCTATCAAGTTACCACATGCTTTTCTTTCGGGCTAGGAAGTTTAGGTCTAGCTCTACAACTATCTAAGATTTTGGGAAACCCTCGAAGTTTTGAGCATTCTCATGTTCATCACAAACCCACCCTTGAGTCTAGAGGAGGTTCACCCATTTCTAGTGTCAAGGTTTACCGGGTGATAAATAATTAGTATCCTATATTGAGGCACTACCTCATAAAATCTGTTGAGACAATATGTCATCTAGTTGGTCTAAAATCATCCTAGAAAGGTTAGTTGGCAACCCTTCCACAAGGTTATAGATTCCCTCTGAATCTTGAAGGAGCGACCTCATGTACCGACCAACTACTAAGTTATATGTGTGGTCTCACGCCCCATCTCAGGATAGGTTTAGAGCACAAAGACCCTACTTAGGAGATAGTTGTAAATAAGGGTACCTAGCCACCTTGGCATGCTACACTATTCGATCTAGGCCTGGCTTTACGGTACTGTGGCTTGGTAGGGTGCTTCTAGCACTAAAGGTGTACCAAAATAGATAAGAGACAGAGATTCTAGTGATTTCCATCACACTAATACTGTGTCACGGTCATTCATTTTCAACCGTTGTGGTTTCGTTGAACCTTAGGTCAAGTTTGTCTTCGTCCACCAAACACAATTTATATGAAATCTAAGCTTGTTCGACAACACGCACTGCCTGTGCATGCATGTTCAATCATCAGCGATACAACCAACTTGCCTATACACTAGGCTAAATCATTGAGCTCGACCTTACCTCTACTCCGAGTCAAGATCTACCAATGCAACATCGCATTCCAACATCATCTTGATTTCCAATTAGCATGACCCATCTGTCTTAATGTCATCCCAAGTCATCGGGTGTCATCGACCATTGCAACTCACTTGTTTATGCTATCGAGAACGGACCCATGTGTCGCTCATAATATTAAAACATCTCAAAAACCCATCTAGGTTCTATTAGGGCATTGGACCCTCATGTGTCCATGTCATATCATTTATGGACTCTATATTGGAGCTCTAACCTTTGATAAATGGGTTGGGGTGTGGCACACCCATGTCGCCCATAACGCCCTTGAAAAATCAATTTCAAAGGAACCATTTGAGACTCTTATCTGGTTCTAAGATAAAAATTATGAATTTGGGAGAGTATTTATGGGAAAAGGAGAAGAGTGGGTGGAGGAAATAATGGGGGGAGGGAGAGAGAAGCAGAGAAAATGGGAAAATGGAAGAAATGTGGGGTAAATAAGGGAAATAAGAAGGGGGGCGTGCGCGCACACATATGGTACAAGATTAAAAAAATGTACACATTGTAGATGAAAGGTAATATTGGTTCCTATCTTGAGTCGATGTCATTTTTCGTTTAATATAGCTAGTTGATCACCAAAGCGATAAGGAAAAAGCAAGTTCTTTTGGTCAAGTATATAGCACTTAGAACTACATCAACAATTCTTCCAAAGAGAAAGCCATCAATATAAGTTTAGATAACTGTATAACAAACATTTTAACATCATCCAGACTCTTTGTTATCATATCTTCTCTAGAGAACCTTTGTTGGTTCAATGCATTTTACCATCACAATGGGTGCTTGTTCGTGCCTTTTTCTCATCATCATAAAAATAAAAAATAAAAAAAAAAAAAAAAAAAAAAAAGAAGAAGAAGAAGAAGAAGAAAAGAAAAGATGGGAGGAAGAGTTATTAATCATGAATACAAATATAAGTTTACAAATCTTCCAATTCAAAGCATTCACATTTTTATTTTCAAGTTATAACACAAACCTTAAATGAAATCGCAAGTATCCAACTTAGATTTTATTGTACAAGGAAAAACATTATTTCGAACATACCTCATTTGGATCATTTTAAATCCTTTCTATAGAAAATATATTTTGCATCTTGATTTCCAGCATGGGAGGCTTGAACTACATCCGCTCATTGGTAAACACCTATTGTAAACAAGCACTAGTGAGTCACGACAGTGAACCATATTGATTGAGAACAATAGCAACCTCTTAAGAAACACACTAAAGAGAGGAAGTGGGTCAGTCTCTTTCACGTGCTAGGAACCCAAAGTGTATTGTCCTAGGTCTAGCCGCTCATGGGCATACAATGTAGGTTATATTTTGTGAGCTAGAAATTGGAGCAATTTTAAGTGAATGACTAGTAGTTGTTAAAGTGTGGAGTAAGTTTTAGTGATTTATTTAGAAGATTTGCCATTAGTTTTTAACTTTCTTAAAAGTTTAGAAAATTCTTAAAAAATTGAAAATTGAAAGGTATAGCTAATCACTCGGTTGTTCTTCCTACTCTATTTATTTATTTTGGTGCATTTCAATCGTGGGTCATATTCGACATTTGGTGTCAGATCTAGGATGCCAAAAAGAAATGTTAGTCGCCACCGAAAGTCGATGAAGAAGATATGACAATGATAAAGAGCAGAAAGGAGGGGAGTGTAACGCTCCATATTTCGATAAAGATGCACAAGGGGTGTTGGACACCCTTGAGCATGGTGACGAAGCGTAAGAATAGAATGACTCTTGCCGCCATCTACCAAGCAGTTCATGTTGGCAGAGAAGGACTTGAGAAAGGTGGCGTGCGAGGTGCATGCATTGCATGTGGGTGTGGAACATGGAAGCCAACTTGTATGAAATTCTCACTACCCTCTTGGACACATGCTCCTCGATCCCCATGCCTCGTCAAACAACGCCAAACTAGCCCTCAGCCTTCCCAGAGACCACCTGCAAGAAGATAGAGAGGGGAAACGAGAGGGAGAGAGAAGGAGAGAAAGAGAGAGAAGGAAATTGGGAAACACACCAGCGAGCCCAGCCAGAGGAAATCCGATGTCGAAATGGGCATCTCAAGCAACGAAAGAATAAAACACGTCTGCCCATACACGAGAGATGAGTTTCATGCCTTAACATCGTTCCCTATCGTCAGAATCGAAAATGGGTTTCGGGTTGCCTTGGACCTTCACAGATCTAGGTGTTATAGGTGTTTGTCATCCATAATACAACGTGGGAGGGAAAGAGAAAGGAGAAACAACGAAGAACTAAAGGGAAACGCTGAGAAACGAACGTCGGAGCGACGTATCAGAGGGGATAGAAAATTGGTTGGAAAACTCAAGAGAATCGGGTGGAGAAAACGAAGTTCGTGGATCTGGGTCGGATTTGGTTCGGATACCTAACAACCTGACCATCAGTAACCCAATTTCCTCGAGCGCCAAATCGGTTACGGCCCAAGTCTTAACATCTACCTGAAAGTTGGCCTTGAAACGCACAACAAACGGCCCAAAACCCGCGCCTTCAGCAGCCTAGAACCTGCACCACAACTGCGACCGGCGACCTGCGCCTCGACCCAAAATGCCACTCGAACACACGACTCCTCTGCCACAGCAACACATGTTGGACATGCAAACGCGTGACTCCTTCTGCTTACACGGTTCATCAGCTCAGCTCGACTGCAGCTCGGTGCGGCTTCTCAGCTCAAAATGCGATCATTTGGCTCCGGTTACAAAATTTCATATCAATCCCTATGTTTTTATCCTCCCATAATTGAATTTGACCTTAATTTAAGCCATTGAGGACAGTATAATGTCCTATTTCCAAATTTAAGTTAAATTAGGATAGAAATATGAATTATTAACGTAAATAATATGAACGTTCGAATAGGAAAAAACTCCTCACCATACGTGGAGAACCTTTGAGGAAACAAAATCCAAACGTACTCAAGTTTAGGGAGAACGTCAGCTAAGACAGACCAAGTAAGTAGTCTTGCTATCGGGATGGTTATATTTGATGTCGACATGTACTCTGTAGTTATGCACATGTCATATATATTGATATATGTGAATTGTTTGTGAATTGATATGACTATGAAATGATATGTATATGTTATGACATGTGAATTTTATGATAACACTTACGGTATGATGTGTCCAATTATATGTTAGAGATAAAATATGAGAAGGATGCGATAAACATAATGTAACAATAGAACTAAGATCTATTCACAAAAATGCTATGGTTATGATAGATTGATAAAACGATACAATAAGGTTATGAATAGAAAACACTATGGTTATGATAGATTGATAAAACAATACAATAAGGTTATGAATAGAAAACACTATGGTTATGATAGATTGATGAAACGATACAATAAGGTTATGTATAGAAAACACTATGGTTATGATAGATTGATAAAATGATACAATAAGACTATGTATAGACAACGCTATGATTATGATAGATTGATAAAACAATACGATAATGTTATGTATAGAAAATGCTATGGTTATGATAGATTGATTAAACGATACAATGAGCTTGAGTATAGAAATGCTATGGAAATGATAGATTACTAAAATGATACGGGAAGGTTAGGTATAGAAAACGTTATGGTTATGATAGATTGATAAAACGATACGACAATGATATGTATAGAAAACAATATGATTACCATAGATGCTGAGACGATGTGGTTAGAATAAGTTTAGGAAACGATATGACCAGGATATGTATATAGAACGATATAGATACGAAATGGTTAGGATATGGGAACAATGTATGTATTTATATATATCGTAATATATTTGAGAATGATATGATATATGTTATGGTAAGATAGGTTTGATGAATTGATATAGCTATTATAAGATATGTTGAAGGCATGTTCGAGATATGCTATGTGATTGTATTGATTTACAATATGATACGATATGTGTATGATATGGATTGTTATGTCTAAAAACGTGTAAATGTTATGATATGATATGTGTTGACATGAGTTATATGATTGATATGCAAAACAACGAACTAGCATGAAATACAACCCCGACATAGCATGTGAATATGATGAATGATATGAGATGAAGGAAGATGTTAGCGGGTTGTATTGAATGATAATGAAAACGAAAAAATATTGGGACCTCATGCATTACGTTCATGCATGGGGAGATATCACTATTCTTTTACGATAGTACGAATGCGTATACTACTAGGCAGGGGAGCAATCATTATGTTTACCATAAAGTTGCCGTGATGGTCGCTATTTCTAACGGGTGTTTGGAATCAACAACTCCCAGAGAATGCTCGTCGACCGAAAAGGGGGCCCAAAAGATGTGTGAATGACTGGTGTGTCCATACTCGCACGTGTGAACCGCGTGTAAGGAAATTAAGTACACATCCCAATTGCCCGTTAGGATAGCCACCATAGTAAAATAGAATATTATGATAGGTCCCATTCATGAAATTGTATGTGGTTGCATTTAACCCTAATAGTGGGGTCACTTAGTGAGTATTTCTTAAAATACTCCACCCACGTGCTACTTCTATTTTAGGTAAAGGCAAGGCATTCCTATACGGCTAACGACGACACAGCAACTCGAGACCATGATACATGCATAGGGTAGTTGCATTATTTTCTTAGATTTGGGTTAGAATCAGGTGTTTTTAATTTAAATGTTTATTTATTTCATTTAATTTATTGTCGTTTTAAAGATGTTTTCGAACATGTAAATCCATTACTCTATTTTAAGATGAAGGTTATGTTTTATGAAAGTTTAAATGAACTATTTCCACATTCAATGTTTATGATATTAATACAGTAGCGACCTTAGATTAAGTAGAAAATTTAGGGTCATTACAGTGTAGACCCTGAAAAGTGAATTCGAGGCTATCCGTATGAAGGACAATTAGTCAATCTACAACTTTTCCATGAAGTTGACGACGATCATTAACGACATCTGTTCATTAGAGGACAAGGTGGATGGGATCTCCATCATTAAGAAGTTCATTTGAGTTGTTCCCTCGAGATTCATGCAGATTGTTACCTCCATTGAGCAGTTTAGCGACCTTAAGAACATGTCGGTTGAGGAGGTCGTTGGTCATCTTAAGATCCATGAGGAGAGACTACGTGGCTACGATGACAGAAAGGAGGAGAACCATCTCTTACTGACAATGAGGAGTGGCTCGCACGGATGAAAAGGAAAGATGCGACTGATTCTTCCTTTTGAGGTACGAAGGTACATGGCGACCACAACAAGGAAAGTAAAGGTCGTGGGTGTGGCCGCGGTCTTTGCCATAAAAGTGGTGAAGAGGTCGTGACAATACCAAACAAATCCATGATGATGCCAACCATCGGAAGGATGAGAGTAAGTGTTACTCTTGTGGAAAATACGAGCACTATGTGGTAGAGTGCTGTAAGAAGAAGCAGGATGAGAAGACAAACCTCACACTCATGCATGACCAAGAGTGTAACCCCCTGTTAGGTTTAATATACATACATACATACATACATACATACATATATATAGTATGAGTGTGTATTAAAATAAAAATAACAAAATAAAAAAAAATAAAAAGAAAAAAACTGACCACCCCATTTAATCTCTCCGTCCATCCCTAGAATACCTTCCTCATTCATAAACAGAAAGAAAATATTTTTTTGGGGAAAAATGTATATAATGGAGAGATGGTTATATAATAATCGAGAGATAGGAAGGAAGGGCAGATAATGGAGAGATGGTAGGCAGAGGAAGAGAGACGTCATTCGAAAAGGTTAGTAGTTAGATTTACCTTTTCCTTTCTATGAAAGATATTAGCTATTATTTAGATTTAAGTTAGAAATTTAGAAATTATCTGCAATGATATGAAATAGAAATTATCTCTCCTAGCAATTAGCAATTATTTAGATCCAAATGCAATGATCTTAGATAGAAATTATCTTATTCTAGCAAGAGTCCATTAAATTGGTCAAAGAAAAAAAGAATAGATAGATAAGAAAGAGAGGAAGATAGGGAAAATGAAGAGGGGTAAAACATATTCAAATAAAAAAAGCAAGAGTCCATTAAAATTGGTAAAGGAATAGATAGATAAGAAAGAGAGGAAGATAGGGAAAAGGAAGATCTGGAAAACATATTCAAATTAAAAAAAAAAAAAACAAAGATTTGGCAAACTGGATAAAAAGGAAAATCTGGAAAACATATTCAAATAAAAAGAAACTAAGATTTGGGAATAGTAAAGCCAACAAAATCTGGGAATAGAATTAAACTTTTGAACAGAATTAAAATGAGGTGAGAATTAAATGATTTAGATATGGGAGTAGATACATGGAAAGAGAGAAAGATTATGAAAAGAGAGAAAGATTATATTTTGAAATAATAAAGCCAACAAAAAAATTTCTTAATAGAATTAAATTGGTGAACAGAATTAAACGATTTAGATATAGGAGTAGAATTAAACCCCTTCGAATAAACTGCTTAAAGAATTATAGAATTAAACTAGTTTGAGAAACTGATTAAAAGAATTAGATTTAAATTGCTTAAAATAATTAGATATACAAGTAGAATTAAACCGCTCAAAAGAATTAGAGTAATATAAAAAATATTTTAGGAAAGAAAAGAAAATTAGAATGGTTTGAAAATGGCAAGTACGGTTCATAAGACAAGTATGGTAAACAGAATTAAAATATAACATAGAAGAGAAATAAGTGAGAGAAGAAAAATGGAAGATATGAGAAATTATTATATTTGTATCTATAGGATATAACATTAAATGTTGAATTATACAAGCCACTTGAAATATTAATAATATTGACATATTATTAATTTAAGTTTTAAGTTTTATTATCCTATATAATTTAGAAACAATGAAAACATGGAATTCGATTTTTATTGAGACCGTTTAGAGCCGTATTTCACACGGTTAGTTGGATTATTAATTAAAATGTGAAATACTAACAAAAGGTGACGGACGATGCGATAGGAAGCAAACCTTGGCAACATTTGGTGTAGTTCTGAAGGAACGGGAGCTTACGTTAAATAAATTAGGGAATACTTCGGCCAAGACCACCCAGGGAAGTGGTCTTACTATAGGATAGGCTAAAAATTGTATGAGTTATGATGATGTATGAACTATGTCGTACGATGCGGTATATGAGTTATGATGATGTATGAGTTATGATGATGTGTGTAGTATATATATATTTTGATGAATAACGTACTTGATATGTTTGATGCACTTTGTGGCAATATGATGAGTATGATGATTGCGTGACGTTTACTTTAATATGATGATGTTTTCCATATTGAGCATGCTATATGATGACGAGTGTCATATTGCATCATGTCATTAGATCGACATAAGACACAACCCTAAGAGCGTGAAAATGATATTAGTATAAATATCCACGATTATGTGTTACCTAGAGTAACAAAGAGATGAGACTAGATGGTTGTGTTAGAAGAGACATTATGATGGATTTAGAGGGACCTCATGCATATTGTATGTTCATAAGCATAGGGCTACTTCCCCTAGAGATGATGAGTGCGGACGTGCACCATACGATGAGTGCGAATGTGCACAGGTGCGAGCGCCCGGACGTCGCTACGGGGTTCCGCTGACCTCCAGACGTTACTACAGATTAGCTTGACTAGAGGGTCCAGGGGGTGTGCGAGCGCCCTGGGGGTTCACACTCGCACTTGTGAGTCGTGTGTAGGGAAATACTACACATCCAATTTGTCCGAGACTGGAGGCCACCCCTAAGATGATTAGAGATAGGTCCCTAAATCATGATTGCATGTGTTTGCATTTGCATGGCCCCCTATAGTGGGGCCACTTACTGAGTATTCTTCGAAATACTCAGGCCGTGTGCCACAACATTTTTTTTCAGGTCAAGGCAAGGCGCACTTGTACGGAGGACGGCGGCATCGCGAGCAGAGATTGTGGCACGTGCATAGGGTAGATTCACATTTAAATTTCTAGTCTTAAGTTAGAATAGGTTGATTGCATTTCATTGTTTTAAATTATTTTGTATTTGTTTTTGTTTTCTCTAAATTTCAGTATTTCATATTTAAACACATAAGACCCTGACTGTTTTTTCTAGAGAAGAAGTTGTTTTAAACGTTTTTTGATGTTTACGTTATAAATGATGTTCATGTAAGAGTTATATTTCCGCTTTATAGATGAGCATGAGACGTTAGTGGCGACTCTAGATATGTGGAAATTTAGGGTCGTTGTAAAGAGCCCACACTGATATTGGCTGAGAAGATGCCCAACCTATTGATGCTGAACGAAGAGAAGGTTATGGTGAAGCTTCTCACAAAAGAAGAAGACCGAGTGGAGACAACTGAGCAAGCAACCACATGATTAGAAATCGAGTAAAGTTCAAGGAACTTGTTGAGAAGCTAATTGAAAACGTGAATTTTGGTGACAAATCAATTGTACCGATCCAAAGCAGAAGATCCATCTTGCTTCAGTACAAGAACAACGAGCAACGTCTACTAAGCAAAGCACATTATATCCAAGCTTGAAGAGTAATATTATCAGTCTTGGCCATATGATGGAAGAAGACCTTAGAGTTGAGTTAGCTAGCCTGTTTCTTAAGATGTTTGACAAAAATGGAGCCCAAATAGTCCACCTCCCTATCGACAACACTCATAAACCCAACTTGTTTATGGCATGGAAGACTTGGGCATGTGAACTTTCAGGCGCTCAAAAGGATGGGCGAGAAGAAGATGACTATGGGGCAACCCAAAATCATACACCCGAACCAATTATGTAAAAATTGTCTAGTCTCTAAACAAGCAAGATTGTTCTTTCCAGCTCAAACATGTTTATGTCATGAGTGACCACTACAATTGGTTCATGCAAATTTATGTGACCCGATCACTCCATTGTCAATTACTGATAACAAGTATTTTATCTTAATTGTTGACAATTATAGTCGTTGGATGTAGGTGTACATGCTTAGAGAAAAAAGGAAAGACATTATGTGCATTCAAGAAGTTCATAAGTGTAAGACCCGATCCCCAATGAGAAATTTAAAATTTTATTTGACCTTTAAAGTCGAACTTTTGAAATTTTATTGAGGGTCTTTAGACCAAATTTCAAGATGAGACAGAAGAGAAAAATGCTTAAAAAGAAAAAAGAAACTTAAGAAAAAAAAGAAAGAAAAATGGTAGAAAATTAGAAATATGGTCATATTATGGAAATCTAAGTTATGTAGAAAGAAATATTAAAATGCAAAGAAAATACAAAAATAATTGTATTATGGAAATCGCAACGCTAAGGTGGAAGCAAAACGCACGCTAAGGTGGAAGCAAAACGCAGACCGGGGCTGGGACACGTGTCAGCCAGAAAAGGGGGCCTGCATCGCCGTAGAAGAAGGGCCACGTGTCAAGCGTCCATTCGCAGAGACAAAATCAAAAAAATATCTCACGTTCGTCAGGATTCAAAGGTCAACACCCAATAAACCCGCATGCAACCCAAGAGAAGATCCGACCCGCCCCATGTGCCACCTGCGAACGTAAGGGAATTTGGGTTTCTAGCGTTCGCTTCTGGATTTGAATCCATGAATTCATCAGTGGCTGACCAACCCGAGCGTGCCACATGACAGCACTAGGATGCACTGATGGTGTTAATATAACACATGCGGAAACAATTTGGATCTTAGGCACTCTAAGTACATCAATTATAGTAAATTAGCTAGCATGTTCAAAAGCATTACAACTCAATGAGTTTGAATACTAACATTTTGGCGCTCAAGTTCCTTTTTCCTCACGAACCGGTTTCGAACCACCACTAGTGTCTTCTCCACTATTCTTCGGCCTTAGAATGGGATTGTGGAATCCGGTGAGTGACTAAACTTGGGAGGCATTTAGTATAAATGAAGAGAGAGTTTGTGAGAGGTTTTTCTCAAGGTTTTTTTTTCGAAAGGAAGACCTTCCATGTACCATGATCACTCTATTCATAGAGTCATGTTTGCATGTTCATGCAAATTTGAGATCACCAAATTTTGACACTCAAAATTCCACTCAAATGTTTGAGATTATGTGGCAAGTTTGAGATTATGTGGCAAGCATGCAAGTTTGAGTTCACCAAATTTTGACACTCAAACTTCCACTAAAATTTGTGGGGTTTATTTGGCAAGCATGCAAGTTTGGTTAAACCAAATTTTGACACCTCAAAATTCCACTAACTCAAACATGGATTTTTCCATTAAATGAAGTCAACATTTTGACTTTCTTCATTTTGATTCAACAATTAATTCGAATAATTAATTTCAAAATAAAGTAATATTAAATGATTAATTAAACTATTTAATTAATATTTAATATTATTCAAATGCGAACCCAATCAATTCCGACATATATTTGATAAGATATTTAAATCTTATTTAAATATCTCAGATTCTCTCTTTTTGTTTAATTCGTAAATAAAACAAAAATACGGTTAAATATATCGTATATATGTAGCACATATTCCCTAATTTGAATTCGAACACTTTGAACTCACTCGTCACACTGTTCTATGGTTTAGTTCGATATAAGCTAGCAGAAAGACCTAATGGACCTATAGATTATGGGCTCCAACAATCCAAGATTAACCGGTTAAACTCATTAACCTTGTTAACCAACATTCGTTAACTACTAGGACACTCCACTATAGCCTAGTAGTTGCACTCCCCTCAATATAGATATATTTTTGTCCATTCGATATAACCATGATTAGTAAGTCGATCCTTCACAGGTTGTTCGTAACTAGAGCTGGGTCAATTTACCGTTTTACCCCTGAAGTTACTTCTTGTTCCTTATGTCTCACTGATCCTCTAATGAACAATTGGTTTGTGGTCCAACCAGTAAAACGAATCCCTCTCAGGCCAATGAGAGGGTGGGGCCCCTTGTTCAAGACCTGGAGTCAGTGCTTAAGGGAACTACCTCTCTTCTATCCCTAAAAGTGGGTAGGAGTGAATTCCATCTTGCACCCCACGTCCCCAGCCATTCACCCAGTCTTACCCCTCAAATGGGAGGCCTATTGAGTCGGCGAACTCGAGCCACTCTCACCCATGCAAATTTAAGGATAATTCCGAATAAATAGGAGTTCATTGTTAGCTCAGGATTAAAATCGAGTTACCTAGGTCATCAATCAGTCTCAACAATAAACGACATTATAAAGTGAGAGTGATTTTCTTCATGGTCCAATCTTATGCAATACTCATTGCATAGGACACCCCCACTCACATGTTTCCACATGTACAATTTAGTGATCACATTGTTTATGTCATATACAAGAGTGGGCCGCATCCATAGTGTCCCCAGGATAAGGTACTCAGCCTTATCCTCATACTATAGATCATTTTGACTATATACTTGAACTTGATCCACTCTTATGCCTCTACATATAGTTCAAGTAATCATACTATAGTCAGAGTGTTCTTAGTTTATTGGATTTAGATTAATAATCGTAAAGTTCACTTTATTCAATAACAATCTTTACTGAATAAACAACAATAATAACTTTATTCAAAATAGAATATGTTTTTGTTTACAAACTATGAGTTTTAGGACATAAAACCCAACACGCACATCTTCCTCCCTTAGGCGCGTTCATACACACGCGTGGTGTTTCTCTCTGGTGTGTGGGAGCACGTGCAGGGTGCGTGTAAGCTCCTTTTCTGCCCGTTCGAATTCTGCTTGCCCAATTTTTATCTTGATTCTAATCCTAACCATATTTTTATGTGAATTAGGACCTAAATGAATAAAATTAGTATTTTTGGAAACGCTATTTGTGTAAAAACGCTAAACAAAGGGCACACGTCAATCATGTAAGTCACCACATGGTATTTAAGAAGAAATACTTGTAGGATACGCTTGGAATGCATGCATGCTTGTGTGTTTACCTCACGTGATAGCTCTCCATGAATGGATTTAGGTAGTTTGGTTATTATGAGTATGTATGTGATATGTGAAGCATTATGAGGATTTTATGAGTGATATGTGAAGTATATATTTAATTCATGCTAAAAGGAGGATGAGAATTTGTGAACTCTGCGCTCCAGGAGCTTCATGGATGCTCCGTTGAACTTGTATGTTTATTTTGCATGAATTATGTATGATGATGCTAGATGATAGTTCCGTGCACACTCAGTTAATTTCCATGACCCACATTTATGATAAGCCTAGGGATTTGTGGTTAGAGTGACAAGTCACTAAGTATAACATAACCTTTCCTTTAGAAGCCTAACAGACCACCATGACTTACAAACCACCTTAGGAGTATCCTTAGACTGCAAGTGTATGAATGGTGTCATAGCTTCGTGGAGGACCAGGGATTCCTGATTAGAATCCATTGCTCTTAGTCGTTTCGCATGGAAAAAGTGAGCCCACGTCGTACAAACCATTTAGCTGGATGAGATAAGGGAAGGGTAACCCCTTCCCGATGAGGGGGACTATTATGGACCTAGGGGATTGCAGCTCACTTCCTAGATAAGATACCAAGTAGTCTCATAAGTCATGCTTGAGGTAGCTCCTCATAGGTCACTGTTAATACACAGGTCATCATAAGGGAAGACTTAGGGTTTAAATGAAAGGACGGAGAACCAAAGAAGCCCCAAGGATCTACGACCAGAATAAGACGCCCTAGAGCCAATGAGAAGTCCGTGGGATTCTGTTAAGCCTAGAATGCGATGACAGATTAGTTTTTATACTCATCCTTGTTTTCCTCTTTTTTAGGTGTTTGTAGGCTGTCGGTCGAGGTGGAGGAGCGTTCGAGAGTTGTGCGGTCAAAGAGAGGTAGTTCCGGAGCGTCAGTCCGTTTTCATTCTTTTGGAGTCTTTTGTATTTCTTTTTATATTTGTATGCCCCTTTGAAATGTTTGAAAATTAAACTTTTATGTCTTCTGTTTTAATTAAATTGTATTTTTATCTTTTATTCTACCTCTCTTTTAATTTCTTTTTAATTGCTTTCGCTTTCGTCTTTTTAGTCACAATTCGAGTTTTTAATCCTCGAAAATCAAGTTATGACAATAAGATTCATTGAAAATGGGTCTGATTGAGAGGAAGTTATCAAACATAAACTCAACATCGTATACTCCGCAACAAAATGGTGTGGTCGAGCGAAGAAACTACACCATAATGAACATTGCAAGAAGCTTACTCAATAGCATGCAAGTTTCGACGATTTTCTAAGGCGAGGCAATACGACATACAGTTTATCTTCTAAGTCATTTACCGAGAAAGGTGTTGGACACTCATACCCCCTATGAAGCATGGTTCGATAAGATGCCTCACTTCGAGCATCTAAGAGTCTTCGGTTGTACAACACTTGTTAAGACTACAAAGCTATATATCAAAAAACTTGATAACAGAAGTAAAAATATGGTGTATTTTGGCGTAGAGGATGGGACCACGACATATAAGCTATATGATCCATAACATGAGAAAATTCATATAAGTAGAGTTGTCGTATTCGAAGAAGAGAAGAAGAGAGATTAATGTAGTGTCGACAATAATAATAGATTGTTATAGAGTTCACTGATCTGGAAGAAGAGGAAGACGTGACAGACCTAGGAAGTACACTGACAACAACACCAATAATCCACATATGTCATCACCAGCGACACCAAAAGACATGATGAATTCTCTAGAACAAGAGAGCTCAAAAGAGAGCACATGAGGATCAGCAACGGAGGATGGATCAAGAAGTTCCATTCTCTTGCTGAAATTTATGTTGATACACTTGAAGAAGAATTGAATCCCAATGAGTTAGTGTTGCTCACAATCGAGGAGCCGACAACTTACCGTGAGGCAACAATTGAGATGACGTGGCAGGAGGTCATGCGAAAACAACTTGAAGCCATTGAGAAAAAGAAGATGTGCATACTCACTAACTTATCGCCGGATGCAAGTCCAACGATTTGAAGTAGGTGTTTAAGTTGAAGAAGAATAGTGAGGGAAATTTCATCAAACATAAAACAAGACTCATGGCGAAGGGATACGTGTAGTGGCAAGGAGTTGATTTTGAGTAGGTTTTTGTGCTTGTGGCTAAACTCGACACTGTAAGGCTGATTAGTGCCCTTGCAGCTCAATACGGGTGGGAGGACCATCACTTGTACGCAACTCAATCATGTCTGAGAATGGGTCCATGTGTCATTCATAATATTAGGACATCCTCAACATCCATTCATCAGAGTTCTATCGAGGCGTTGCCCCTCCCGTGCCAATGTCATGTTATTTACGAACTCTGTATCGGATAGCTAGTGCATAATCTAACCTTTTACACATGGACTTGGGCACAATAACACACACCTATGTCGCTCGATATGGTCCTTGAAAATCCCATTTCAACGGAAGTCACCTGAGACACTCGTCTTGGAACGCTCGCCCTCACTGTGACACACACATGTGCCATAGGGTAACTCACTTAGGGCACATTACCCCCCCCCGCTATAGTATATTTTAAGGCATTAACAAACTGGCAGGTGTAGACATGGTTTTGGCAAAACAGACATACGATGTCATTGAGCGTCCGTTTGGTGTTCGAATGACACCAAATTTGGCTAGCTTTTCTATTTTATATGGAAGAACTTGACTCTAAAACTACATGTCTAAATTCTCTTTGGAACCCTGACTATCTATGTTTAGGCTCAAGGTCATACCTAATCCTTCAATAGGCCTATCTGTGACACTCATGTCTACTTGTTGCCCCTATCTTGCTTAGGCCTTGTTACCTCTTCAATGCACACATTATATGGTTTTTTATATGATGTATCATCCTCCTCGGTTGTATCATGATATTCTTCTATATTGACCCTCACGTGACCGGATGGGCGCCACTTAAGGGTCACCACTTTGCTTGTCTTAACTTGAGGGTCACGACCTAATTTCATCATAGTATGGTTGTGACATTCTCTCTTCCACTTGCATTAGCTATCATCCTCAGTGACTATCTTAGGGCGCAATCACATTGCAGATTGTAATATTCTCTCCCACTTAATCTCGGCATTGTCCCGATGATGATTTGAACTTTGAACTGTTGCTGACTCAACCCATTGGAACTAATTGTGTTACATTCTATCCCACTTAATCTTGACATTATCTCGATGACGATCTAAACGTTGAACTATTGCTAACTTGACCCACTGGAACTGATCATGCTTCAGACAAGTGTAAATTCATTAAGCACTTGACTTCTCTTTTTTCATAATGCTTATCTTACTAAGTTCGAGTTGATGCTTTTGACTCCTCTTTGTTATATGACACCACTATCAGACTCTTCTTTGGACAGTTGTTGGGTGAACTTGTCCCAACATAACTTCGGCACTTCTTTTGACCAATCTACATACTCTCTAATTGGCACATAGCAGTACGCCTCGAGGGGTGCGTGATGACACAATCCAAAGTGTGATTGTACCCCGAAGTAAGTCATCGAGGATGATGACTAGTTTAAGTGGGAGAATGTCACAACCCAACAATGGTTGTGCCTCCAAGTATGTCATCGAGGACGATGACTTGTTTAAGTGGAGGAGAATGTCACAACCTAACTTTGAAGAGAGTAGGTTGTGATCCTCACGTTGCGACAAGAGAAGAGACGACCCTCAAGTGGCGTCCATCCGGCCATGTGAGGGCTTAGACGAGTGCCATGATGTGACCAAGGAGAATGGGGCATCATCTAACACACCACACGAAGTGGGCATTGAAGAAAAGTTGAGACATAAACAAGACAGAGACATTGAATAGACATGAGGGGCAAAGATAGGCTTGTTGAAGGGTCGGGTAGGGTCTTGAGCCTTAACCTTGAAAGTTAGAGTTCCAGAAGGAATTTGGACATGCGGTTTGAGAGTTAAGTCTGTCCATATGAAATATGAATGCTCGCCAAGTTTGGTGCCAATCGGACACTAGACGGACATTGCACGACACTGTATGACCGTTCACCAAAATCATGTCTATGCTTGGAAGATTGAAAATGGCTCAAAATGTACTATAGGGGTATCATGGTGTTAGCTCTCCACCACCCCTAGGCCTGTGGTCTAAGTGAGCTACCCTGTGGCACATACGTGTGTCACAGTGTGGGCGACGTGTTGAGACGAGTGTCTTGGGCGACTTCCTTTGAAATGGGTTTTTCAAAGACAGTACCGGACGACACGGGTGTGCCGGTATTGTGCCCCAGCCCGTGAGTTGAAGGTTGCTACATACACACACTATTCGTCATGGTATCCGTAAATGACACGACTTGGGCATGGGAGGACCAATGCCTCGATAGAACCCAGATGGATGGATATTCAGGAAGTCCCAATGAGATGAGCGACACGCGGCCCCGTTCTCGATAGCATGACCGAACGAGTATGATGGTCGATGACATCCCAAGACTCGGGATGGCGTCAAGACATATGAACCATGTTGACGGGGATCGAGATGATAAGATGAGATGCGACGTTGCATTGAGAGACCTTGGCCCGAGCAGAGGCAAGGTCGAGCCGAATGACTTGGCCTAGTGGATATGTAAGTCGATGTGTCACAGGCAATGTGTGTGGTTGAACAAGCTTGGATTCCGCACAAGCAATGTTTGATTGGCGAAGACAAACCTCGCCTAAGGTCCGACGAAGCCACAAAGCCGGGGCAAAAAATATATATGGGGCTTAATTCCCCTTAAGGCTAGTCATGACACGCAGCTCGCAAGCCAACCACGAAATTCCTCCTCATGGTACTAACTCTTGTGGAAGCGATGTCTAGACTGCTTGCCGACTGACTTGCTGGAAAATAAATGTGCTTTAGAAAGAATACAAACTACTCGTGCACACTATCTACGACTATCCCACTTCTAGGCCTATTCTATTGTTCACCCATCTAGGACTCAACCACTGAGACTCACAACATATGTGAGCTTAGAAAGATGACTTAGTAGAATAAGTTACTAATTTATTGAGTAACTTTAGGAGAATTATTAATAGACTTAGTGGAATAAGCTACTATCCTGTGGAGAAACTACAGGAGAAGTGGTAGTAGTTGGCAAATTGTGGACCAAGTTTTGTGGTTGTCGACTCAGTTGTATGCTTTAATTAGGAAGATCGTTAGTAGTTCTAAACTTGAGAAAAAAGTTTAGGAATTTAGTTAGTGTTTTCTCCCCTATAAATACTAAAGAGATGTATGCCTTTCCCAATAACACAACAACAAAAGAATTAAAAAGGTAAGTGCTTAAGGTTTCCTTAGTTCCAAAAAGCTCTCTCCCCTCAAGTTTTTTATTTGCCTCTTGTAATTGTTTCGACATAATTCCGATCATGGGTCATATTCAATATTTGGTATCAGAGCTTCTAGGATACCGAAATAAATGTCGTCACCATACAAAGTCACCGGAGGAGAAGTGACAACGATAAAGAGTAGAAAGGAGGGGAGTGTAACGCTCCAGTACCCGTTACTTACGAAGAGTAACTACACAACATGGTCGATCAAGATGCATGTCAACTTAAAGGCACAAGGCGTGTTGGACGCCATCGAGCATGGTGACGTTGAGGAGCATAAGGACAAGATGGTTCTTGCCGCCATCTACCATGCAATCCAGGAGGAAGTTCTTCTCATGTTGGTAGAGAAGGACTCGGCAAAGGCAGCATGGGAGATGCTGCAAACAATACATGTTGGTGTGGAACGTGTCAAGGAAGTAAAGTTGCAGACCTTGAAGAATGAGTTCGAGGCTATCCACATGAATGACGGTGAGACAATATATGACTTTTCCATGAAGTTAACGACGATCGTCAGTGGCATCCGTTCATTAGGCGACATGGTGGAGGAGATCTCCATCGTCAAGAACTTTCTTCGAGTAGTTCTCCCAAGATTCATACAATTGTTACCTCCATCGAGCAGTTCGGCGACGTTAAAAACATGTCAGTTAAGGAGGTCGTTGGTCGTCTTAAGGTCCATGAGGAGAGACTTCGTGGCTATGAAAACTAAGAGGAGGAAAAACACCTCTTACTCACACATGAGGAGCGGCTGACTCTTTTTTTCAAGTACGAGGGGTCGTGACACCTATAATAAGGAAAACAAAGGTCATGGACGTGGTCGCGGACATGGCCGTGGACGTAGTGGCAGAGGAGGTCATGGAAATACCTCACAAACCCATGACAATGACAACCCTTGGAAGAACAAGGGTATGATCAGTGTTATTGTTCTGACAAATATGGGCATTGTGAGTTAATAAGCTTGACTTAGCAAAAGAAATTATTAACCTAGAGCAATTTTAGGATAAATATTCCGTAGTTATTAATTTAAAAGTTTATGAGAGAAGATTTAGTAGTTATTGATTTGAAAGTTTAGGAGATTGATTAAGCAATCTCCACTCTAAATAATCATGATAGGTATGTTATTTACACACCAAAAGAAAGAGAAGTATACGTGTTTAAAGTTCTTCTGTTCAAAAGTTCTCTCCCCTCAAGTTGTTCTTCCGCTTCTGTTATTTGTTTCGACATACTTCGGTCGTGGGCAATTTCCAACATTTGGTATCAGATCTTCTAGGATGTCAAAAAAAATGTCGTCATCATATGAAGTTGTCAGAGGAGATGTGACAACAATAAGGAGCAGAAGGGAGGGGAGTGTAATGCTCTAGTACCCATTACTTACAAAGAGTAATTACGCAGCATGGTTGATAAAGATGCGTGTTAACTTACAAGCAGAGGTTGTATGGGACGCCGTCGAGCATGGTGATGTTGAGGCGCATAAGGACAGGATGGCTCTTTCCGCCATCTACCAAGCAGTCCCAAAAGGACGTCCTTCTCATGTTCGCAGAAAAGGACTCAGCAAAGGCAACGTGGGAGACGCTGTAAATAATGCATATGGACGTGGAACGTGTCAATGAAGCAAAGGTGCAGACCTTGAAGAGTGAGTTCGAGGCTATCTGCAAGAAGGACGATGAGTCAATAGTGTTGGATGAAAGTGTCCCACATTGGATAATTTAGGGAATGGTCATAGGTTTATAATCTAAGAATACAATCTCCATTGGTTTGAGGCCTTTTGGGGAAGCCCAAAGCAAAGCCATGAGAGCTTATGCTCAAATTGGACAATATCATACCATATAGAGAGTCGTGTTCGTCTAACATGGTATCAGAGTCATGCCCTAAACTTAATCGTGCCAATAGATTGACAAATCCTCGAATATCGAACAAAGGACTCCAAAAAGAAAAAGGAGTCAAGCCTCCTTGAAGGTAGTAAAAAATGACTAAGACTCCAAAAGAGTCGAGCCTCGATTAAGGGGAGACGTACTTTGTTCGAGTGGAGGTGTTGGATGAAAGTGTCCCACATTGGATAATTTAGGGAATGGTCATGGTTTATAATCTAAGAATACACTATCCATTGGTTTGAGGCCTTTTGGGGAAGCCCAAAGCAAAGCCATGGGAGCTTATGCTCAAAGTGGACAATATCATACCATTGTGGAGAGTCGTGTTCGTCTAACAATAGACGACTTTGCCATAGAGTTGACAACGGACTTTGCCATAGAGTTGACAACGGTTGTCAGTGGTCGTCAAGAAGTTCCTTCGAGCAATTCCTCCAAGACTCATGCAAATTGTTACCTCCATTGAGCAATTTGACGACCTCAAGAACATGTCGGTTGAGGAGGTTGTTGGTCGTCTTAAGGTCCATGAGGAGAGACTTCGTGACTATGAAGACAAAGAGGTAATACCTCTTACTCACACATGAGGAGTGGCTCGCACGGATGAAAAAGAAAGACGCAGATGACTCTTCTTCTTCAGGTACGAGTGAACGTGGCAGCCTTTACAAAGAAAAAAGATGTCGTGGTCATGGTCGCGGACGTGGTGGTAGAGGAGGTCATGACAATACCTCACAAATCGATGAAAGTGTCAACCCTCAGAACAACAAGAGTATGATCAAGTGTTACTCTTGTGGAAAATATGGGCATTATGCGGCAAGGAAACAAGGAGCACGATAAGGAGGCAAACCTCATGTTCTCAGATGATGAAGAGCCAACATTTCTCAGATGATGAAGAGCCCACATTAATGTTGGCCGAGAAACTGTACAACTTGTTGATGCTCAATGAAAAAAAGGTTATGGTGAACCCCTTCATAGATGGAGAAGACCGAGTGGAGACCAGCTGTGGTACCTAGACAACGGAGCAAGGAATCACATGACCGAAGATCGAGAAAAGTTCAAGGAAATTGATGAGAAGTTCATTGGAAACATGAAGCTTTGTGATTGATCAATTGCATTGATCCAAGGTGAAGGATCTATCTTGTTTCAATGTAAGAACGGTGATTAATGTCTACTTATCAAGGTGTATTACATCCCAAGTTTGAAGAGCAATATTATTAGCCTTGGTCAAATGACAGAAGGAGGTAGCCAAGTGGAAATAGTCAGCCTGTTCCTCAAGATATACGATCGAAACGAAGCCCTATTGATGAAGGTAAGACGGTTGCGAAACTGCCTATATAAGATACTATTGAAAGACTATCAACATCTTCCAAAAGTATCTATTGGCGTTGGCAGCAAGAAAGTGAAGAAGAAACCAATGGATCAAGAGAAAAAGGAATCGAAAAATAAATCAAGAAGCAACTAGAGGTTGTTTCAATCAGCTAAGTGCAACCTACAAGTCGATTTGTTTCATCGAACTTATCACCTCAACCAAGAAGGCCTAGAGGAAGACCACTAGGGTATAATAAAAAGGAGATTTCAAACTTTCCTTCTCAACTCAAGAAACCTAGAGGTAGGCCTAACAAGAAGGTTGAAAAACAGAGGAGTACGTCACAAGAATTTTCTAGATGTAAGTTTGACAAAGAATTCTCTGCACAGAAGAGAGGAGTGGAAGAAAATGCATGTTGTAAAATTAAAGTTTCTTCTAAAGGAAAAGAAGTTACTAACGTGCAACGAGTTTTGGATAAAGATTTAGTAATTATTAATTTGAAACTTTAGGAGATGGATTAGAAAGATTTAGTAATTATTGATTTGAAAGTTTAGGAGATCAATTAGGAAGATTTTGTAGTTATTGATTTGAAAGTTTAAGATATTGATTATTCATTCTCCACTATAGATACTCTGATAGGTATGTTATTTACACAACAAAAGAAAGAGAATTAATAAAGCATACATAAGGTTCCTCTATTCAAAATCTCTCTCTCCTCAAGTTGTTCTTTCGCTTCCGTTATTTGTTTCGACATACTTCGACCGTGGGCAATTTCCAACAAGCACTATGCGGTAGAGTACCGCAAGAAGAAGTAAGATGAGGAGGCAAATCTCACACTCACGCAAGATCAAGAGCCCGCACTAATGCTGGCCGAGAAGATGCCTAACCTGATGATGCTTAACAAAGAAAAGGTTATGGCGAACCTTATCACAAAAGGAGCAACATGTGGTACCTTGACAACAGAGCAAGCAACCACATGACCAGAGATCGAACAAAGTTCAAGGAGCTTGATGAAAAGCTCATTGGAACATGAAGTTTGGCGATGAGTCAATTGTACCAATCCAAGGCAAAGGATTCATCTTGTTCCAGTGCAAGAATGACAACAAACGTTTACTGACCAAGGTATACTATATCCCAAACTTGAAGAGTAATATTATCAGTCTTGGTCAGATGACGGAAGAAGAAAGCAGAGTGGAGTTAGCTGGCTCATTTCTCAAGATGTTCGACATAAATGAAAAGTTGTTGATGAAAGTAAAACGGTTGCATAACCACCTATACAAGATACTATTGGAGACCAGTCAGCCCACATCCCTATTGATGACACTTGCAGACCTAGCTTGGCTATGACATGCAAGACTTGGGCACTGAACTTTTAGACCCTCTAAATGAAGGCAGATAAGAAGATGGCTACAGGGATACCCAAAATCATACACCCAAACCAGCTATGTGAAAGTTGCCTAGTCTTCAAACAAACAATACTGTCATTCCCAGCTCAAACTAGTTTCCGTGTTGAGTGACCTCTGCAACTAGTTTATAAGATTTGTGTGGCCCAATCACCTCATCATCGATTGCTGGAAACAAGTATTTTCTCTTACTTGGTGATGATTATAGTCATTGGATGTGGGTGTACATGCTCAAAGAAAAAGGAGAGGCATTATGTGCGTTCAAGAAGTTCAAAAGACTCGTTAAAAACGAGTCTGATTACAAGCTAATAACCTTGTGCACTGACCGAGGTGGGCGTTCTTATACCAAAACTTCTCAAAGTTTTGCGAAGAGAAAGGTATCAAGCGTCAACTCACCACACCGTACACTCCACAACAAAACGGTGTGGTCGAACGAATATACTGCACCATAATGAATACTCCAAGAAGCTTACTCAAGAGCATGCAAGTCCCGACGATTTTCTTGGGCGAGGCAATACAACATGCGGTTTATCTTTTAAAACATTTACCAACAAAAGCGTTGGATACTTGCACCTCCTATGAAGCATGGTTCGGCAAGACCCCTCACTTCGAGTTCATAAGAGTCTTCGGTTGTACAACACATGTTAAGACGGCAAAGCCATATATCAAAAAGCTTGATGAAAGAAGCCAAAAGATGGTGTATTCTGGCGTAGAGGATGAGACCAAGGCACACAGGCTGTATGATCTGCAACATAAGAAAATTCATGTAAGTAAGGATGTCGTATTCGAAGAAGAGAGGAAATGGGATTGGTGCAGTGTTGGAATAACAAGCAGATTGTTACAGAGTTCACTACTCTGGAAGAAGAGGAAGACGCAACAAATCTAGAAAGTGTCCCTACAGAAACACTAACAAGTCCACACATGTTATCACAGGTGACACCGAAAGGCATGATGGACTCTCTAGAATAAAAGAGGTCAGGCGAGAGCACAGAAAAATCTACAACCAAGGATTGACCAAAGAAGTTTCGTACTCTTGCTGAAATTTATGCAGATACACTTGAAGAAAAATTGGATTCTAGTGAGTTAGTGTTGCTAGCGGCCGTGGAGCTGACAACCTACCGTGAGGTAGCAACTGAGGCTATGTGGCAGGAGGCCATGCAAAAAGAGCTTGAAGCCATCGAGAAGAACAACACATGGACATTAACTAACTTACCGTCCGGACACAAGCCCATTGGTTTGAGTGTTTAAGTTGAAGAAGAATAGTCAAGGAAATGTCATCAAGCATAAAGCAAGACTCGTGGCGAAGGGATACGTGCAACGACAAGGAGTTGATTTTGAGGAGGTTTTTGCGCTTGTGACCAGACTGGACACTATAAGGTTGATTCTTTCCCTCGCAACTCAACACGGGTGGGAGGTCCATCACTTGGACGTCAAATCAACATTCTTAAATGGTGAGCTCCAAGAAGAAGTGTAAGTTGCCCAACCAGAAGGGTTCATCATCAAAGTCGAAGAACACAAAGTGTACAAGTTGTCAAAGGTCCTCTATGGTCTATGACAAGCACCAAGGGCGTGGAACATACGTTTGGACAAGAGCTTAAAGAGTCTAAAATTTATGAAATGCTTGCAAGAACAAGCAGTATATACAAGAAACAATGAGACTGAAACACTCATAGTTGGCATGTACGTTAATGACCTGATCGTCACTAGTACAAGTGTTGAAGGCATCAAAGAGTTCAAGCAGCAAATGATGGAAGAATTTGAGATGATTGATCTTGGGTTACTCATGTACTACCTCGGTATTGAAGTGGACCAAAAGAAAGATTGCATCATGCTAAAGCAATCGGCCTATGCTAAGAAGTTGTTGCAACAATTTAAGATGGTAGAGTGCAACTCGACCGTATCCCATGGAAGAAAAATTACAACTCGGAAAAGATGCTGAAGGAAACTTGGTGAATTATACTGAGTATAGGCGTGTCATCGGAAGTCTAAGGTACTTGACTCATATTCATTCGGACCTTTCAAATGTTGTTGGAATAATGAATAGGTACATGGAAAAGCCCACTATGATGCATCATCAAGTGATTAAGCACATTCTCTGCTATGTGAAGGGAACCAAAAGCTACGGGTTGAAGTATCAAAGAGGGCGAGGTCCTAAAGAACTAGTTGTTTTTACCAATAGTGATTTAGCTAGAGACATTGACGATAGAAAAAACACCGCAAGAATGGCGTTTTATCTCAACGAAAATTTGATCTCTTGGCAATCTCAAAAGTAGCGAATTGTAACACTATCTTTCTGTGAGGCCGAGTTCATGGCAGCAACTGCGGCGTCGTGCCAAGCATTGTGGCTGAGAAATTTGTTGAGAAAATGGACTAGAAGTGAACTAAAGCCGGTAGCTCTCTACGTCAACAACAAATCTGAAATTGCGCTGATGAAGAATCCAACATTTCACGAACATAGCAAACATATTAACACTCGCTTCCACTTCATCCGTGAGTGTGTTGAGAAGAGACAAATCCTTGTGGAGTTCATATGCACTAGAGAGCAACGAGTGGATATTCTAACCAAGGCCCTAGCAAGGGTTAAGTTTGCAGAGATGCGAGAATGGCTGGGAGTGAAAAATCTCAAACAAAGTCAAGTTTATGGAGGAGATTGTGAGCTTATAAACATGACTCAGTAGAATAAGTCACTAACTTATTGAGTAACTTAAAGAGAATTATTAGTAGACTTAGTGGAATAAGTTATAACTTATGAAGCAACTATATGTGAATTGGTAGTAGTTGTCAAATTGTTGACCAAGTTTTGAGGTTGTGGATTCAGTTGTATGGTTTAATTAGGAAGATCGTTAGTAGTTTTAACTTGAGGAGAAAGTTTAAGAAATAAGTGAATGCTTTCTTCGCTATAAACACTCATGAGAAGTATGATTTCTTCGCAACAACACAACAACAAAGAGAATTAAAAAGCTAATTGCTTAAGGTTTTCTTTGTTCCAAAAATCTCTCTCCCTTCAAGTTTTTTGGTTTGCCTTGGACTTTTTTTCGACATAATTCGGATCGTGGGTCAAATCCAACCTTCATTACCAAATCACCATGCTGCAATCATTTTCATTTCAGGAGTTTGAATCAGAGTACAGATGTTAGGCATGGGCTGGCACTGGTTGTATAAAATGTAAGAAACGTCCAATGAGAGAGTGGATAAGTTTTTAAGTCCAATTTCAACGGGATATTTTCAACAAAATTTAATGTGGAAACTAGCTTGATTCCACAGAGAATAATTTTGGTTTTTTTCTAATATAAAAGATATCTGCGTTGATTCTCATGTTGGAAATATTCATGAAGGATGGGCCAACCTATTGATTTTCTTGATTAGAAAGAAAAAAATAATATCCAGGGTGACATCATTTACAACCCTAGGACCCTAGGGAACCATAACGATTTCATCTTACCATATTCTTTAAAATAATAATAATAATAATAAACCCTAAATATTCTTGAACAATCATTTATTTGAAATAATCCCATATATAATACACCTTCTTGGCCTGATTTGGATGCTCATTTGCTATACAAATACGATCATTCGTTGGAAGAAAACATATCATTATTAGTCGTTGTTTTAAATCAAAACGTTGTTGGTTGTTAAGTTTTTTTTAGAATGTTTGCTTAATCCATGGTAATTGGTGTATGAAAGTTATTTATTTATAATCAAATAAATGAGAAGATATGGAAATAGCAATAAACGAAAATAACAATAAATGAAAAGATGTCTCTGATAAGAAGACAAATATCTAGATATGGTATATATGGTAAACTATAATTTGGTACTAAATATCTTTAACACTTTTCTATTTGACCGACGTTGGTATTTATTTAAAACTATTACTTTTTAATATCTCTAGGTAGTCTATGTCGACTAATTAAGAATAAGATCGTAAATTTATAAGTAAATACATCAACTCTGATCTTTTCAAAAACCAAAATCAGTTTATCTTCCAAATGAACCATTGCTCACATAATCATGATACTATAGCTGGCTGTTGGACTTTGAACGTTCTTAGAGAACATAGAAATAAAATATGAGGGATCTTGAGATATTTTTTTTCAAATCTAAATATCTCAAATTACTTTTCCTATTCTTTATTCACAACTTTAAATATATTAAAATAAAATACAATGAACATATATGCAAATTCAATCTTGTGTTGGATTTCAAACAGCTAAGTTCCGGCAAAGCTACTTTTTTATTTTTTATTTTCGAAATATTGACATTTGTGTTAGTTTATTCGAATGATCTATTCACTTAATTAACCCAAAAAAACATTTGGTAAGTGGGTCTAACTTTTAAAGTTGAAATTTTTAAGTGTCTTAAAAGTTTCACAATAGTAGAGAACTAAAATAGGAAGAGTGACCCAAAATGTTATCCTTTCTTAGGCAAAGAAAAAGAAAGAAGGAAATGCTCAACTTTCAATTATCAATTGTTTGAAACTTTACCTAAGATACCCACATTGGAACTTTTATTATCCTCCATAAGTTGTAGATATTCTAATTCCAAAAGTTGGAAAATATTTTAAGGATTTATCCAATGAATTGATAAGAAAATGAGAAAGGGAATAGGCCAAAAAAGATGAATTGTCAATGTCAAGGAAGAGAAATGGTGCATTAAGAACACCCACTTGGGGCACCAAAAGGGAGTTAGATATAAATATAACATAGCATTGTCTGTCAAATGATAGTGTAAGTTGGCAATGAAAAGGGGTTGAGAGACCACATGGGGAAGGGAATTCATGCTATGCTATCCTATCATTTGTCTTCAATTACAACATTTAATCGAATACCAAAACATTTCTTCAACGCCAACATTGTTTGGTTGCCTCTAATTATAGCCATATATAGTCCTTGCCCGACAAATTTTGGACCCAAAAGAAGGATAATATATCTAAATAACGTGTAGTTTTCATTTAGTTTACAAAACAATTTATTTTGTTTGAAAATTGATCGATATCAATTAAACTTATAATAACCAAAAATCAGAAAAAGAAATATATAATATATATTAATTAATAAAAATAGGAAAAGTTGTTCCACATCGATGGAGAAAGTTGGAGTTGGACTTTTTTACTTGCCTTGGTCACAACCGTTGCTCACTTTCATCACATTTAGAGAATCCATATTTTTACAGTGGCTAGTCTGATTTGGGCTAATATGTTCAAACTCTCCTACATTTTCGACTTTTTGGGAGTCGTTTATGATATTTTTGAAGACGTGTGACTTCAAATTACTACTATTTAGCCAATTTAAATTATTTGGAGCTAAGTTTATATTACTTTAAGTAATTATTTAAGTCAATTCCTATAATAGAATTCTAATTAGGATTGCAGACTCCATGAATGAAATTGGATTTCAATTTAATTTGAGCTAGCATGAAAAGAGTGTACTAACTTCAACTTAACTTAGGCCAACGAAGTAAGTGGATTTACTATTGATTTTGTTGGATGACTTGTATGATGTATGAATGACATGTGTTATGTGGCCCCTATACGTGTCATATTTTATGATTATTTGACGTGTATGTTATGTTTATGTGATGATATAAGTTATGTTATGATGCAAGGTGTGCTATGTTATAAGTTATACTATGGGATGATTATGCTATGTTATAGAGGAGATCATTATGCTATGTTATAGAGCTATGTTGTGATATCAATGTTATATGGTGGATGAAGCTCCATATGTCACGCTACGTAAACTATGTTAACATGTGCACTCTATGTCTATGAGACATTAGTAAGCCAGGTATATTAATCATGAAATATATGACAAGTAATACATATGTATGTCTCACTGTGATATCATGTCATGAAAATAATGGAGGTATGAGTCTGCATCATAAGTATATATTAGGAGGACCTCATGCATCTTAAATGTCATTTGCATTAAAATACTTTCCCGTTATGGTTAATACAAATGTGTCCACTACGATATAATGTACACCAAGATATTATGCACAATTCTTTCCCTCCTTGACTTCCGATAGCGTGAGTGTATCCTAGCCCGATAGATAGGCCTAGGGTGTATGTATATAAGTCCGTTTGGTGAGTTCATATGCGTGTGCATGGACCGTGTGTAGAAAAGTACTATACATCCAATTTTGTCTAAAATGGAAAGTAAAGGCCAAGGTCATGATGTTCTACGAAATAATAGATCCTACCATGATTACATGTGATTGCATTTTATAAGCTCAATAGTGAGGCTACTTACTGAGTGTCTTTTAAGTACTCAAACTTCATACTACTTTCAAGTAAAGATAAGACACCTATGTATAGATGTGACGTCACTATATAGGCCACAAAAACATAATGAGGATAGTTGCATTTTCTATTCAAGTTGTAGCCGATTAGGTTAAGGTGTTTTCATTATTTGAAATTATTGTTATTTCATTTTCGGTATTCCATTGATGTTTACTTTTATCTTAAGTGAATTTGCGAGCATTCAAGTCTATCTCATTGTTTACATGTGAATATTTCTAAACGAATTCCGTCACATGTTAGATATGTCCGCATGTAGTAGTGTCGTTATTTTAAGTAGCAAAAATAGAGTCTATTTTTCTATTAAAAACAAGGTCGCCACCAAATGCACGTGTGTGACGCCTCGTAAGTGAATAATTTAGACCTTGCATTTAAAAAATTGTTATCAATTCTCATATGCTTTAACTTCTTCAAATGCCAATTAATAAAATGAGTTACTTTTTGCTGTCTCTCGTCCCTTTATTTTTCTCTGCAATTTGAAAATATATGTGTGACGCCTCTATTTTCCTATTAGAAATAGGGTCGTTACCAAATGTATGACGTGTCTAATGCATGGTGAGAAACATCCATTTAAAATATTTCATAAAAGGAGTCGTGGACTTAACATTCAAAACAAATACCTTAAAATAACATAGATATAGCAAGGTGGAAAATAAATTTCATAAATTAAAGAAGAAAAACAAAGCCTTGAACTAACCTAAAGGCTACTAAACAGACATAAATATGACTACCCTAACACTAGTTTCATGGTATTCATCATGATGTCGTCATCTGTACATGGTTACCTTACTTTTACTTAAAAAAAAAAAAACAAAAAGAATAGCACATGGCTTGAGTATTTTAAAAAATACCTAGTAAGCAATCCTACCGTTGAGGTCGAAAAATGCAAACACATGCGATATGATGGGGTACATCCTTTTAAAAATAACATGACATGGCCTTAGGCAGCTTTCCACTATGGGCAGGTTGGATGTGTAGTACTTCCTCACACATGACTTACGTAAGTGCAGCTTGGCTCATCATGCGGGTTGGAGTACCACCTGGGCCTGATTCGTCGGGCTAACACTCGTTAATGGACTACCGAATACTATGTAGGAAAAGGGTCGCATAACATCATAGTGAACATAAATGTCGTAAGTACGTGTTCATACTAATCATAACGGGGAAGTATTCCGATGCATATGACACACAAAAATGCATGAGGTCCCTATAGCTTAAAATCATGGCATAAATTTATGATGCAAGTCAAACCTCCATTCATTTATAAAATAACAGGTCTAAGAATCATGCATTCATAATTCCTATCTAATCTTTCATACATAGCATAATGACGTGGGATATGGAGGTTTAAGCATCATCGATCATCAACATTATAACAGAGTTCTATAGCATGTCATAGTCACTCTATAGAATAGCTTATAAACATGACATAACACCATGTAGCATGACAGTATAACATAGTATAGCATAGCACAACATACCATAACACAGCAATACAATCATAATTATGCACGTCCAGCAGCCACGGAACACATGTCATCATATATCATATAATTTGTCCAACCAAACAAACAGTGGAGCCACTTACATGGTTGGTCTAAACCAGAGTTACTAAATATTCCTAAAGCTGACCTAAATAACGAGCTTAGTTTACCTAAAAGTATCAAACAACCACATTTTTTAGCTCAAAATAATTTAAATTGAGCAAATATAGATCATACTAACCTTAAACGCTCCAAAAAAAATGTTACAAAAAACTTCCTAAGGGTCGAAAAGGTAGGACACGAGGTACACATAATCACCCTTGGCACAATAGCCCACCATCTATCGATTGGAGAAACCGTATGCTGGCCCCACTATTAACCGATTCAAAATCTTGTCTGAACTAGGGTTCCTCTATTGGAAATCAATAACCCGCTATTAGACTATAGGTTGGATTGTGAATCAAACCAACTGTGCAACAACTCCCTCCACTACTACCGTTATTCCTAGCTCAAAATCTGCCTACACTTGTGACTCTCTATTAATCATAGCCAAGGAGTGGGTTGTCTTTCAACTTCAGACATCGACAATTACATTTGATTTTTCGGAGTGGTATTGAATGTTTATATCATAATCCTTTATCAACTCTAGCTACCTCCTTTGTCTCATTTTCAATTCCTTTTGGGTCAAGAAATACTTAAATTTCTTGTAGTCAATATAGATCTAAGTCTTTTCTCGAGACAAGTAGTGTCACCAGATTTCAAGTGCAAACACCACCACAGCTAGCTCTAAATCATGAGTGAGTTAATTTTTCTCATAGTCCTTTAAATGATTGGATGCATAAGTAATAACTTTTTCATGTTGCATTAGTACACATCCTAGCCCTTTCTGAGGGTCATCACTATAAATAACATTTCCTTATGACCCCTTCGGACGGTGAGAATTGGGTATGACACTAACCTTTGTTTTAAATCTTGAAAGCTCGTTTCACCCGTGTCACTCCATATAAACAGGGTGCCCTTCTTGGTCAACTGCGTGAGCGGTGAAGCTATCTTAGCAAAATTCTGAACAAAACGCTGATAGTATCTTGCCAACCTCAGGAAATTGTATACCTCAGTAACTGTAGTTGGGCGATTCCACTTGGTGACAAATTTTACCTTAGTAAGTTCTACCAAAACTCCATCCTTCAGTACCACGTATCTTAAGAACGAGATCTAACATAACCAAAATTCGCACTTGGAGAACTTAACATACAACTTGTTCTCCCTCATTTTCATTAGGACTTTCCCTCAAGCATGATGGAAGGGCTTGTGTTGATCTGTAGAGATAGTCTTCACTCTTAAAAAGTGTGGAGTAGATAACGTGACCATGTTGCAGGGGGTATAAGGGAATGTTAGGGTCATCCAAGGTGAACCTAGAGAATGGGTCATTATAAATGATATCATAGTGATACCTCTTCTAGTAAGATGTGGTTGGGGGACGAACCAAGGTGGAAGTTGGTGTGCATGTGTATAACAGCTCAAGCCCACCGCTAGCAAATATTATCAGCTTTGGCCAGTTACGTATCACCGTCAGCCTCACGATTTTAAAACGCGTCTGAGAGGTTTCTACACTCTTATAAGGAATGCTTCATTTTCCTCTCCAACTGATATGGGATCTCACAATGTGACACCCGAGTAAAAGAGGGGTACATGAATGAATTGAACCATATCTGATGAGAGCGATGCTAAGGATAATATGGATAAGATGACTAAGAAATGCTAAAAAGAAATTAAAGTTACTATCTATATCAACAATGTGCACCTTCCTTTTCGACTTTTCGATCATAGTAACTTCATGAATAAACATGTTTTGTTAGGCAGCATATGAGTGAAGACAAATTTTGCTAAAAGAAATTTGTGTTTGTTTATGAGGATAGTCTTTACTCATAGAAGTAAGAAACAATATGATCATGTCCTAGGGGATCTGGGAAAATGTTCCGGTCATAAAGTATTGAATCTAAATTTTGAATGCAAATTATAAATTGAATCATCAAATGAAGGTGATATGGTGTGTGTTCAATTTGAATGACATCAACTAATTCGAGTCTTAAAAATTTATGGTTGATTTTTTTTTTTTTTTTTTCTTTTGTAATCTTAATAACTTATTGATGAATTAATGGATGAAGAAATATTTGATCATTTTCGTGAATAAGCGTCCCCTCTAGAACTACTACCAAATTGGTAGAGGAAAATAGAAGAGAAAAAAAATGGTACATTTAATCTATTAGTTGAAGAAGCTTACATTTTGTTTAGGGTTTTAATTATTTTTAAATAAAATTTAAAGTGAATTTATATGTAGGTAAAATTTTAAAATTTTAATTAATACAATTATTAGTTTACCGTTTAAATGCCATTTCAAAATTTAAAAATAAAAATTGATCTTTAAAATACAATTTTTAAAATTAAATATTAACTAAATAAGATTTTTCAAATTAATGTAGGTCGGAATCAAAGATTTAAATCTTCCATTTACATTTATTAGACTAAAAAAAGTAAGAATGCATTGAATAAACTTTGATTGATGAGACAATAATGAAACTTTTGAAGGATTAATGATTGAATTAAAATTAAGAAGTGAAAGATTGAAAGGACTAAAAATGAAATTAAAAAGAAAAGAAAAAGAAAAAAAAAAAGTGTCCCACCAAAACTTAGGAGCTTAATAGAAGCAAGCCTCAAAATGAGTGACGTAGAGGGCTCCAAGTTTATGTTGTGTTGACCAGAATCAGCATGGGACAGACATTTGTATGAGTCCCAAAAGCACCAATTTGCAAAAGGCAAGGCCCCTTGTTCTTTGCTAAAAAGGAAGAATGATACCACAAAAACACACCCTACCACACTCTTCTGGGTCAACTTTAAGGTGCATCCAAACTTTAATTCTCATCACTGATTCTTTTTTCTTCATAATTCAGGAAAGTATTAATAATTAATTGAGATTTGATGAATTTTAAATCTTAAAGTCCTGTAATAAAAGTGATATGAAAGAAATGGACATGGGGAGGCCCACCACAACCTAATTCGATGTAAAATGATAAAGCATCCACAATAATATGTATGGAGTAGGGCAATGTGTATGGGGTCACCCAAAATTCATATTAATTTTGAAATCGACCATTAACCATTTGTTTTGAGTTTGTCCAAGCTACGAGCTCATTTTTAAATGTAGGTGGTTGGAGGGTGTTTGTTTGGAAGTTATGTTGGAAAACTATTTTCTATTTTTTTTTCTTTTTTCTTTTTTGGTAATTTTTAGTCCTTCCAAAGAACTATTTGTTTCTTGTTGTTATTCAACAACTGATTGGTTGGTAGATTAATAATATGATGTAATACTCGAGCTAAGAAGGTATAAGTTTTCTTACTTTTCCTTTTTATTTCCAAATGGATGAAATTTGTCAAAGGTATTAGGGATTGAATTTCATGATATAATAGGAGATAAATATACTTAAAATATACATAAATAGTGAGAAAAAAGTCAAAGTCAAAGTCAATAGTCAAATTCGAACGCATTTTAGTCATTTCTACATTTTTTTCACAATTAAGAAATTGTTGAGTTAAACTAGAAAATTAGAAAGAAGAAAAGAAAAGAAGGAAAGAAAAAGAAGGGAGACCATGAAGTTGGGATTTCAAGAAGTTTTAGGAAACCATCAAAGATGCTTTCGATCCAACAATTTATAAGTTTTTCTCGTCGACACCCTTCACAAAAATTGCTCAAAACATTGAGGAAAGCGGGTCTGAGCTTTTGAATCATCGAAATGGATCAAAAAAAAAAAAAAAAGGGGGAGAATTTGAAGATAAAAGTTTTAGGTATTTAGTTCTTATTTTCCTAAGATCCGAGTGTTTTATTGAATAATAGCTTCTAAAGATTGTAAGTTGGAGAGAAGGCGTTTCAAAGTTGGATTTTCGATCAAGGAGCAAGAACGATGAGTTTCAAGATTTTACCCCAACTTCGAATGCGTTTATCTTTTTCTGCGGATTTCAGGATGGAACTTTCTAACTTACTAAATGAGCCATGCTTACTCGAATTCTATAGAAAAAAATATAAAAATTGTAGAAATTAGAAAAAGATGTGTTGTCGAATTCAAAATCTAGAATTTGAGAAGAAGTTTCGTGGAAATGAAACGCAAGTATGTTGAATCAGGTTTGAACACTTGTATAATCAACGACGGGGAAGGTTATGTTGAGGATTGTTGGGAATGAGTCCCATATTGGCTAATTTAGAGAATGATCACAAGTAAAGGAATACACATCCATTGATATAAGGCTTTTTGGGAAGCCTAAAGTAAAGTCATAAGAGCTTATGCTCAGAGTGGACAATATCGTACCATTGTAGAGATCCATGATCCCTGATTCCTAACAGATTGTGTCTCGACTCCATTTATAAAATAAATATGCTTGTGACAAGTATGGTATGAGTTAAGATGATTGCATGATGTTTGTCTTAATTTGTTGACGTTTTCCATATTAAGCATGTTATATGATAATAAGTGTCATAGTGCATCATGTCGATAGACGACATAAAACACAATCCTAATAGCATGAAAGTGATATTAATATAAATATCCAACGAGCATGTGTTACTTAATGTAATAGGGTTGTGTCATTAGAGATGATAAAATGAAAATTAGAGGGACCTCATGGATACTTCCCCAGAGACGATGAGTGCGGACACGATGGCGACATTTGTTGTAAGGAGAAAAACAGAGGGAAAAATTACACTCGCTCTCACTTGACTCGAGTGTGATTGCAACTATACAAAAGACTGACATGGCAGCCACATGTGAGCATGCATAATATATATTGGGATAAGAATAGACGCTAGAGCTAAACGGTATTACGATAACTTAAGTTAGGATATCTCCAGTAAATCGAGCACCCCAAGATCGAGAGTGGTGATCAAAAGTTTAGAGCCTACCGCTCCAATAACAAAAGTTATCCTAAGAACCTAGCTAACCTCCATGGCACTAAGAGAAGACCAAAAAAGTTAATCATGCGTATTCATAGTGTGAATGATGCCATTAAAGTCTTCACCTCCTATCTCCTTTGATTAGTTGTATCAGCAACCTAGGTCGGACCTAGAAAGTTTAGTAGATAGGGCATTTGTGTTGTAAAGCTTTCGTGAGAGGGGACAATGGTGGCTTCTATAGAGGGTTGTCCATTAAGTTTATGTAGAGATATTGAGAGAGAGAGATGGCATAGTGTTAGGAGTGTCCACCTTGTAAGAGTATTTGAAGTGTGTTATAAATGCTAAAGGTAAAAGAGAAGGGTGGGGGAGGCAATAATTGAAGGGGGGGAAGGAGGGGGAATGGGTAAGTACAAAAGGAAAGAAAGGAAGAGGAGGAGGAAGTGGGGGCCCAAAAGAAGAAAGAGAAGAGAGTGCACGTGGGGCAGAGATAAAGCCTGCCATTTTGACCAAAAATCTCCTTCTGCTCTCTGTTTTGTGGCCGACAGCAGAATTTGTAGCTTGCATTTTTAGCTTCTCTGTCTCTCTCCCCTTCTCACACTCTTCACCCTCTCTCTCTCTCTCTTCCCTTTTCCTTTAGTTATGAAATATTTTTCTTTAGGATTTTAAATTCCATCAATATATATAATATAAAAGGACGAAAGAAAAGGTTGAGTTGGGTAGTGACCCATGAAGGTTTATGTTAAGTTTGAAGGGGATGAATTCAGAAATTGTTTCGTAATTATTATGCCCTAATAGCCCATCAAGATTTTCCAAGATTCTCAAAGAATGTTGGAATATTCATGTAAATGCTATCAATATACGGTTATAATAATTGGTAAGAACTATATCATATGTACAACCAAACTTCACTTTTTCTCATTAGTGTGTATGACTTAGCACTACATCGGTATACAATGATTCTATTTTGCTAGTGCATCCCATTTTTTTTATAACACACAAATTAATTATTGACCTAATTAACTAAGTTTTTGGTTACAACTGTTGACGTTCTTGGTTAGAAATGACCTTGTGTCGTAATAAGAACTAAACAACTTGAATCATAAGCAACAATATGAACCACAACCACCATTGACAAAGATGAATTCGATGAATTCGATAATGCGACATATAGGGGGGGCACCACTAAAGGACAAGATCATAGCCAATCAAATCTTACAAAATATCCAAGGATTGAATATCATTATCGCACAAATTCTCGAGATTCTCAATCACTCAAATCTAATCCTAAAAGCTTTCTTAAAGAATCTTGTTGTTCATGGTAACAAATAAAAAAAAGATTAGAACAGTCAACCCTCCCTGAAAATCTCGCGATTTTCAATGAGAGCAGCCACGAGATATCTGCACAACCCAACTCACATCACTCTCTTTTTAAAACTGACCTCAACCCCACTTTACCCACTTAGCTTCTAAGAACGTGAGAATGCCGAGAGAGTAAGTACGACTCGACCCATCCGACGACCTGCATGCGCTCCCCTACACATGTGTGACGTGTGTCCTCCCATTGTCTCAATTGACTCTAGCAGCTGAAAATCACTTATTCGGCTCAGGCCTTGAATTTTTGACACGGTTTTCTAGATTTTAAACTCTCTCGAAGCTGATTTTGACCTTATTTAAGGCACTTAAGGTTTAGTATAAGTTTTGTTTATTCAATTTAAGCAGTGTAAGTTGTAGGGCTACTAAAAGAATTAAGAGGATATTGTTAATATGGTGACTCCCACCTAGTTTGACACGGATTTTGAGGAACAAATCAAGTGAATCTCAAAAAATAAGATAGAATGTCAGCTAAGGCCAACCACGTAAGTGGTCCTACTATCGACTCGGTCGAAAAACTTCTTTTATGTATGATGACACGGGTCCAGTGACAACTGCACATATCATGTATGTTGATATGATGCGTTATGATGATGTAGTATGTTATGATGATGTGATATGCTATGATATTACGATGTTGTGATGATGTGATGTATTATGAAGCTATGATACGTTATGATTTAGATGTAGTATACTATGATGACATGAGATGTATGATGATATGACAGGGTATGATGATATCTCATGTTACAATGATATGCATGTGTGAAATACTATGTTGCATTATGCTATGACATGAATGATAACAAAGAGGTTTTTGATGTACAAACCCCAAGTAATATTATGTATGATCAATGTACGAAAACTTATGTATGCATGTTACCTAGGGTAATATGTGAAGAATGTGTGGGGTTGTGCTACATGAATGATTAATATAAAAAATATAGGGACCTTATTCATATTTTATGTTCATTTACATCGAGATACTTCCCCTTTTATGAGTACAGATGCATACACTATGATGATGGCTATCATGCTTGGCATGATACACAACGGTCGTTGTACCTTAGACGTCCAACTATAGCCAACTAGCCTGACCATGCAGGCCAAAGGTGATATTTAAAATTAAAATGTTTTCTCAAAATTGAGTGCATTCATGAGCTACTTAAACTTAATTGAATGCAAAAATACGAGAGAATGTTGTGATGTCTTTCGTGTTTTCTACAATTGTTTTTGCAACAATATTTCACACAAGGATTCAAGGATGACCTTTTGAAAAAGGAAAAAATGATATAAACAAAAATATCTCAGTTACCCAATGAATGTTGTTTAAAATACCACAGGATAAAGTCAACTCACATTTAGTGAAGTTAAATTTCATTAAAGTTGAACTCAAGTTTAAATGAATGTCACATTAAGATAAATCAAGTTTCATCTATGTAACAAGAACTTTAAGATACTTTAAATGAGATTTCATTTATTCTTAGACGATTATATTCTTATACAATCCCAAGAGTTTGTAAGTTGAGCTTGATCAAACCCTACAATGGTTGGTTCGTCCAAAATTTTTTGCTTATACCTATTGGGTCAAACCCTGAAGAGTAAGCAAAAGGTCAAAGTGGTCAACTCGTTAAGAGTTCGACCTTGGCAGGTTTGATCAATGTCTCAAGGGGTTGTTCTAGCTTATCTAGTGGAGCCTAGGATTTAACCAATTCTTAGAAAGTCTTGATTAACCCTTAAGCAAAACCAAGTTTAGAGAGGAGAGAAGGTCTAGAGTTGGGTAGTGATCAACTCTGTAGCACTTGAAAGGTCACGTTGACCCTAAAGGAGAGGGAGTAAGTAATTGTTTCATAATTATCACGTCCTTATACTCTTACTTGAGCGCGGGAGTGTCCTTATACTCTTACTTGAGCGCGGGAGTGGAGTAGCTTAGCGCTTCATTGGTTTCTGTGATTCTATCTTGTAGCCACCTCCTCATTTTTTATAATCCTAAATTGAATACTTAATTTGATTTCGATTCTTCTTCCTCTTTTATTTTATTTTATTTCTTCTTTTCTTTTTATATATTATTCATCTTTATATTTCCTTCTTTAAATAAAATTAAATTGAGCAATCCATTCGTGAATACAAATTTTATGATGTTTTTACCTTATTAGTTAAAATATTACATTGAATAATTCCATTATACCATTACAGAGGAAGTTATTGCACGCTACTCGGCTAGCATTTTTCATTTATCATAACTTAAGAGTAAGAGATCTTCCGTTCGAACCGTTGTAAAGTTGACTTTTCCTCTTTATTTAATATTAATATACACTTGTTGGGTCTTCTACCAATTTTCACAAATGAGAGTGTTAAATGGTAGATGTAATTATACTTATCATAACAGATTAGCCTAAATTATTGTGTTAATCAGTGAGTTAGTATTTTTGTTAGTTGTAACGTATCTTATCTTATAATGAAAAACAAAAACTTCAAGATAGAATTAGTAGGTGGGTCAAAATTTGTCGATCAAATTAAGCTTAAAAGCTATAAATTTTTTAGAAAATTGTTACTACAATCTTTTAATTACTAATGACTTGTTCATTCTCATTAAATTTTAGAGAAAAATTTACCGAAAAAGAAAGAACAAAAGATTTTGGAATAAACGTATTAGTTTAATTCTTTTTTAATCGTTAAGGACATTGGAACATAACTTTAATGTTTCCATCGAAACTTAATAATAAGAAATTTTTTAATTTTTTTTTTGCAAGGTCGGATGTATTTCTAAAATTTTTGATAATTCACGGATATTATTGAAATAAAATTTTAATGATGGTGAAAGTGTTTTTAAATATTTTTAAAGTTTTTAATAATATTTTTTAAATATTATTGACAGGGTATCGTATTATTTTTAAGATTTAGCCAAAATAAAATACTATTTTTTTATTTATTATTAAACAAAAGGGTAATTTTGATATTAAAAAAAAGGCAAGCTCAGGGGGGAGAGAGAATCCGAATTCCGAAGGGGTAAAACCGTAAAATGGGTAAAAATCACAAGGTACAAAACGGAATAGTGTTGGGAGTGGGGTCATGACGACTGTACACGTGGCACACGTGAATGCCTGTTGGCTTCCAATAAATCCCGGACCCCTGCAATGCGAGTTTTGACCACTAAATTAAATAATAATAATAATAGTCATAATAATAATAATTATTATTTTTATTATTATTATTATAAAAAATAAGGGAAAAAAAAAAAAAAAAAAAAAACAAAGAGGGCGTGTTTGGATGATCTCATTTTGAATTCACGGGAGTTGGGTATTAGATTCCCAACGCTGCTAAAGACACAAAATTCCACAGCCATACGGAGTGCGATAGCGATTTGCCAAACAACGGCTTTGGGTTTATTATTAAATTAATAAAACCTAAAACCTAAACCCTAAACCCTAAACCCATTCTTCTCTAACGCCTTCTTTTTCACACACTGAGATACAAAACACAAACAATATTTGAAAAGAGGTTAATTAAATTATTCCAAAATAGTAATAATGAAATGAATTATATTTGCAAGTTCGTGGGAAAAATAATGATCAATGCCTACTTTTAAATGATCAAGGACCTCCTTTGACCCAATTTAAGTGCCATCCTTTCTCTTTTTTCCTTTAATTATTATAAATAAATAAAACACAGGAAAGTAATTAAACCCAACAATTTTCATTTGGGGGTTTTGAATCATCATCATCATCATCAAAAGCTTCTTCCTTTGGGCAGAATTGTGTCTCTGAAACAAGAGAGAGAGAGTAGAGAGAGAAGATTGTGTGTAAAGTACTAAACCCAAAATCAAGGCAATATGTGGTGAGTTTGATGGAGGCCAATGTCAACAAAACCCATAACAAATTCATCTTAGAGACAAGGAGAGATGAAATCAAAAAGTGGAAGCTTCCTTTGATGGCATTAAATTTACACATCTTATACACCCAAAACAAGGCCAAATCTAACCAAAAAAAAAAAAAAAAAAAAAAAAATCTGTAACAACAAAATCTCTGGTTCTATTTACACTCCACAAAATTAAATGAAATGTAACTCCTAAATCCTTTCTTCTAATCATGCCAACAGAGAAGCATGACAACACACCTTCTAATAATATAAAGCTTAGCCCTTTGCTCTCTAAGAACTCCTCCAAATCCTCTACTCGGAGATGAAATCCTTCTCTTGGAGCTTCCGCTGCCGTTCAAGCTCATCTTCATGTTTGCTTCTTCTTCTTCTTCTTCTTCTTCTTCTTCTTCTTCTTCTTCTTCTTCTTCTTCTTCTTATTCTTTCTTCTTCTTCTGAAATGGGTTTGTGTCTGAAGGCGTTTGGGGGAAATGGGTTGTGTTCTTATACCAAAAGAAGGGGAGGGCGAGGCATGGGCCATCCAACCCCTGTGCCTCTGTCCCCTAAACCCACCAGACAACTCCCATTTTCACAGACCCCACTTCCCAATTCCCCACAAGCCCCCCCTCCCCTCCCCCTATATATTAACTAAACTATATATTATTGTCTTCTCTCTCTCTCTCTCCCTCTCTCTCTCTAGATGTGTCATTCTCTCTTCTTTATTGCTTGTGTAGGCATCACCCACCACCCAAATGGGTCACCCACTACATAATTTCTTTTATTATTAGTATGTGTGACATGATATGATAAGCTTATTATTCTTATTACTCACCAACCAAGCCTTGCCTTTACATAATCATTTATTTTAAAATAGAATTTATAAACCATGTAATTTATGTATATATTTAATTAAACCAAAGCAACCCAAGTTGCTTCTTCTTGTGTTCCTCCCTTTCTTGCTTCAATTCTCGTAAACTACGACTAAATTTAGGAGACAGCTAAGAAGGTGGGGGTTTTGTGTAATAAACAATAATGGTGGGGTTGGAATGAAGAAACAAACAAGTCAGAGTTGCACGTGAACATCTCGTGCTTTGCCAATGTCTCTACACTTCCACCTGCGCTTCTCGTGCTTTGCTAATGTCTGTCTCTCTCTCTCTCGATCGATTACTTTACTCAACCTAATACCACTTTTTAATATTATCTCCATCTTTTTTCTTAAAAAAAAAAAAAAAAACGCTAATTATTTATTCATTTCTCCATTAAAGCTTGCTTGCTTCGTTATTTATTTATTTTTATTACTATTATTTATTTAGAAATAATAATCTCTGTCTCTCTCTCCCTCCCTCCTAGAATTAGGACAAACTTTGAAACAAGGAAACAATTGGGAAGCTTGAAAATTGAAGTTGTTTGGATCAATTTTGGAATTTGGATTAGAGACTAGCTTTTGTGTTTCTACGACAACATAGTGGCTTTTCTCTCCGTATAAATGTTTTTTTTTTTTTTTCCTTTTCTTTTCTATTTTTTTGAGGCTACAATTTTCTCCTCTCAAATAAATTTTACTATTACCGTCATGTAAACAAAGTTAGGTGTATTACTTTATTTAGATTTTGGCAACATTAGTTAGGTGTTATTTATGAGGAAGAAAAAACTTTCCTTAAAGATTTATTTGTATTTTGTATTCAATGATCGAGAGGGAATGTAAGGATTCAAAAAAACAAAACAAAAAAAATTGTGTGGTCGCCGGAAAACACACGAGAATTCCGTGCTAGAATTCTCGGGCACCCACTCCTAAAGGCATGCCCATGTCTTTCTCCATCCAAAACTATCCACTCCCATTTGCCCATCAGATACAAACTCATACAAGTGCGTGAGAGACGAAGGGAGAGAGGGAGACGAATGTTTCATGTTCCCGCTGTGTACGCCGCTAGCGAGAACCCAAGACTTTTCTTTTTAGTTATATAAAAGTGGTACTAGGTCGTGGGATGTTAGATAGATCCCTATTTTATGTTAAAAGTCATTCCTCCTATTTACTATTTTTTTTAGTAGAAGTCACACAATTAAAGGTGGTAGAATGTACACGTCTATGGACTTTAATTAAGTCGCTACTCCTTTCCATTTTTAGTATATAATTGTTATTTAAATATCACAATGGAAGGAAAAATAAGATCATCCAGTCTCAATCTGAAATACTGTCTCTCTCTCTTGTGTTTTTTTCCTGTTATTTTCTTCTTCTAACAAATTTCCTTCAACTTTTTTTCATCGGTCAACAATTTCCTCACATTTGCTCAGTTAAAGATAACCAGTGGTATCAAAGCTAGGTTCATCTACCAGTGATATATCATTGTGGAGAAGCCAAGCCTATCAAAAGCCAAGTTGAATAGCTCAATTGGTTAGAACGTCGACCTAACAATGCATAGCTCAATTGGTTAGAATGCGCAACGTCGAGCAGCGAAAGAAGAATGTCGCTTCAGCTGTCGACAAACAAGGTTGTCTTAGACAAGAAGCAGTGGAAATCTCACGGGCGCACACGCGGGAAAGAAGGAGATCAGGCATCCTACTGCGCCAGTGAGCCATTAGAGCTCGTGCACGACTAATCCTGCTGCAATCGAAAAGTGAGGCGATTAAGCACATTCAAGCGCGAGCGGAGGCCAAATGCAGGAAAAAGATGCGAGTGTTGCACATGGACCGAGGTGAATTCACCTCGGTGAGCTTTTGTAAGTACTGCAACGAGCTCGGCATGTAGCGACATCTAATGGTGCCCTACTCCCCCCAGTAGAACGGGATGGTGGAATGCCAAAATCAGACCATCGTCGGGACAACAAGGTCATTCCTGATGACGGTCGGGATGCCTAGGAGATTCTGGGGAGAGGCGGTAATGACGACCGTCTACCTCCTCAATTAGTCGCCAACTCGAATGCTCGACGGAAAGGCACCACACGAGGCTTGGTACAACAAGAAGCCAGCGGTACATCATCTCTAAGTGTTCAGTTGCGTCGCATACATGAAGGTCGCGCGTCCCCACCTCGCCAAGCTCGATCCCAGGGGGTTGAAGGTCATCTTCATCGGCTACGAACCTAAGAGCAAGGCGTACAGGCTCTATGATCCTGCGGGGCGTGAGCTCACGTGTTGCGCAACGTCATCTTCGACGAGAGCACCTTCTGGCAGTAGAACGACATGAACGAGGCATACAAAACCCAAATCAATTCACAGTGGATTACCTCGTCACCAAGCTGGGAGAAGGAGGAGTGTAGCATTGAGAACCGTCACCGCCGCTAGCAGCTGCACCAGGCACACCTACGCCAACCTCAACCACAACTCCGGCTGCACCCCCTGAACCAGTGGAGTTCGCAACACCACGTACTGCGGATTCAATGCTGGATGCCGATCACGATGATGGTCTGGTGGCTAGGTATCGGAGGATGGAAGACCTACTGGGAGGAGGTGAACTACCTGGACTGGTGGCGCACGAGCTCAAAGAAGAGGTGGCCGAACTGCATACCATCAGCGCGGATGAGCCGAACTCCTTCGCTGAAGCAAAGAAGAACCCGTGTTGGCTGAAGGCAATGCAAGAAGAGATGACATCTATCACGGAGAACAAGATGTGGAGTCTGGAGAACATGCCGTCGAGACACAGAGCCATAGGGCTCAAATGGATCTTCAAACTGAAGCGTAACAAAGAGGGAGAAGTTGTGAAATACAAGGCCCGTTTGGTGACGAAGGGCTATGTCCAGAAACAAGGAGTGAACTTCGAAGAGGTATTCGCGCCGGTGGCAATGTTGGAATCTGTCTGCCTATTGCTGGCGATCACGACACATCATTCCTGGGAGGTCACCACATGGATGTGAAGTCCACTCTCCTCAATATAGAGCTGAAGGAGACTGTTTATGTCCAACAACCATCGGGCTTCCTGGACAACAACTCTAACAAGGTACTACGTCTGCACAAGGCATTCTATGGGCTTCGGCAAGCACCACGAGCCTGGAACGCAAAGCTCGACAGTACCCTACTGTCACTGAAGTTCAAGCGATGTGCCTCTGAGCATGGCATGTACACGCACAACCACTGCGAGCAGCAACTGATCGTGGGAGTGTACGTCGACGACCTCATAATCACTGGAGGCGACATGGAAGTTCTTGGAAGATTTAAGAGGGAGATGTCAAAGAACTTCAAGATGAGCAATCTCGGTGTGGTCAGCTACTACCTTAACATCGAAATGCAACAGAGTACTGTCGGCATCACCATCTGTCAAGGTGCGTATGCAAAGAAGTTGCTGGACACAGCTAGGCTAGCGGATAGTAACCCTACAAGGACGCCAATGGAGGCCCGACTCTAGTTAAGGAAGGCTAGCACTACGATAGTAGTCGACTCCACCAATTGCCGCAGCATTGTCGGGAGCCTGTGCTATCTGGTAAACACACGCCCTGACCTTGTTTATTCCGTTGGATACGTGAGTAGGTTTATGGAAGCACCTAGGGAGGAGCATCTTGTGGCTGTTAAGCGCATCCTGCGCTATGTGGCCTGAACCAAAGGCTGGGGTGTGAGATACTGCGCAGGGAGAGGAAAGAAGAAGCTTGAGCTAGTCGGCTACAATGATAGTGACATGGCTAGTGACGTTGATGATCGTAAGAGCACCAGCGGGATGATTTACTTCCTCTAAGGTGACGTAATCTGCTGGCAATCAACTAAGCAAAAGGTAGTTGTTTTATCTTCTTGCGAAGCAGAGTACATTGTCGCTTCGACGACAGCAACACAGGGGGTTCTAGCTTGCGCGACTGATGGAAGAACTCATAGGAAGAGAAGGCGATCCATCAATGTTATACGTGGACAACAAAGCTACGATCTCCCTGATAAAAAAACCAGTTTTGCATGATCGGAGCAAGCACATAAAAATCAGATTCCACTACATCCGGGAAGGTGCAGATCAGGGGCTCATCAAGATTGATTTCATCCGAACAGAGAAACAACTTGGAGACATCTTCACCAAATCTCTAGCGCGGGAGAAATTTGAAAAACTTCGCTTGAAGATCTGAATTCAATCAATAAGGTAGATATATACCACAGGGCTTTAGGAAGAGATTGTTAGATAAATCTCTATTTTAGGTTAAAAGTCATTCCTCCTCTTTTTAGTTACTATTTTTAGTTAAAGCCACACAATTAAAGTTAGCAGGATGTACACGTCGAGTGGATTGACTTTAATTGAGTCACCACTCCTTTCCATTTTTAGGATATAATTGTTATTTAAATATCCCAATTGAATGAGAAATAAGATCATCGATTCTTCAGCACAGAATCTAAAATACTGTCTCTCTCTTGTGTTTTTATGTTATTTTCTTCTTCCAACAAATCTCCTTCGGCTTTTTTCCTCCATCAATGATTTCCTCACATTCGCTCAGTCAAAGATAACATGGGAGTGAAGAGGAAGTAAACAGAGATGTAGGGCAACCAAATATGGTAAGGAAATGATGTCGAAAATGTCACTAGAGACGCTCGGGAGGGAAGAAAAAGACTTTAAAAAAATCGCGTGAAAAAGGGTGAAGAAGATGAAGTCCAACGAACTCGGATCCGGGTCAGACCTAACCCACGGGCTTAAGTCAATCTGTACATACGACCCAAAAATGCTGACGGCCCAATGGCATAAACAACCCAGACGCCTGCAACCTAGTCGGAGATTCAGCTTGCACAATCTAAGGGAGCCATCCTCAGCCTGCCTGCAGTAACCAGCAAGTAGTCCAAACAAAAGTCAATCCGAAGCGCAAGACACGACCCAACCAACAGTTGCCTGCAACCTGCAATCCGAAGACGTGACTCGGAGTCTGCGCCTCGACCCAGAATGCCACCCGACATGCGTCACCTCCTGAGAGCAACATGTGTCGTGCATGCAGCCACCGACTCCCTCAACTTGTATGGCATTATAACTCGACTTATGCAGCTCGAATCAAAGGATTCGGCTTAAACGGCTCGATTCCTCAGCTTCTCGGCGCTGCTCGGTATACAAATAATATATTAATTTATAGGTTTTCGATCATTCTGAAGCCATTTTTTTTAAGGCAAATAAGGTCAAAATAAGGTTAGTTTTCTCAATTTAAGTTGAATTAAATCAGAAAAATGAGATTTTCTAAGGAAATTAGGTGAATGGTTGATAGGGTCGACCATACTTGGAACAACCTCAAAGGACAATCTCAAGCAGCTAAATTTAGGAAGAAAGTCGGCTAAGGCCATGATTATATTTGATGCTGACACGTGTTCCATGATTCTGCACATGTCATAAATTCACTATGTATGAATTGTTTATGAATCGATATGACTATGATATATTATGTATGTGTTATGATATGTGAATGATGTGATAACTCTTACGTTATGATGTGTTCAATGATATGTGTGAGATAGAATATGAGAAGGATGCGATAAACGTAGTGTAGCGATACGAATAAGATATGATTGATATGACGATATGGTTAGGTTAAGTATAGAAAAGGATATGATTATGATAGATTGATAGAAATGATATGGTTAGGATGTGTTCTTATAACGGTATGAGTAGGATATGTTCATGAAATGATATGGGTAGGATACGTTCCCGTAACGGTATGACTAGGATATGTTCATAAAACGATATGAGTAAGATACGTTCATGAAACGATATGGTTAGGATGCATTCCTGTAATAGTAGGACTAAGATATGTTCATGAAACGATATGGTCTAGGATATGTTGAGAAACGATATGAGTAAGGTATGTTCATGAAATGATAGGACGATGAGATGTATAAGGACGATATGACTATGAAAAGTTTAAGAAAAATTATGGCTAGGATATGTATATGGAAACGATATGACTAAGGTATGTTCACGAAATGATATGACATGTAAATGATAGATATACATATATGTTGTGATATGATTCGAAAATGATATGATATATCTTATGGTACGAGATATGTGATAAATTGATATGTTTATGATATGATATATTGTGATACGATATGCTATGGTATGATATTTATATGATGAAAATTGTTGTCGGGAAGCATGAAACGTTATAATATGGCATATTTATGTAATCTAAATGATACGACATGATTGACATGCAAAATGAAGAACTAGCATGAAATACAACCTCGACATATGCATGAAATATATGATACATGATATGATAAACAATATGACAAATGATATGATATGAAGGAAGACGCTAGCAAGGTTGTATTAAATAATAATGAAAATGAAAAAAATGTTGGGACCTCTCATGCATTATTGTGTGCTCATGCATCGGGGGATACCCCTCATCATTCACGACCGTACGGACACGTACATTATGAGGCAGGAGAATGATCATTATGTTTATCATAATGCTGCTATGACGGTCGCTATTCGTAACGGGTGTCCGGTATCAACAACTACTAGAGAATGCTCCCTATAAATGGGCCTAGGAGGTGTGGGAACCTACTAGTGAGTCTATACTCACACGTGTGGACCGTGTGTATGAAAATTAATTACACATCCAAGTTGCCCATTCGGATAGCATCCGTAGGAAAATAAACTGTTATGATAGGTCCCATTCATGAAATTGTGTGTTTTCATTTAACCCCAACAATGAGGTCACTTATTGAGTATTTCTAAAAGTACTCAAATCACATGTTTACTTCTATTTCAGGTAAAGGCAAGATATCCTTGTACGACTGACGACAACATCGCAACTCGAGACCATGACACATGCATAGGGTAGTCGCATTTATTTTTTCTAGAATTAGGTTAGAATAAGATGTTCTTAATTTAAACGTTCAATTATTTTATTTCATTTAGTTTATCGTTGTGTCATTTTAAAAATGTTTTCAAACGTGCAAGTACATGACTGTTTTAAGATAAAGTTTAAGTTATGAGTAAGTTTAAATGAAGTATTTCCCCATTTAATATTCATGATACGTATACAACAGTGATCTTAAACAAAGTAAAAAATTTAGGTTCATTACCAGGAATATGGAAGAGAAAAAATTAGAACCCGAGGGAAAATGATACTAATTAAAGACAAGTGTCAAAAAATGATACTAATTAAAGACAAGTGTCAAAAGATAAATTGAAGTTGACCAATATTTGTTGGTCAAGGCCAGTTAACACCCATCCATGGAGGTTAATTAGACTATTTTCGCCACAAGGAAGCTCATATAGAAGAAAGAATTCATTCAAGATCCTAGAAAAGGAAAAGCACCAACATTGAAGGACAGGAGTGACACCAAAACCCATACCAAAAAACTAAATGAAATGTTGGTCCCAAGGGGGAACCAGTTAAGAGCACGTATGGAAGATCAATGTAAGATAGGTAAAGTCATATTCATGGAAAAAAAAAGGTGATAGTGAGCCCTAGTCGAGGCAAATCCTATGATCGTAGTGAAACGATGAAGCCTTGAAAAGATGACAAGATGAGATCAAACTTACAAAATCTGATTGAGTAAAACCAAAATCAATAAAGCAAAGTTGACGCTCACTAGGTAATAACAATATGATGACTGTTGGATGAAAGTTCTATATTGGCTAATTTAGGGGATGATCATGAGTTTATAATCAAAGAATAGTATCTCCATTGGTATGAGACCTTTTGGAGAAGCCCAAAGCAAAGTCATGAGAGCTTATACTCCAAGTAGACAATATCATACCATTGTGAAGAGTTGTGTTCGTCTAATATGATATCAGAGTCATGCCTAAAACTTAGTCATGTCAATAGAATCCTCAAATGTCGAACAAAGAACTCCAAAAGAAAAAGGAGTTAAATGTCAAAGACTCCAAAAGAAAAAGGAGGCAAGCTTCGATCAAGGGGAGACATACTTTGTTCGAGGAGAGGTGTTGAATGAAAGTTTGAAGTCTAATTAAGTAAAAGCGAAAGAGATCAAACAAGGTCAATAGAAATGAAGAAAGATATGTTTTGGAAGCACTGCTTAATGGGTATATATACCGTTTCAATTTACTAAATATAGCTTTAACATATTTAAGGCATGAATGTACCAAATATATCTCTACCAAATCTTTACTAAATATCTACCATATATCTCTATCATATTTTTACTAAATATCTATCAAATATATCAGATTTTTACTAATATCTACCAAATATATCTCTACCGATCTTTATTGTAAATAGGCATCAGACTCCATACCTCAACAATCTCCCACTTGGAGACTAATCTAGTCAACCAAGAATTTCATTCTCAATCTGCACCATAGCACTCCAGGCTTTACACAACCGCAAAATATTCCAACATCAACCCAACATGTTTTGTGGGTTCTTTGCATCCTCTGTCTCCTCCAAACACATCAGCATCTTCCACTAACCTCCAAGTGAAATGGTATCGCCTTTTGTGTTTTATCTATGAATGATAGACCGAGTTTCTCACCAACTAACTATCTACCTAAAGAATCTTCTCGAGCTGCTTCTTGCCTAATTCTTCTAGATAGTTTGTCATCCATATCATCTCCTTTCCAACTTTAGCTATTGCCACGTACTCAGCCTCAGCAGATGGAAAAGCAACACATTTTTTAAGCCTAGACATCCCATCATCCATGACTTGCTCCCACTTGGTTGTATCCTCCAACTGTAGGGCCTCATCACAGGGCTCTCGTTTCCCTTCATCAGTCACCAACCGATAGTGTAAAGAAGGTACATACCTATCTGGTACTCTTATAGCTCTAGATTATCTTTACAACACCCGCTCAAGTGTCACTTGCTCCACTTCTGGTTCCTCAACAACAGTCTCAGGAGTTTATTGAGTATATGCTACAACATCACTAGGTGAATCTTTCAGCAACTTAACCTCAACTCCCACTTGCTTCACCTTTGGTTCCTTAGCAACAATCTTAGGAGTTTCTTGAGTATCTGCTATAACATCATTAGATGAATCTTTTAGCAACTCAACCTCAACTCCCACTTGCTTCATTGTCCCAGTACTTTTCTTCAAAACCAAGAATACTCTCTCTATTAGTATGAGGCCTTTTGGGGAAGCTTAAAACAAAGCCACGAGAGCTTATGCTCAGAATGGACAATATCATACCATTGTAGAGAATCGTGTTCATCTAACACAACCTTTGGTGCCTTCTTTGACAAATCTGAATCCCTTCTTCCTTCCTCAACCGGCAAGCCACCTTGATGAGGGATGGGACCTTGTACGTGCTTGTCTAATTTTAAATTTTATTGAAAGTAATTAGACTAAATTTAAATATTTGAAAGTAAGGATGATGAAAATAAAATGAATCTACTAATATTGTATTTTAAGGTAGAATTAAGTTGAGTTAGGTGATTGAGAAAAGTTGTTCATGGTCCTCTTCCAAATTTGTATGAAATTGACACCTTTTTCTACTACACCTAATCTCCTTTCTTCTCCAAACAATTCAACTTTCCATCGTGGAAAACGTATAATTAAAGAAGTGTTAAAATATAAGAGGGTATGATATGAAGAATAAGAAAATCCCATGTGTGGAAAGATGATTGAAGAGTGGAGGAATTAGTTTTTAGCGTACTTTGGGACATTACACAGTTGTCGTTCTAATGTCTGTTGGGTGTGGGGATGTCTGAGACATGGACAGCTTCTGGTGAACAGGAGACATAAGTTAAGGGCATGCAGAACATGTCACCTTAACATTCTTTAATAATCATCATCTTCTTCTTCTCTTTTTATTTTGGAGTGTCCAAATACGTGTTTCCTACCATGCCACTCATCTCTCTTTATTTTTTATTTTATTTTACTTATTTTTGTTCACTTTATCGCCCAACAACTCCAAGTGTATATAGTGAACTTTGTTGGTTCTTTTCATTCTAACCATGCTTACAAATGGACAGCTCATGAAGGAATTGAAAAAGATAGAAACCCTTGTAGTTATTCGGTACAACTTAGTTCATGAAGGAATTCGGTACAAGTTTTGGATATCGAGTTGTTCCAACAATAGACCTCTTTGTAATTATAATGCTGTCTATTTTTAATTTAATTTTTATTTTTTATTTTTTATAAATATGGTATTACAAATTCTCTTCCCTCAAAGATCTTTCATCTCTCGAAGTTTCTAGTAAAAAAAATTGCTTAATCTCATCTTTTAGTTGCTTTGTAATGACCCACTTCTGAAGTATAAGACTGTTACAATTTTCATATGATGACATTTCAAATCCAAAGTAATTTTAAAACCTTCGTGCTTCTGAGAAACATTTTTAAACATTTTACTTTGTAATTCGATGAACTTAAATAAGCACAACTATAGCCATGTAAAAAAAGGAACAATAAAAATAAGTTTTAACTACTCCCGAAGGTAGAATCTAAAATTGATTATAACATACTAATTATATCCATGAAACATAAATTAATGATGAACCTTCCTACAGATCTTCGTGCTGTGGTCTTTGCAGCCGAAACTGTCAATCGTGCATAATTCTCATGCTTTTACATAAAAAGTTGGTTGGAAAAGATGAGTAGTTAAAAATGTTTAGAAATTGACCCTATGTTGAGATTAGAAAATGCATTCACATACAATGTGTAATGTGTATCGTGACTGTTGAAACCTAGTTTCATATTTTTCTTGAGCTCTACTTTCATTCTTGGGGTAGGGTTAAATGAATAGTAATTCTCTACAATATAGTTCATGTACATGCTTCTGGGTCCATTAAGCGAACTTCGTACTTCTTAGGCTTGACTATGGGTAAGTGCACGCTAAAGTTGTCAAAATTGATGAAAAAGAAAGGAATGTGAATGATATAAGAGTGTACGAATCTGTACATAATGGAGTAATAATCCATGATCATATGAGCATGCAATATGACGCACGCACGCATACGCGTATACGCGCACACTTGTCTTCAACTAATGCCAAGTTTACTTCAATAATAGTAAAAAACTAGAGTGAGTATTTAACTAATGTCAAGTCTACTTCAATAATAGTAAAGGTACTACACTGTTAATCTAATTATAAGACATAAACATGAGAGTTTTATTCTTAGGGTCTAACTTGCGAGGCCTTGATCAATCTAATGTTTATGCCTTTGCTTATGTACTTATGCAACTCCTTGTTCCTCTCAAGGAGTTTAAGAAGAGCGGAGCCTGTCAGGCTGTCTACTCTCTTTTCCACCCACACTAAAAAAAAATCTCTAAATCATGAACCAAAAACCCTCCTCCCAGATAGATCATCAAATCATGTGGCCCATAAACAAAATGAACCGTTAAGATGAAGTGTATTTGCAAAGTTAGAGATCTTTCTACGATCCTTGCAAATTTTCACAATAAAAGCAAACGTAATGAATGATTCCAACCTAAGAGCTAGTTAAAAAGGATGACTTTTAGATCGAACTTGGGATCTATGATGATCACTCTTAGATCTCGAGACGAATCAATCCAAAATTAGCTTGATCAACACTAATCCAATGAATCGGTTTAACTTCAAACCTAAAGCAAGGTTTGAAAAAGAATAACACCAAAAAGTTTCAACAAAACACAAGGTTTTTGTATTCAACAATGATTTGCAGACTTGAATATTGAATGTTTTTATATAAAATAAAATGAAAAAAAAAAAAAAAAAATCCAAACAGAAGGGTAGTTGAATTAAAACTATCAACTATTGATCAAAGCGAATAAAAGCTATTAAATGGGAAGTGAAGAAAATAAAACATGACATAAATAGTAAGTGATAGTACAACTACAAGATGAAAAGCGTTCAATCTCTTTCCATTGTCAAGTAGTATTTATTGTCTGTAGTTTCTTTTCTTTATTTGATATACTAATATTATGGAGATTTTTCGGCTAAAAAATCTTTGTTTCAACTTCTACATTAGCGAGTCTTTGAAGATGTAATGTGAAGGTCTCTTGAATCTTCTTTACCCTGCTTCTTGTAATCGCTCTTTCGGGTACATGCAAAGGATCAGTGGTTGAATTCATTTCACCAGGATTCAACACTTAATTACCTTGACATTCTCCGACAACTTTTGCGACATGGTCTTAATGTCCCATGCCTAGGATTTTGATTAGGATATGGAATTCATATTTGATATTTGTTGGCTCTAGCATTTCCTTGCATCCCTTTTGACATAGTATAACATCTCACTATTCAGAACAAGGCATCCCATCAAATGAAGTGAGAAAAACATGTAATCATGGTATACCGAATAGGTCGAAAGTCGGGAGGACTTAGGGCATAATGTAGACAACTTTGAGTCCATTATATGGAGTGATACTATGTTATTTTGGTGTCAGGCTTAGGGTCATGGTTGTGCATTCTTTGGAGCTCACTTGTTTAATGACCCTAAATTTTTAATACCTAAAGTTGCTACTGTATACATAACGTAACCGTTTTATGCAGAAATAATCATTTGAAACATATATTGTCATAGACTTACATGTTTAATAAAAGGTCTTTAAAATAAACAATGAAAAAAATTAAAATAGACATAACTAGAAATAAAACAAAAACACCCTATACTAATCTATAGTCTACGAAATTAAACACAACTACTCTATGTATGTGCCACGGTCTTTAAAGTTGTGATGCTGCCATCAATTGTGCAAGGGTGCCTTGCCTTTATCTGGAAAATAAAAGTAGCACGTGCCTTCAGTATTTTAAGAAATACTCAGTAAGCAACCCATTATTGGGGTTAGATGCAAACACATGCAATCACGAATGAGATCTATCATTTAAAATTGTATTCTCTTAGGTGACTATCTTAGCGGGTCATTGGATGTGTATTTACTATTCAACACACAACCTATACGTGCGAGTATGGACCCACCAGTCAGTTCTCACCTCCTGGGCCCATTTTCTTGGTCGGACTAGCATTCTCTAGTGCTATTACCGGACGCTCGATAGGAATAGTAACAGTCATAACACTATGTTAAATACAATGATCATTTTTCTTTTTCTTAACATATGCATCTGTACTCATCGTAAAGAGGACAATTCCCCAATGCATGTAACATACAATGATGCATGAGGTCCCAACATTTTTCATATATGAAACCATATACCATATCACAACATGTATTATATCATATCATCAACACATCATATCATAACATGTATCATATCATTAACATATCATGTCAGAGACATCATTTCATAAACATTTCACACATATCAAACATATGACATGTGCAGAACCATGAGGCACATGTCATCATGCAGAACACAAACTCCTAACCATGCCCATAATGAGGCTACCTACTTGGTTGGTGTTAACCGATGTTCTCCCTAAATTTAACTACTTGAATTAGCCTTTGAGGTTGTTCCAAGTATCATTAGCACTATTATAGCAATCACTTAATTTCCTTAGTAGTCCTATTTTTTTAAGCTCAATTTAACTTGAATTAAGAAATTGGATGCCATAACCTTAATTACATTAAATAAGGTTAATTTCAGCTCTGAGAAGGTCTAAAACGTAGGGATTGAACATCATACTCATCTTAATTGCCTTAAATAAGTATTTGCGAAGCATGAATATGTGACACAGGTTACATACTGCAAAGCGAGACAGTTGTAGGGTTATTTATATGTTATTGGTCTGATCCATTCTAGAATGTTGAAAAGTTTGATGAAACATGAACTTAGCTTGCAGTTTCATAGAAGTTCTAGTATGTCGTTCATCGATGCAACATTCAAGCATCCCTTGATCAGTTCCTTATATTCAATAAATAGCCATATGGTCAGATTATATCCGCTTATCAAGGTTAATTAGAAAATGTTAAGGTGTTAATATTCATGCTAGAAAACCTTGATTACTTAATTGGGCCTTAATTCCCAACTTTCTCACTTCACTCGAGGTGACTTGTTTTCTTCTTTTAACACATTTTTTATAGAGTTAACCCCTTGTTTGATACCCAGTTTTGTAGTGAAGATCTTTGTCTAGTGTTTTGAATTATTATCCCTTAGACTCTCTCTTGAGTGATCTGTGGGGTCCCATGCTCAATAAACAATTATATCCTGACCTATGTCCGAGGTTTTATGCGTTCCCTGTGACATAGTTTAATGCTTGCATCCAAGGTTTCATGCATTCCGCGCGATACAATCTGTGTACCTATGTCCAAGATTTCATGCGTTCAGTGCGACATAGTTTGAGTACCTACACCCAGGGCTTCATGCGTTCCCTGCGACATAGCCTGTGTCATAGTTCCATGTTGCACTATTCCTCAGGAATTTTTTAGGATATCTCGCGTTCTCGTTCTAAGAGTTCTTTGTTAAGTCTTTAACCACAATTAAGAAATATTTCTTAACAAGTACGCCTTAATCCATATGAGTCATAAACATTTCTTTGCATGCATAAATCTTTCATAAGGATGTCGTCACTTGGTATTCATAAAAACCTTCATTTCTTATAAAGTTTCTTGAAGGGTAGTTACGTATTTTTCCTCTTGGCTCATATTCTAAAGTTGTCCTAATTTCGTTAAGATCTGTCATACTTACCCTTAATATCAATATGAGTCTCATATAAATTTTAGTAGTATTTTGAGACTTTTAATATCTTAAAACATCTTAGAATTCTCATAGGGGTATTTTGGTCCTTTATCACCTCAAATCTTGGTTTAAATCCTCGTCATATTCAAATGACCAAGTAACTTTGTATAATTCCTTTAAACTATGACATAAAACTCCTCATCAAATTTCATGTAATTTAGAGATCACTTTGGTCATTAGCCGTACATAATTATAGGGGCTTTTTAGTCATTTTACAACTATGGTTGGTTTAGCCCCTTATCATAATTTGTTTTTAAGTCTAAAAAATTGTGTGCTTATGCTCAGATCACATTACATGTCATCATAAGCATACAATTTGGTTACATAACATATTAATAAGCACACAACTACGTCAATCATTCTAATTACACTCAATAGTTTCAGGACTATAAAATTCCATGTTAAGTTACATTTAATCCTAGTAAGTGATCATTGCATAAGCATCGATAATATTTCCTTTTTCTTATCTTATGCAGGACATATCTGACGGTGATGAAACATTGACGGTGGGACTATTGAACATGTCAAGCCTACCTTGTAGGATAGTCTACAGAATCTATAACCTAGAGCTTTGATACCAACTGTAACGACCTTAAATTTCTATTTACCTAGAATCGCTACCGTCATCATCATCTATGCTAATATGCGAAATTAAAAATTTAAAACTTCATCATAAAACATAAACTTCATCTTAAAACTTTTCCATGTTCTTCCAGGTTCAAAAATTATCTTTTAAAAGACACAACGAAAATCTATATAAAATAAATAATGGTAAAACTAAAATGACTCTATTCCAACCTAATTCTAAGAAAACAAGTATAGCTACCCTATGCATGTGTCATGGTCTCGAATTGCGATGCCGTCATAAGCCGTATGGGATGTTTTGCCTTTACCTGAAAAAGCAGTAGCACACGGCTTGAGTATTTTAAGAAATACTCAATAAGTGGCCCCACTATTGGGGTTACGGAATGCAAACACATGCAACTCATGATGTAGGGACCTATCATTTAAAAACAATTATATGGGTGACTTCCAGTCCAAACAAAAATTGGATGTGTAGTACTTCTCTACACACGACCCACACGTGTGATTATATATTCCCAAGTAGTTCGCACCCCCTTGGACCCATCATAGTCGAGCTAGCTGTCCAGAGGTCAGCAGACCTCTAGGAGTCATGCGAGGTATGATCATCATGATCATCATTATAGCGTACGCATTTGTACTCATAATCATAAATGGGAAAGTATCACAATGTATATGTATACTCACATTGCATGAGGTCCCAATAGTTTTCATCTTTAAATAATCTTCGTGACACAACCCTATACATCATTCATATGCTACATTAAATAATAGGTAGGTGTTGGTCTTCATACGCTCATGATCATTAACTTCAATTAGGATTGTGCCCTTAGAAAATAAATCATCGTCATAATGCATCATGGTATTCAATACATGCACGTCATCTCGATATGGAATAACGTCATGCTAATCCATCTCATCATCATACAATCTTACGTTATCATATTAACATGCATCATCATCATCATCATGTCATCATTAATATCGTATGACATCATCATATCATCATTAATATCGTATGACATCATCATGTAACTCAGTCACATCTTCATACGTCGTACATCATATGTCATATGTCATACATCATATGTCCTTCATAATACGTCATACATCCTACATCCTACATCCTACATCCTACATCCTACATCATACATCATACACCATACGTCATACATCATACGACATACATATGTCATAAAGCATACGTCCTACATCATACATCATACATCATATTTCATACATCATCATCATATAATATAGTCACATCATCATAAATACAAATCGTTAAGGATATGTGCATGACCACTATCATGTGTCGTTATACATCAAACAAGTCGTTCAAACTATCCGATAGTGAGGCCACGTACATGGTTGACATCTGCCCTTCATTTAGTGTTTCTACACAATTAGGGTGTCCAAGAATACTAATTTTCCATAATTAGGACTTATTTCAAATAAAAATATGGTTAGAATTGGAACTAGAATGAAAATCAGTTAAACAGAAGTTGAACGGGCCAAAATCAGACTTACATGTGCCGAGAAGGAGGCTAGTCGCAAGTCCCACTCGAGAGTACCATGCGCAGGTCGCTTCCGCTGTTCTGTGGTCATGGTGTCTGACTTCACCCCCAAGAGAGTTTCGTGAAGATCTTTCTGGTATAAATAATCTTCAATCTTCAATCTGCATTTTCTAGAAACCGAAATTGGATTCATCGAACTTCTCAATTTCAATCTTCGAACTTTCCATCTTCACAGATCATGGTGAATTTCGCCTAGCTCTGACACTAGTTGTTAGAATCACACAACAACGCACATGCTTGATTTAGATGAACACAAAAAACAGAAGAGAGAAAATGTAAGGAGAAATGTTGGCTAGATTTATATTGATGATTTCATGTGTGTACATAAAAGAATGCAGAGAAAACAGAAAGTACATCTTCAAAGCACTACTTAAGGGGTAATATATGGTTTAGTCTACTATATATAACTTTATCAGATATAACTCATCTACTATATAACTATCTATCATATATAGATTTATCGGATATAACTTTTTATCATACATAACTATTTACTATTCATGACAATTTACTTTATATGTAATTTACCATATATAGTTTTACTATGTATAACCATTGACTAAGCTATAAATAAGTAGCACGCTCCATAACCTAGCAATTCTCCGACTTAGAGACTAATCCAGTCAACCAAGAATTTCATTTTCAAACGACCATCAGCATCTTCACTGCACCATACCAATTAAGGTTTTGAATAACCTCAATTTTCTAACATCAACACATTTTGTCAACATGTCTGTTGAATTCTTTGCACCATCTATCTTCTCCAAACACATATCACCTTCTTTCACTAACCTGCAAATGAAATGGTATCGTCTTTAGATGTGTTTTTTCTTTGAATGATAAACTAGGTTGTTCACCAATTGTATGACACTCTGACTATCTGTAGAAAGAATCTTCTCGTGCGATTTCTTGCATAATTCTTTTAGATAGTCTGTCATCCATATCAAGTCTAGACATATAACTCATCTCATCATCCATAGCTTGCTCCACTTGGTTGTATCTTCCAACAGTAGGGCATCATCAAATTGCTCTGGTTCTCCTTCATCAGAGTCAACAACAGATAATGTAATGAAAGCACATACATATATGATACTCTGATAGTTCTGGATGATATTCTCAACACCGATTTAGATGTCACTAGCTCTACCTTTGGTTCGTCTGGAACAATCTTAGGAGTTTCTTGAGTACCTGCTACAATATTACTAGGTGAATTTTTCCACAACTCAGCCTCAACTCCCACTTACTTCGCTGTCTTTGAACCTTGCTCAACCTACGGTTCCTCAATAATAGTTTCAAGAGTTTCTCGAGTATCTACTACCACATCAATAGGTGAATTTTTCCACAACTCAACGTAAATTGCCACTTGCTTCGTTGTCTTGGAACATTGCACCACATCTGGTTCCTTAGGAATAGTCTTAAGAGTTTCTTGAGTATCTACTACAACATCACTAGGTGAATTTTTCGCAACTCAACCTCAACTCCCACTTGCTTCTTTATCTTGGAACCTTTCTCCACCTCTGGTTCCTCAACAATAGTCTCAGAAGTTTCTTGAGTATCTAATACAACATCATTAGATGAATTATTTTGCAACTCAACCTCAACTCTCACTTGCTTCGTTGTCTTGGAACCTTGCTTCACTTTGTCCTTGTACAGGACATTTTCATGAAAAGTCATGTCACAATGTCTTAGGATTTTTCTGTTCTTGTCATCCCAAAATGTAAACTCGAACACGTCATAACCATAGCCTATGAAGTAGCACTTCACAACCTCAACGTCAAGCTTGTCGCTCTTCTCTAGATCAACACGAACATACGCAGTGCAGCCAAAAGTTCTCAAGTGAGAGTACTTGAGTTCTTTTCTTGTTCATACTTCTTCTTGAAACTTAAACTCCATAGGGTACTAACGGCCCTCTATTGATCAAGTCATCGGCCCAAAATGTCTTTGGTAATCCAGAATGAATCCAATACTTTTTGCATGTTGATTCAATGTTTTATTCATCCTTTTAGCAACACCATTTTTTGTCTTACATTACCAAAAACTGTCCTTGTTAATCTAATTCCCTGAGCTGCACAAAATGCTTTGAATTCGGACTTGTTGTACTCTCCTCCATTTCAGACCTCGGGCATTTGATTTTTAAGTCGGTCGGATTTTCAACTTCAGCTTTCCACATCTTGGAGGTGGCAAACACATCTGACTTGTGTTTCAGGAAATAAATCCACTCCTTCCTACTGTAATCATTGATGAAGGTGACATAGAACTTTGATCCGCCAAGTTATGGAACTGGAGATGGTCTCCAAACGTCTGTATGAATCATTTCCAACCGCACTTTCTTCAATTCTCTAGCAGCCTTTATGAAGCTAACTTGTTTTTGTTTTCTCATAACGCAATTCTCACAAGGACTCATATCAACAAATTTCAAACCTTCTAAAACTCCTTTCGCTGCTAGCATTTTCATTCCTTTGAGGCTCATATGGCCAAATCTATTGTGCCATAGACTTATATTTGAAACACTCTCAGCAATGGCAGTCATGTTCATACACCTTACAGTGGTGTATAAGGTTCCAGATTTTATGTCACGTGCTACCACCAAAGCACCCTTCATAATCTTCCATGAACTTTTTCCAAACCCTATTGCATAAATTGTGTTGTCCAACTAATCAATAGGGATCAGATTCTCCGTGAAACCAGAAATATATCTGATATCCTTTAATGTCCACTGATTTCCTACAGAAGTTTTTATGTAGACATCTCTCTTTTCTTCAATCTCTAAGGCTTTGTTGTCGACAAGATACGCCTTCTTGAAATTTTTAGGCTTGAAATTTCGAAACAGCTCTTTATTTGGAGACGAATGAAAAGATGCATCTGAATAAAAAATTCAAGATTCAATTGAACTGTCCATGCTGAGGATTAAAGCATCCGCAATGTCTTCTGTTGAATTCAAAGAATCATCATCATCTTCTGATTTGTGATTCTACTTCCTCTTTGGTCTTGTACTGTAACGACCCTAAATTTTCATATATCTAGAGTCGCCACTAACGTCTCATGTTCATCTCTAATGCAGAATATAACGCTAAGAATGCTCATCTATATTAGCGGAAAAATTTGAAACTTCAGAATACATTAAAACATTAAAAAAACACTACCAGACTTACGTGCTTCAAACATTATGCTAGAGGTCAAAATAAGATAAAAAAATTACAAATTAAATAATTTAAATAAATGAAATGCAAACACCCTATCTTAACCAAGACTAGGAATTTTAAATATGCAACTATCCTATGCAGTCTCTAATCACGATGCCGCCGTCAACCGTATATGGGCGCCTTGCCTTTACTTGAAAAACAATGTAGCACACGACCTGAGTATTTCAAAGAAATTCTCAGTAAGTGACCCCACTATAGGGGTCATACTAATGCAAGCACATGCAATCATGAATTAGAGACCTATCTCTAATCATCATAAGGGTAGCCTTCAGTCTCAGACAAATTGGATATGTAGTACTTCCCTACACACGACTCACACGTGCGAGTGTGAATCCCCAGAGTGCTCGCACACCCCCTGGACCCTCTGGTCAAGCTAATCTGTAGCGACGTCCGGAGGTCAGCGGAACCCCATAGTGTCATGTGCCTCATGAACACCCTCATCTGTGTGCATTCGCACCTGTGCGCATTCACTCTCATCATACGGTGCACGTCCGCACTCATCATCTCTAGGGAAAGTAGCCCTATGCTTATGAACATACAATATGCATAAGGTCCCTCTAAGTCCAATTATACATCTCTTTTGACACAACCCTCTAGTCTCATCTCTTGATTACACTATGTAACATGTGCTCGTGGATATTTACATTAATATCATTTCATACTCTTAGGGTTGTGTCCTATGTCGATCTAACGTCATGATGCAATATGGAAAACAACATCATAAGACATGTTCAACATGGAAAACATCATCATGTTAGTAACATCGTCGTGCATACATCATACTCATCATAGAGGCCATTAAGTGCATCAAATATAACATGTATGTCATGCATCAAAACATAAATAACGTACATTTAACAGACATCACAACACAATGTCATACTCACACATCATCATAACTCAAACAATCTTTAGCCTATCCTATAGTAAGGCCACTTACATGGTTAGCCCATGCCGAAGTACTCCCTAATTGCTAAGCGTAAGCTCCAGTTCCATGAGAATTGCTTCCTACGTTGCCGGGGTTTGTTTCCTATCACACTGTTCGCCACCTTCCATTAGTATTTCACAATTAATTTACCAATAATTCAATAAATATAAAATACGGCTCTAAATTGGCCTCGAATACCTTAATCAGGGTCGAAAATAGGTTCGGGAGGGTCAAAACAGTGGAAATCAGGCTAAAAAATAGGTGAGTCGAGCCGAACAGCCACTAGGAGTCGTCGGAGGAGCCATGGAGCCGCTTGCGCCGAGCCAAGCCGAGGGACCACCTGCCCCGTTGTGTGCCACGTGGTAGAAGTAGAACACGCCACGTCGTGTGGTGTGCATCGGGTCAAGGCGCGGGTCACACTTTAGTTCGGGTCGATTGCTGTAGAAGGCTATTGGGTTGGGCTGGTTGTTGGGCCTCGGTTTACTGGACTGGGCCGCAAGTGTTTGGGTTGCAGGCCAGTTTGATTGGACCGTGAGTCTGGTCACGGGTTAGTTCAGCTAAACCATGGCTTCTAAGTTGGATTGAGGTTTGGGCCGTTGTAGTTGGGCTGGGCTGAAGGTAGAGGCCGAGGGTGAAAGAAGTTGGGCTATCTCTCTCGGTTTTGGGTTTGGGTTGACCCAAATTCGTGGATTTCGTCTTCCTTACCTCACTTCGGCGGATTTTCTGGTGCATTTTCTCTCTCCTTCCCACGACATTTTCATTGTCGATTTCAGTCCTCTTTCTTCCTTTTCCTCTCTGTTTGTAGTCCTTCTTTTCTTCCTCGAAGTTTTGTGGCCTAAAAGTTCCTAAAACATCATATCTAAGAACGTTTAGGAAAACCCAATTTTTCGACCTCGGTTACAGACGACAACGCTTACGAAAAGGCACAAAACGTACCTTGAGTTATTGTGTTATCGTTAGGGATCCTTCTCGTGGTGGTAACTGAGCGTTTGGCGTCAGTTTTCAGGTGGTTTGGAACTTGTCGGAGAAATTGAAAACTCGCTGACATTATCTGAAATCTCTCTCTCTCTCTCTCATATTTTCTTTCTTTTCTCTGTTTGCAGGTATTCTGAAAGGTTCTGGGAGTTGTGGGCTAAAGGCTGAGCAAGGTGTGGCTGTCGTTTCGTGTGGGATCCACGAAACTCGGCGACTGAGTTTTTTTTCTTTTTTTTTTTTTTCCCCAGGTCGTTATATGTACAATCTACCCAAAAGTGACATTTTTCTTTATAACTCCAAAACGTTATGTTTGGTTTTAGATTTTGATCGAGCTTTGTTTGGGCCCTTCGATTTACTTCTTCCGCTTTGGTCAACACTCAGAGCACCACCAGATGAATCCTCAATTTCTCATTCTCGAATACTTTCGTTGAGAACTACATCTCAAATTTCGTCACACTTTAGTTTATCAGATCCTTGTGAACTGCTGATTGTGGCCACAATAGTATCCCACGACTCGAGTAAAGATGACATCAAAATCAATACTTTAATTTCATCTACAAAATTAACTTCTAACGAACTCAGTTGGATTAAAATCATATTGAATTCATTTCTATGATTAACAAAAGATCCACCTTCAGACATTGTATTTTAAACAATCTTCATATCAAATACACTTTGTTCATATCTGACGATTTTTCATACATATTTGACAGCGTCTTCAACAAATGTGACGTTTTCTTCTTCTTAGTGATGTTCAATACCATGTTTCTAGATAGTGTCAGCGGATCAACCCTAAGGCTTGTCGATCCTTGAGCTTCCACTATTCCGTGGTCATGGTATCCAGCTTCACCTCCAACAGGGATTCGTGAAGATTTTTCTAGGATATATAATCTTCAATCTACATCTTCCAAAAATCGAAATTGGATCCATCAAACTACTCAATTCCAATCTTTGAACTTTCCATATTCAAAGATCGTGGTGAATTTTACCTAGCTCTAATACCAGTTGTTAGGATCGCACAACAAGGTGCACACTCGAACTAGATAAACATAAAGAACAAGAAAGACAAAGGGTAAGGAGAAATATTGGCTAAATGTTTATATTGATGACTTAGGTATGTATAGTAAGATAATATAGAGAATACAGAAAATATATTTTCAAAAGTACTGTGTAAGGGGTCTATATATGGTTTAGTTTACTATAAATAGCTTTATCAGATGTAAGTCATCTACTATATATATAACTATCTACCACATATAGCTTTACTTAGCTTTTTATTATAAATAGCTATTTATTATTTATGACAATTTACTTCATTATTCATTTACCATATATAGTTTTAGTATGTATAATCGTTTACTAAGATATAAATAAGCAGCAGACTGCATAACCTGACAGTGATGATGCATGATAACAAGATGATGTGAGAGGTATGATGATGAAATAACTTAATATGATGACGTGCATGTATTAAATGTCACGATACACTATGGAACGACTCGAAATTTTCTACTTAATTTAAGGTCGCTACTGTATACATACCAAAAACATTGAATGCAGAAGACTTCATTTAAATTCTATAAAACATAACCTTTAACTTAAAACATAGCTATGGACTTACATGTTTCGAAAACATCTTTAAAACGACATAACAAAAGACTCGAAATAAAATAAATAAGCATTTAAGTTTAAAACATCCTATTCTATCCTAAGTCTAAGAAAATAAATGTCATTATCCTATGCATGTGCCATAATCTTGAGTTGCGATGCCGTCGTCAGCCGTACAGGAATGCCTTGCCTTAACCTGAAAAATGTAGTAGCACATGGCTTGAGTATTTAAAGAAATACTCAGTAAGTAACCCCACTATTGGGGTTAAATACAACAATCACATGCAATGAAATGATGGGACCTATCTTTCATTTCGTTTCGTTTCGTTTCATTTCATTTCGTTTCGTTTCGTTTCGTTTTCCCTACGGTGTAATCCTAACAGGTAATCGTGGATGTGTACCATATACTCTACACGCAGCCCATACGTGTGAGTATGGGCTCACCAGCTAGTTCGCACACCGCTGGGCCACTGTCCCTAGCCAGTGGGCATGCTCTGGGGGCCCACCGGGACCCGTTAAAACTAAAACCGTCACGGTAGCGCTATGCAGGGCATAACGATCGTTTCCAATTAAAATTGTTCGTTCTCTATTCATTATTGTTTGTGTCCACTTGATTTGGTTCATCATTAATGTCTTATCTTTGTAGATGAATTCCATATACAAATTTGCCTATTTTCCCATACAAAATCAAGAAATTTGTAATACTTCTTCTCTTTTGGCTACCTACTCCAATTCTAGTAAATTTTTGGAGTCAAAATCATGACATGAAACTGCTTAAGAACTCCACCCTGTCCCAATGCAAATAGAATGCACTAGTAAATCACATGGATCTAAGAACAACTTCCTGTATTTGATTTGTGGTCAAGCTAGAGTTTGAGGATTTGGTAACTTTCATAGGAAACATTGTCAAATAGGCTTTTCTCTTGATATACCTTATTTACTACAGTCCAAAACTAATGTTCCTATAACCATAATGGAAAGACATCACATCCCTTTCAATGCCTTTGTAATATCAAGAATGGACTTAACAAAATTCTCTTCTAAAAATTGGTATTATATAAGCATGGTGGATATCCTCAGATACCATAAAACTTGGGATACTTGAAAATCAAACTTAAAATGACAGTTTTGAAACTTTAACTATAGTAATATCTTTTAACCAAGTTGACATTGCTAAGAAAAATTGATTGGTAATTTTCTACAACAATTTGTTTATGTTGAGCTTCCTGACTGGATTCGTATACCCTAAGGAGAATTACCACAAAACTTCTAGTTGTCCCACTCTAATCCTCGTGTATCCCCCACCCAAGTTCATCTTAAATCATGGTTTCTTAAATTGAAGGTATGTTGACAATCTCATATCTCATACCGTAGTCCATTTCCATATACCTCTAAAATTTTGACCATGATCGTAATGCCTCGTCCAAACTGTGGCTCGATACTTTTAGATCACCTCACAACTTCCATAATTGGTTATTATTATTTATTATTATTATTTAATTTTCAACTCGTTATTATTATTTTTTTTTATTTTTTTATTTTTTAGTTTTCAACTCGTATTAAGGCAAGAAAGTTTTCTACCTCTCAGTACTTACAAAGCTCAACTTCCATTAAAGGCACTTATGTCATTCACCCATCAATTTAAGTATACATGTTTTTAACTTTTATGGTTTTAACTTAATTAATTTTTTTTAATTTTTTTTCCCCTTACTGATACTTTAATTTCACCTTTACCTACTTCAAAGTTATAAAATTTTCTTTGAGACACTACCACTTTTAATGTCTATAGTATACTATAGGATATTGACATCTATCAAGCTTCTTAGGTCATTTTATTTCATCTAAAACTACTTACTCTTCCATATACATTGGTATAGTCCTCCCCATCTCTATGGTCATAAGACTGTGTAGTTTATCTATATTCAAGACGTCTAACTAAAACATATGATCTTGCTTGGCAGAATCATTTTCACGCATGCAGTAACATTTAGTAGCTTACTAAAATTAAAGCTACTCATTCACAGCAACAATCTCAGTAAATCTAAACATCATCAATACAACAATCTACATTCACATTCCATGCAAGGTAAAACATATCGTATGAATGTAGTAAATTATAATACAATCAATAGAGTAAAAGTCCAATTATGAGTTATACTTTATAATGACCAAGCAATAACAACATACACAATCAACGACATTTCATTTTCTTATCTTACGCAAGACATACCTGACGGAGACGGGGCACCGACGATGGGACCATGGAACATGCCAAGCCTACATCGTAGGCTAGTCTACAAGATCTATAACCTAGGGCTCTAATACCAACTGTAACGACCCAAAATTTTCTACTTAATTTAAGGTCGCTACTGTATACATACCATAAACATTTAATGCGAAAGACTTCATTTAAATTCCATAAAACATAACCTTTAACTTAAAACACAGGCATGGACTTACGTGTTTCGAAAACATCTTTAAAACGACACAACAAAAGACTCGAAATAAAATAAATAAGCGTTTAAGTTTAAAACATCATATTTTATCCTAAGTCTAAGAAAATAAATGCCATTATCCTATGCATAAGCCATGATCTTGAGTTGCGATGCCGTTGTCAGCCGTACAGGAATGCCTTGCCTTAACCTGAAAAATGTAGTAGCACATGGCTTGAGTATTTAAAGAAATACTCAGTAAGTGACCCCACTATTGGGGTTAAATGCAACAATCACATGCAATGAAATGATGGGACCTATCTTTCATTTCGTTTCGTTTCATTTTATTTCGTTTCGTTTCGTTTTCCCTACGGTGTAATCCTAACAGGTAATCATGGACGTGTTCCATATACTCTACACGCAGCCCATACTGTTAGGATCGATACCAGTTGTTAGGATCGCACAACAACGCACACGCTCGATCTAGATGAACAACAAAGAGAAGGATAGAGAGAAGTTGCAAGGAGAACTCTGGCTAAAAGGATTTTTATTGATGACTTCAGGCATGTACAACAAGAGAGTACAGAGAATAGAAAAGTACATCTACAAAGCTCTACCGGACCAGATATATATATGGTATAGTTTACTATATATAGCTTTACCAGATTTAGCCATCTACTATATATAACTATTTACCATATATAGCTTTACCGGATATAGCTTTACCATATATAGCTTTACTATATATAGCTTACCAAATATAGCTTTACCGGATATAACCGTTGACCAAGCTATAAATAAGTATCAGGCTCCATAGCCTAACACATACGTGCGAGTATGGGCTCACCAGCTAGTTCGCACACCACTGGGCCATTGTCCCTAGCCGGTGGGCATGCTCTGGGGGCCCACCGGGACCCGTTAAAACTAAAACCGTCACGGACATATCATTACGTGACCTACCTTAGTCATATCGTCACAAGAACGTACCCTAACGCTATCGTTCTATCAATCTATCACAAACCTATCCCTTTCTACCCATAACCTAACCGTATTCTTTCATCAATCTCTCCTATCCATAGCACTCCGGTACGTAACCTAACTCTAACGTTTCATGAAAGTATCTTACTCTTATCATTACATTTCGTTTTGTGCATCCTTCTCGTACCCTATCTCAAACATATCATTGAGCACATCCTACCATAATTATTATCATACAAACCACATATTATAACATAACATAACATATAGGAAGCATATCGATCTACAGACAATTCACACATATCAATATATATGACACGTACAGAACCACAGGGCACGTGTCAACATCAAATATAACCATGCCGATAGTAAGGTCACTTACCTGGCTCGCTTAAGTCATTGTTACAAATATATCTTTAATGAAAGTTCGATTCCGTCCTTTGAAATCCAAGTCAAGCTATATGAGCTCATGACATCAGTTTCAAGTATGAACTCTATAAAATTATTTCCCTAATTTACATTAGCCATCTTAAAATTCTGATTGAAGCTACCTGCCCTCATAAAAATTCTGATCTTTTCTGTTAGACAAAATTTAAAGGGGCCCACTGCCCTCTAATATTTGGTTTTATTATTAAATATTGTTTAACAAATCTTTCCTCAATCTTCCTCCCTCTCTCTTTCATTTTTTTTCATTTTGTAAATGAGTTTTTCAATTGTGTAAACAGATATTACTGACCAATTTTAAGTACAGGCTAGATCTTTTAGTTTATAGATCTGCCACCTAAAATTTTATTGAATCTAACCATATAACCTTATTTCGTATAATTAAAATGCTAACCACAATCTAATAATTGTATATGGGATCTGATTATTACACACAGTAGGATAGGAAAGAAGATTGGATCCTAAATTAATTTCTTATAACCATAACTAAATTAATTTCTTATAACCATAACTACAAAGGAAAAGGAAATCTGAGATAGAATTCTACCGTCTGACAAAAATCTCTAATCTGCAATTTGTTCAAAGCCATTTTACTTCTTCTCAAATCTGACCATTGTTGTTTTCTGTTTCTTTCTCTTTTTGTGCAGGTTTTCTGTTTCTTTTTTTTGTGCAGGTTTTCTGTTTCTTTCCTTTTTTGTAAGATGGGCAGAGGAGAGATAACTGTGGGGAGGGATGAGATGTCAGTGGAGAGAGGTGGGGAAAGTTTTTTTTTTCTTTAATTTTAATTTTAATTAATTAGTTAATTTATTATTATTATTATTATTTTAACTTTTTGTTTGTTTATTTCTTTATTTATTTTTGGGCTATTACACACTATGACCACGAGTTTTCAAAGACGCAGCCTAGTTGATGTTAATGATGATGAATGTAGAAGGCCAATGTGTGCATGTTACTTAAAGTAATGTGTGAATGATATATAGATTTATGTCATAAGGATGATTTAAAGATGAAAACTATAGGGACCTCATGCATTTTGTGTGTTCTTATACATCGAGATACTTCCCCATTTATTATGATGAGTACGGACGCATACACTATGATGATGATCGTCATCATGCCTCGCATGACAATCGGGGTTTGTTGACCTCTAGATGTCACTATGGACAGCTAGCTCAACTATGATGGGTCTAGAGGGTGCGAACACTTAAGATTTATTTTATTCAGTTCTTTTTTGTTGTGTCGTTTAAAGATATTTTTGAACACATAAGTTCATGACAGTATTTTAAGATGAAATTTATATTTTATGATGAAGTTTTAAACGTTTAATTCCACATATGAGTATAGATGATGATGACGATAACGACTCTAGGTAAGTAGAAATTTATGGTCATTGCAGTTTGTAATAGAGATCTAGGTTATAGATTATGTAGACTAGCCTACGATGTAAGCTTGACATGTTCCATGGTCCCATTATCGATACCCCGTCACCATCAAGTATGTTGTGCATAAGATGAGAAAAAGGAAGTGCTATTGATTGCCTATGTTATGATCACTCACTGTGATTAAATGTAACTTAACCTGAAAGTTTATAATCTCGTGTAATTGTTGAGTGTAATACAGTGATTGATTTAATTGTATACTAACTGATATGTTATGTTACTAAGTTGTATGCTTATGATGATATAAAATTTGAGATGAGCTATATAGAAGTAGTAGACTTAAGAAAGGTTGCATGTTAGTTTTAGAATAATCTCGCGAGTTCATTGTAAAGGATGTTGAGGAATGGGATGACTCCTATTTAAAGAAGTAGAATTCTCACCACGATTGGGCCTAGTTTTAAGTTAAAAGGTACATGAGTTAGGAGTACCTCGAAGGTAATCTCAGATATTAAAACGAAGAGATTAACCGAACAAGGGGGTTGGGCCATATTAATATGGTGAATGTAAGAGGAAAAGGAAGAGATCTTGGGCACAATATCTATAGTGAGCGAATGTTCAAAAGCTTTTGGAAAGACCTACCAAGAATATCCCATCCCTGAACCGGGAACTAAACCAACTGCTAAAGCATTTACGGACTACTAATATGACTAAATCAGCTTAAAGTGCAATTCCAAGACTTACTGATGAAAGAACTTATTCGCCCTAGCGTTCCTCCTTGGAGAAAACCTACATCATTTGTCAAAAAGAAAGATAACTCAATGCGTCTAGGCATTGATTAAAGAGAATAAAATATAAGAACCCTAGTCTAGAGAAGATTTTTTAGACAAATTAACAGAAGCTTCAGTGGCATAGAGACTTGTACTACTTGACAGACCTCATTCATGTAAATAGATTACAGACCCTGTCAAATTAACGAGGAATTAAGTTATGATGGGAAACCTATGAAAACCTTAACCTGCGAGTTGAAATCAATACGCAAGAAAGATATTGTCTTCGTCAAGTACAGAGAAGAAACAGCCACATGGAAGAGACACGTGGAAATGAAAAGATAAGATAAATGAGAATACCTCGAGTTGACATAAAATTTAACTCTTTCAAGGACGAAAGTTGTCGATCGTCGAAAAATCTAAAATATTCTGGCGAGGCGCCTAGAAACTCAGACAACAAACACCCAACCCACAACCCTAAGTTAAAACGCTCCACATGCTACCACCCTATTCACCAAACCTGCAAACAGAAGAGAGAAGGAAACGAAATGGCAAAGGTGAATGAGAGAAGATGAACGACCATCGTAGTTTTCAGGGAGCGCATGTCATAATATCTTACGCTCAAAGGTGTGAATAAATATGAAATTATTATTACTCAAAGAAGGTAATACAGGGACAACTGAAATAATGAACTGTTTACTATTCCTTTAATAATGAACTGTTTACTGAGGCTTGTGTTTTACTAAGCGGAGGGCTTCTATTTAAACAAAAATAAATCCTATAAATAGCTCATAAAAAAACTCTATTGAAATAAACTATTCCTCCTAATAAGATAAATGACTTAACAACTTGACTAATTCCATCTAAAATAAGTTGCACTAATTTTGACAGCCTCCCTTAGTGCAAGCTTATTTCTTAATAACTTCGAGAGACTTAGGAAAAGCTTCAAACTTTACTTTGTTTCCCTGTTAACAGCTTGCCCTCTTGTTTGTTCTTTAGCAGCTTCTCTTTTTCTATTTCCTTTTGCCTACGTTTTTTCTTCTTCCTAGCGACAGTCGTTTCTGTGCTCTCTTCTTCAGCTTCCTTTTCAACTGATGCATCAGGAAGAGTTACAAGGTCAGGTAGGTTCTCAACTTAGGCCTCTTATGAAGAAAGAGGAGGGTCTACTGGTTTTGATATAGTAGGCCACTCTCCTAGCTCAGTAACAATCTTATCCAAATCATCTTCTTCTTGAGCAGTCCTTCCACTCTTCTTCTTCTTCTTTTTATTTTTTGAAGTTTCTGCCACCCTTATACCTTTATCTCTAAAATTTTGAGTCAATGCCTTGGTAGTTTTTGTTGTCCTCCATTTGACATTTCTTTTTCTACCTCTTTATCTGATACATCAAAATTTCTGGTCTTCACTTCTTGATCGAGGCCCTTGCTTTCCTTGCACTCGTCATCCAATTGAACTAAGGATTCTAACGAGTTCTTGTCATCCATCCCATTACCTTGTTCTCTTTCACCAACCAAACGGTCTTCCAATTTGTCACCTTCGTTAGCCACAACATCACGTTCATCCTTAGTACAATTCCCCAAATCAATCGATACATCCCGACTTTCTGATAAACCAGCATCATCCCTGCAAGCTTCTCTCTCTTTAGCCACATCCATGCTCTTATCCAACAACTCAGCCTCTACCACAACACTGCCTTTCTGAACTTGGTCTAGATTCTCACTTTCAGTAGCGCCCCTAGAAGCTTCCCGGTCAGCCTACAAGTCTAACAAATTGGTAGTTTGATCCAAATCTTCGGAGATGAGGAAAACGTTAGCCTTAGAGGCGTCAAGATCGTCAAAGGTTAGTTCGAAATCTTCATTTTCGTCGAATCCCAAATCCAAGACCGTGAAATAAACAGAAGGGTCACCAGGGGGCAGCAGAATTGGCATCGAAGTAAAAAAAAAAAGTGCAAAGGTGAAATTTGGAGAGAATCAAATTCAGAAGCGTAAGTAATGGAATTATAATTTTGATCACCTGTAGAGACATCATCTTGATATATGGCTGAAGTCACGTTTGTTGGCTGATCAAGAACCTCAGTGGTTAAGTAGTATTCCCAAATTTGATCTGAAGAATTTATACTTTCATATACAGCATTTGCTTCTGATTCCTGGATTTTGACTCAGCAATTTGGCTTAATATAGCCTGACTTAACGCAACGATCACACACCACTTTCGCCTGACAATCTCGTTTAAAGTGGTCTGGTTTTCCAAGCCTGTAACAAGCTTTAAATGGCTTCTTTGATGCTCCTCACTTCTGAATTGATTCCCATTGCTAGATGAAGGCTTTGAATGAAAATTCAGTCTCCTTTGATCTTTGACATACAACACATCTTCTGATTTTCGGAAAAACTCGTTGTTGCTAGTCATTTGCTTAATCAAGGCTTCCTAATTGGAAAGAAGATTCTCTAGTTCAATTACTATAGGCTGATATGCCCACCCTTGTATTTTGGAAACAAAGGGCATAAACTCTTTCCGTAATCCACAAATAAGATAACGCCATAATCGAGCCTCACTCACTGGTTCGTCAGCATCTAATTCTGAAATTTCAGAACATAGATTTTTCACTTTCAAAAAATATTCTTCAACAGAAAAATTACCTTGAGTTACCATAGCTAGTTCATTCTCTTGAAACTGTAGTCGAGTGGTATTTTTCTTAGTGAACAACTTTTGAAGTGTATCCCATACTTGCTTTGGTGACTTTAAATCACGAACATGATCAATATACTCCTTGCTAATCAAAGTTCGCAAGGTAAATAAGGCTTTTCCGCATTTGATCTTCCATTGTTGACGTAATTTTGCATTCTGTGGAGTATCGGCTGGAATTTCTGTGTCATCACCTTCAATTAAATCCCACAAATCTTGCCCTTGTAGATAAGCTTCCATGCATAACTTCCAATAACTATAGTTATTGCCAACAAGCTTTTCCATAGATATACCCATAGAAGCACTTCCACCATTCATCTCTTGAGTAATAATATCAAATGTATCAACTTGGCTCTGATACCAACGGTCACAATATCTCACGCTCAAAGGTGTGAATAAATATGAAATTATTATTACTCAAAGAAGGTAATACGGGATAACTAAAATAATGAATTGTTGTTTACTATGGCTTGTGTTTTACTAAGCAGAGGGCTTCTATTTAATAAAATATAAATCTTATAAATAGCTCCTCTACTGAAATAAACTATTCCTAATAAGGATGAATGGCCTAACAACTTGACTAATTCCATCTAAAATAAGTTACACTAATTTTGACAGTGCAAACCGACAAAATCAAACAAAACATCTACCTCTCGTTTTAATACCGCCATCAATCTCCCCTTGATGTATAAAAGATATGTCCATAGGTTGGAGTTCCTTTTCCGTCAAGAAATCGAGAAAATCCACGAAGTAAGATCTTAGGCATTTTTCTCAGATCTAGAACTTTTTGTAGTGAATCAAGGTCTAAAATCTTGATTTGTTCATCTAGAGGGAATTCTCCACAGGATTCATGAAGAAATGTAACGCCCAAAAAAAGAAGGTTGGCTAAGTAACCGATTTTGCCCCTCCAGCCATAATAGGGGTTCAAGAAAACCCCAACAAACCTCCTACAAAAGAAAAAAGAAGTTAGAGAGAAAATTGAGAGGAAACAGAAAAGAGTCATCGCGAAGTTCATCAGACCACCGTCGGAATCCACCTTCAGTCGAGACCTATACAAGGACTGATAGGCTAGCAAGACCAACGCTCCATCAAGATCCAAGAACGTTTCGTGAGGTAAGGTTTTGAATGACATTTTTCATATCTGAGCTTTTTCTATGTGAATCGAGTCCTAAAATATTGATATATTTACCTAGGAACAACTCTACACACGATATGTGAAGAAGTTTGGCCGAAATCTCGATCCGAAGGCAAAGATGCGAGAATCGTCTGAGAACGGTAAGCGAACTTCTGATGCTCTTAACTCGTCTGGTAGTTAAGCAAAAATTTTGAAAAAAAATACCAGGACGTAGCCCGTAGCACAATTTAGAATCTTGCCAAAGAAATCATATAGATCTGAACTCCGAATCAAAAGATATGAAAATCGGAAATGTGACTCTGTATTACGAATTGCAGAGGATAGAGAAGAAGAAGAAGAAGAAGAAGAAAAAAAAAAAGAGACTGTGTCAGCTGGCGAGCGGCGGAGGGCGGCGCGGCAGGCACCGGACATGCGTCGATCGTTGACTAGAGCAACGTAGCCTTAGTGAGACGACGACACGTGTCGCTTGCAAACCCCAAGCTGAACCGCAAACTCGAGCTAAACCGGACTGCCCGACCCACGCCTGCGCAGAAGTAGCTGCGCATGCGGCTTGCAACTAGCACACTTCCTCGTGCATGGTTGACGCACAGCCGATGCGTGAAGGCGTGTGAGCACGCGTGAGAAGGTCGTTTTTGCCTGTTTGCCCGATTGTTGGCTCGATTCCAAATCTAATACTGTTTTTATGTGAATAGGGACCTAATTGAAGGAATTCAATAATTTTGGACACCTCACGAGCATAGAAATGCTAGCAAAAGGGCACATGTCAATCAGGTAAGTCACCACCCAGTGTTTAGGAAGAAATACTAGTATGATTCGCTTGGACTGTATGGATGATAGCTATTCGCCTTAGGTGGTAGCCTCTTATGACTGATTGTTATGAGCTGATGATGTGTTATTTTATGGGAAGTTTTGGTGAATTATCTGAAGGTGCGATCATGCTTTAAATTTCCGTTGTACTTGTTAAAGATCACGTATTTGTTTAGATTGCTGTCAGTTAGTATCTAATTAAATCTCCGTTAGGAGTTAGATTTAGTTTTGATTTGATTTAATTTGATTTGATTTAGTTTTGATTTGAGTACTGGTTTGTTACCATTTTCTGTAGATTTTTAGGTAGATTTTTCTAAATATCTTTTTGTATTATCTGTGTATATATAGAGCCTTCTTGCTCTTCATAATTCAATCTTCTTATCAATCATTCAATCAATCCCTCTTTCACTAACAATTGGTATTAGAGCTATCTTCTTAAGGGATCTGTGAGATCAAAATGGGAGGAGAATCAAGTTTTCAATGGAGACAATTATCAAATGTGGGCAGTTCGTATGGAGACTTATTTGGAGGCCTTGGATCTTTAGGAAGCAATAGAAGAAGATTACGAGGTCCCTCCGCTTCCAGCAAATCCTACTGTAGCACAAATCAAATTACAAAAGGAAAAGAAGATAAGGAAATCATAGGCGAAAGCTTGCCTATTTGCCGCTGTATCTCAAATGATCTCCATGCGAATAATGTCCCTCAAAACAGCAAAGGAAATCTGGGATTATCTCAAGGCTGAATATAAAGGAGATGAGAGGATTCGTGGAATGAAAATCCTGAATTTGATTAGGGATTTTGATTTGCAGAAGATGAAGGAGTCGAAATCGGTGAAAGAGTACTTTGACAGACTTCTCAGCATTGCCAACAAGGTGAAATTGATTGGTTCTGTATTAAATGATTCCAGGATCGTTTAAAAGCTGCTAGTCACTGTTCCAGAGAAGTTTGAAGCCACCATTACTACTCTGGAGAACACCAAAGACTTGTCAAAGATTTCTCTTACAGAGCTCTTGAATGCTTTACAAGCACAAGAGCAAAGGAGGTCTATAAGGCAAGAAGGGGTGATTGAAGATGCCTTACATGTCAAGCATCAAGACAACAAAAATTGTTTATCTAGAGTGGAGATCCATCTGCCAATTATCAGAAGATAAAAGGAGGAGGTTTCAAAAAATCCTATCCACCTTGCCGCCATTGTGAGAAGAAAGGTCATCCACCATACAAGTGTTGGAGAAGACCTAACGCCTTCTGCTCCAAATGCAATCAACTTGGACATGAAGCTGTGATCTGTAAAGCTAAAGATCAGGTGAAAGAAGTAGATGCACAGGTAGTTGATCAAGAAGAAGAAGAAGAAGATCAATTGTTCATGGTCACTTCTTCCTCAGGCAAAGAATCAAGCGAGAGCTGGTTGATTGACAGTGGATGCACAAATCACATGACATATGACAAGGAGTCTTTTGAGGAATTAAGAGACACCAAAGATAAGAGAGTGAGGATTGGCAATGGTGAACACTTGGAAGTATAGGGAAAAGGCACAGTAGCTATAACAAGTTATGAAGGCTATAAAGTGTTGTTTGAGAATAAACAGTTCTTGATTAAAGATGCTAGTGGCAAAGACTTGTTCAATGTCAAAATGGAAGGAAAAAACTTTGCTCTAAATCCGACGGCCTTTATATCCAAAGTTAGTGCCACTGAGATTTGGCACAAAAGACTTAAACACTTTCATCATCGAGGTTTGCTTCAAATCCAATCAAAGAAGCTGGTAGAAGAACTCACTGACATTGACGAGGACATGCCTCCTTGCCTCCTTGCCGTACTTGTAATTTTGGGAAGCAACGTAGGCAACCATTTCCTAAACATGCATGGAGAGGCTCGAAAAAGCTGCAACTGATTCATACTAATCTTTGTGATCCTCAGCGAACACCATCATTAAATGGTAATCTTTATTACACTGTTTTTATTAATGATCTAACAAGAATGTGTTGGATCTTCTTGCTGAAGCAAATGTCAGAAGTTGCGAGTGTATTTCGGGAATTCAAAGCCAAAGTTGAGAATGAAAGTGCATGCTTAATTCAGACTATAAGATCAAATATTAGCAAGGAGTACACTTTACATACACTCCTCAACAGAATGACGTCAGTGAAAGGAGGAATAGATTCATAATGGAGATGACGAGATGCATGCTTCATGAGAAGGATTTTTCAAAACGTTTTTAGGGAAAAGTAGCAAACACTGTTGTGTGCTTTCAAAATCAAATTTCAACAAAAGATGTGAAGGACCTAACACCATTTGAAGTTTGGTATGGGTACAAACCTTTTTTAAAGTTTCTTAAAGTATTTGGATGTCTTTGCTTCACTTACATTCCACAGGTCAAGTGTGATAAGCTTGATAAAAAGGTAGAAGTTGGCATATTTGTTGGGTATAGTACTATATCCAAAGCTTACAGAATTTTTCAACCACACTCTAGTCGTGTTATTGTGAGCCAAGATTTTCATTTTGCTGGAAATGAGCAATAGAATTGGGAAGAATTAAAGAAGGTGAATCAAAATTCTAATGAACCAAACAATTTAATCTTTGGTAGCATGTTAGAAGAGTCTGAAGATGAACGACTAAAAGAGTCTGAAGATGAACAACAAGATGCTTTGGTTGATGATGCACCTATCAGAGGAGGAGCTTTCGGTGATCGAGAAAAATAAAATCTGGGAGTTGGTTGGTCGACCTCTAAACAGAAAGATAATTGGAGCAAGATGGGTGTTCAAAAAAAAGCTTGGAGTTCACAACATCTAAATAAGGAGGAGTGTTAAAGATCACGTATTTGTTTAGATTACTGTCAGTTAGTATCTAATTAAATCTCCGTTAGGAGTTAGATTTAGTTTTGATTTGAGTACTGGTTTGTTACCATTTCCTGCAAATTTTTAGGTAGATTTTTCTAAATATCTTTTTGTATTATCTGTGTATATATAGAGCATTCTTGCTCTTCATAATTCAATTTGCTTATCAATCATTCAATCAATCCCTCACTCATTAACAGTTCTGCATGTGTTTAATTCATGTTGGATTTTTGTATTCCGCGTTCTGGGCGCTTGATGAATGACTTTGCCCCATTGAGCGTGAACTTCGCGTTCTGGGTGCTTGATGGAGGTCATCGCCCTGTTGAGTCTGCGTGCCTAAATTGCATGAATTATATATTATGATATTAGACAACGGTTGCATGCACACTCTGTTATTTTCTATGACCCATTACTATGATATGCCTAGGGATTTGCTGTTAGGAGCGACAAGTCGCTCTAGCGAGACTTAACCTTCCCCTAGGAACTTAGCAGATTACCACGGCAACAAGGTACCTCAGGAGTGTTCATAGATTGCTAGTGTGGGAGCAGTATCTATAGCTTCGTGGGAGGACAAAGGGTTCCTGACCAGTTCTTACTGCTCCTAGCCATTTCACATAGGAAATGTGTCCCCACGTCGTACAGCTCATTAGCTGCATGAGAATGGATTGGGTCGCGCCCACCATAGTGGGACTATATGGGCTTAGGAGGTACTCAGCACACCCCTAGGCTAGATACCATATGTAGTCCCAGATAGCCCTACAGAGGTAGCGCCTCATAGAGAGATACTGGCCATATCCGCTCGGCGTAAGGAACCTTTAGGTATCAAATGAAAGGATGATGAACCGCTAAAGACCAAGGGGCAAGCTCCAAGGGACTAAGATTAGAACCAGATGTCCTAGAACCAAATTAGAAGACCGTGGGAACCTGTTAAGTAGGATGCAAAGAGAGCTGATAAGTAGGTGGCTTACTGAGTATAATTTTTATAATCATCCTTGCTATGTTTTTCTTTTTCAAGAGCGCGAGGTGTCGGTCAAGGGCAAGCGTGATGGATATAGGGATTGTCATAGAGGAATGGATTGTCCGGGGGCGTCAGTCCAGTCTTTATCTTGTATTTGCATTCTTTCGTAATTTGTTTCTAAACTGTTAATTGTTTTTGTTTGTCATTCGAAATTTTTTTTGGAAGTAAATGATTTTTCTCTATTGCATACTTAAATTGTTTTATGCATTCATGTGTCGTTGTTATTCACGGTTCATAGTAAAATATTGGGTTATGACAAAAAACCAAGCCAAAATTCTGGTTCGAAAGCGGAGATACGAGAGTCATTCCAAGAACGATAAAGCTATTAACAGATACTCTTTTGGCACTCATAACTTGGTTTTTTGTGGCGTTTAAGTTCCAAGAAAAATGGTAGGATGTAGATGGAACTATGATCTAAAATTTTCCTGAAGAGAACGATTTGAATGGGGTAAAAAATCTAAAGATTTGAAAAAGTGAAAACAAAAAGAAATCTAATCCAAAATGGTTGTTAATTTATAGGAGGGAGCTCCAGTGAGCCACGTGTCAACTGACGAGTGGAACCGCGCGTAACACCAAGTGGAGGACACGTGTGCATTAGGTGGAGCCACTCATCGAACGCCGCGTGGAGCATCGCGGCTCCACCCGATTTGTGACACTTGGCCTCTACACTCGATGTGACCCGCAAACCCGCATACCAAACCAATTTCAACCCACAACCCATCGGCTCAACCAACCCACAGTCCAACTCGAGTGAACCTAACCAATAAACTCGAGAATCGAACCGACTCAAATCAGAGCGCCTAACCCACGACTACAGATAAACGACTAGCGCATGGTACACGGAATTCTCAATTTTTTTCGACTATTGTGCAGAAAATAATTTTTAAAATTTTTATACCTACTGTTACAAACAAGTTATTCTATTTTAATTCATACATTTTTAAAGCCTGAATTAAGTATTTTTTTTAGAATTTTACAAATTATTTCAATTTATATATTCAATTTATTTAAATAGATGAGTATCCACAAATAAAATTTTGCTACGATCGAAAAATAAATAAACAGAAGTTAAGACTTTTTCCATGGAAGATAACATATATTTTGTTAATGCTAGAAATTTTTTTGCATAGCATGTGACAAGTTTCCTTTTAAACCTATTTTTGAAATTTAAATCAATTTAAAAACATATATAATTTGATATGATTAATTTTAATTCTAGAACATAACATTATTTTAATTATAATAAAGAAAAAAACAATGAAATAAATATTGAAGTATCATTGCCATTTATAGGATATAAGTATTTGAAAATGCCTTTTTTTAAGTTAAAAAAAATGTGTAGGTGAAAAATTGAACTCATCTCAATAGAAGAAGATACTCAACCATTCCCTTTTAATAACAATAATAATAAACATTTATAAGCACTTCAGTAAATTATGAGCGTTACAAAATTTAATTGTCCGACATGATGTCTCCACACTCTCAACATCCTTCGGACTCAACATGTTCCAATGCTCTATTATACATTTATACTTCTAACAAGAGTAGTTGAATTTAATATCAAGGTTGGACTAAATTTAAAGTTCTATGTTCCAAATTCAAAATTCTATTCTGTGTTCATTTTTATATTTTATACTTGATTTTTTGTGAAATGTCAATATTATCCTTTATATGTTTTAAGTGAAAAATGTTCTAGATGCAAGCCAACTTAATGATGTGAATTTTGCACTCTTTTCTTTTTTAGATTAAATATTACTCAATCTTCTTAAACTTTTGGTAGGTTCGTTCTCGTTTTTATTTCTCACAAAAATTCATTTTTTATCTTTGGATTTTGAACTTCGGAACGAGTTTTGATGGAGTTTTTTTTTTTTGTTAAAATCAAATGATTTTTTATACGATAACTAATATAGTCATCGTATAAAAGTTGAAAATCATACGTGACATCATTTATGTAAATTGACATGGTAGTTCAAAGATAAAAAGATTTAAAAAAAAAAAACTTTTCAAAGTCAATAATAAAGTAAAAACTTTTTTTTTTGTTAATTGTATTTTTTAAAGTTGAAAGGATCTACTTCATAATAGTTTCCAATGATTTAATCAAAATTGATTCCAATGATTTAATCAAAATTGTTTATGTGAAGACATATGAGTTAGAGGAGGACCTCTAACGTTTAAGAAAGGGAAGAAGAGAGAGAAGACGGAGGCTACCCGAATAAGTTAATTATGAAAGTCAGTTTGCAAGGCTCCACAAAAAAAAGTACATAACTTAACTAAGAAAGATCGAGCATCAGATCGTTCAATTTTTGCCAAGAATCTAGCAATAACATGAGATTAGTCCATGATCTCGAGTCTCGATTTCCTTTTCCCTGACCCAAGAGTCCTGGTTGCTATTTAGGGTCTCATATTCGAATATGATGTTTTAGAAGAGGAATCACAAGTTTAGCGTTGAAACATGTCAAATAATTGCACTTTTTCAAGGATCTCTTCTCAATAAGAACACTTGCTTTTCCGAAAGTTTGGTGGCGATTATTAGGGTTTGTGTGAGACTAAAAATTATATTTAAATTAATTTTAAATTATATTAAAATTGATTTTAATTTTAGATTGGGACCTTCTTAGAACAGATAACATAAACCATTTCAAGTGCTCTTTTATTAATTATATATAACTTTTACAAGAAGATAGAAACCACAGATAAAGTAAAGTTGTTGAACAAAAAAAAAAATATCTAGAAAGATGCCAGCAAAAAAAAATTCTAGGAGTCCCAAAAAATTCTAAGAGTCCCCAAGAATAGGACTCCTAAAGACTATTAAACAAAAGTTGACTAAACCAGTAACTCCTTACATTTCCTCCTTTAAACTTATTCTAGTATATCACATCCACCAAGTTCTTTAAGCAATTTCTGAAATGCTTCCAACTTGAGAGGGTTTGTCGACAAATCAGCAAGTTGATATCGAATACCACATAACACTAAGTTGACAGTATCTTCTTTTGTAAGATCTCTAACAAAATGAAATCTCACGCTTATGTGCTTAGAACGACTATATAGAACTGGGTTTTTTGACAGTTTCATAGTTGAAACATTATCAACATAAGTTTGGTTTCTTCTGTATGTAAAGAACCGATCTCCTTAGTATTTTTCTCATTAAACCGCTTGACATACACATGCAGCAGCAACAAATTCGGCCTCTATGGTTGATAAAGTGACTATAGGCTGCTTTCTAGATGACCAAGCCACTAATCCTTCACTCATCATAAACACATAGCCTGTAGTGCTTTTGCGGTCTTGTATGTCGCTGGCATAGTCACTATCAGTAAAACCGATCCGATCACTCACTCCTCCCCTTTTGAAGAATACACCATAGTTAATTGTACCTTTCAAGTACCTCAAAGCTCTTTTTGCTACTGCAAAATGTTGTTGCATTGGAAAAACCATAAAACGACTTATTAGACTAACAACTAACATAAGATCAAGACAAGTGGCAATGAGATACATCTAGCTTCCTGCTATTTGCTTGAAAAAAATTGTATCTATTTTAATGTCATTTTTATCTTTACCAATTTTTTTTGTTGAGGAACAATGGGATTACAAACAAAGTTATAATTTTCTTTCTCAAATTGCTTCAAAACCTCAGTTGTATACTTTCTTTGACATATAAAAATGTCATCTGATTGTTGTGTTACTTCAATCCCTAGAAAGAACCTCATCTATCCTAGATAAGTCATATCAAACTTCTTTTTCATAGAACTTTTAAATTCTCCTAGAAATGTTTCATCATTGCTAGTAAACAAAAGTTCATCAACATATATGCTTACCATCCAAATGTTACCTTTCTTCCTTTTAACAAAGAGTTTATTCTCACTAGAATTGATTTCAAAACCTTCTTTGATGAAGTAGGATTCAATTCGGCTGAACCATGCTCTAGGTGCCTGTTATGACCCGTAGAGTGCTTTGTTGAGCTTATACACCATATGTTCACTCCCCTTTTTTCATAGCCTCTTGGTTGTGTTGTAAATTGTCATAAGGTCTTATTCTTTAGGACTGATTAATCCTATTGTAACGACTCGGGAAAGAAAGAAAAAGAGAAAACGAGAAAACAAAAAAACAAAAATAAAAACTCAGTCGCCGGAAAACCCGCGAGTTTTTCGGCGACCGCCGAGTTTCGCGGAACCCACGCAAAACGACGGCCACAGCACGCTTCGTAAACGCCGTCGTCGGTAACCGAGGTCGGAAAGTTGGATTTTCCCTAATCGTTCATAGATCTGTGATTTTAGGAACCTTTAGGCCACAAGACTTTCAGAAAAGAAAGAAGGACGACAAATAAAGAGGAAGAGGACGAGAGAGGACCGAAATCAGCAACGGAAACGCCGCGGGAAGGAGAGAGAGAAAGCTCGCAGGAAAATCGGCCGAAGTCGGGTAAGGAAGACGAGACCCACGGATCCGGGTCAACCCGAACCCAGAACCCAAGAGGGTCAGCCCATTCTTTCCTCGGCCTCTGCCTTCGGCCCAGCCCAACTACAATGACCCAAACCTCAGACCAGCCCAGAAGTTACAGTTTAGTTGAACAAACTCGAGACCAGACCCACGGTCCAATCGAGCTGGCCTGCAACCTTAAAAAAAAAAAACTTTCGGCCCAGCCCAATAAACCGAGGCCCAACTGTAGTCTTGGCCCAGTAGCCTCCGCAGCCTGTGACCCGGACCACGACCCGAATCGGATTGTGACCCGCGCTTCAACTCGACGCTATCGCACGACGTGGCTCGCTTGGCTGCTGCCACGTGTCACATAGCGGCGCAAGCGGTCCCTCAGCTCGGCTCGGCGCAAACAGCTCGGCCTCCCTCTGGCGACGCACCAGCGGCTTCCAGCGGCTGTTCGGCTCGGCTCACCTGTTTTCAGCCTGGTTTTCACTGTTCCGACCCTTCCGGATCTGTTTTCGACCCCGATTATGGTATCCAAGGCTGTTTTAGAGCCGTATTTCACATTTATTAAATTATAGGTAAATTAATTGTGAAATACTAACGGAAAGTGGTGAACGGTGTGATAGGAAACAAACCCCGGCGACGTAGGAAGCAACTCTCACGGAACGGGAGCTTACGTTTAGCTATTTAGGGAGTACTTCGGCCAAGGTCAACCAAGTAAGTGGCCTTACTATAGGATAGGCTAAATAAATTGTATGAGTTATGATGATGTGTGGATTATGATGCTCGATGATATGTTCAGTATATACATATTTTGTTGAGTGACGCTTGATATGTTTGACGCACGTTGTGGCATTATGATGAGCATGATGATTGCATGATTTTTACCTTAATATGATGATTCTTTCCATATTGAGCATGCTAGATGATGATGAGTGCCATTTTGCATCATGTCGTTAGATCGACATAGGACACAACCCTAAGAGCATGAAAATGATATTAATATAAATATCCACGAGTATGCGTTACCTAGAGTAACAAAGAGATGAGACTAGAGGGTTGTGTCAGAAGAGACATTACGATAGATTTAGAGGGACCTCATGAATTTTGTATGTTCATAAGCATAGGGCTACTTCCCCTAGAGAAGATGAGTGTGGACGCGCACCTTATGATGAGCGCGAATGCGCACAGGTGCGAAAGCACACAGATGAGGGTGTTCATGAGGCGCATGACACTATGGGGTTCCGCTGACCTCCGGACGTCGCTACAGATTAGCTTGACCAGAGGGTCTAGGGGGTGTGCGAGTGCCCTGGGGACTCATACTCGTACGTGTGAGTCATGTGTAGGGAAGTACTACACATCCAATTTGTCCGAGACTGGAGGCCACCCCCTAAGATGATTAAAGATAGGTCCCTATTCATGATTGCATGTGTTTGCATTAGCATGGCCCCTATAGTGGAGTCACTTACTGAGTATTTCTTCGAAATACTCAGGCCGTATGCCATATTATTTTTCAGGTAAAGGCAAGGCTCCCATGTACGGATCACAGTGGCATCGTGATCAGAGACTGTGGCGCGTGCATAGGATAGGGCGTTTGCATTTCATTCATTTATATTAATTAATTTGTAATCGTTTTATTTTATCTTTTGAACTCCAGCACGATGTTTGAAACATGTAAGTCCGGCAGTGTTTTCCAATGTTTAAATGTATTCTGAAGTTTTAAATTTTTCCGCTAATAAAGATGAGCATTCTTAGATTTTTATTCTGCATTAGAGATGAGCATGAGACGTAAGTGGCGACTCTAGATAGGTGGAAATTTAGGGTCATTACAGTTGGTATCAGAGCTCTAGGTTTTAGATTTTGTAGTCTAGCCTACGATGTAGGCTTGGCACGCTCCACGGTCCCAACGTCGATGCCCCGTCACCGTCAGGTACGCCTTGCATAAGATATGAAAAGAGAAACGTTTTAAAACTCGCATGCATTTTTTTTATGTTGACATTACTGAAATGGTTGTGATATTTCACGTATTTATTTAAGAGTATGATGTCATGTGTTGCATGCTGAGTAATTTTGTTAGTAGCATGATATGATGCTTAGCATGATGAATGTTTACTTCTGTGGCGTTACGATGTATTGTATAGTGTGTGTATTGTTATTTATATATATTCATAGAATTAAGGCCTTAAACTTAAGCAACCTTGTATTGGTTTATAGAACCATGCCCAGAGGACGAGGAAGAGGAAGGGGAAGATAGGGGCGACCCCGTCGTAGAGAAGTAGGACGAGGTGTGGCAGTAGAGGGCCCACCTCAAGAAAGATCTGAGACTGGGCCGGTAACAGTTACGCCGCCCCCGATCTTACCACTAGTTGAGCTACCTCCTCTAGCTCCACTGCAAGCTGAGCCTCCACCACCAGTAGAGCCTCCACCACAAGTAGAACCTCCACCCCAGCCTACCCTACCACTCCAAGTCGCACCTGAAGCTGCACCCCCAGCGGGCGGAGTAGATGCTAATACTAGGTTAACGTGTGACTCCATCCAAACCCTAATTCAAACCTTGGTAACCAATCAGCAAGCCAGTCTACAACAGGCCCAGGAACAAGCCCAAGCACAGGCCCAGGCACAAGCGTTGGTACAGGCACATATACAGGCACAGGCACAGGCACAGGCACAGGCCACTGCTCAGGCCAATGCCTCAGTAAACCCTCCACAACCTGTTAGATGTTCAAACTGGATAAGAGACTTCAAGAGATACAACTCTCGACCATTCACTGGTTCCTTAATAGACCCCATAAAAGCCCAAATGTGGATTGCAGCGGTGGAAACCACCTTTGAGACTATGGAGTGCCCAGAGAACCAAAAGGTCGCCTGTGCAACCTTCGTCCTACAAAAGAACACAGAGATATGGTGGAGAGATAACAAAACCCGTCTTAACCCAGAAAGGGGACCAAGGAACTGGGAACGATTTAAGGAGACCTTCCTTAAAGAATATTATCCTAAGTCAGAGCGACTTAAAAGACAGCAGGAGTTCGCCCACCTGGTACAAGGCGGACTCACAGTGGAGAAGTACAACCGAGAGTTTAAGAGACTCAAGAGATTTGCACCGTCCATGGTGGACACTGAGGAAAAGATGACAGAGAAATTTGTCTTGGGTTTGGAACCAAGAATCCGTCGCATGTTAGAGGCGTTCAACCCAAAGACCTATGAGGAAGCCTTGAGAATTGCCAAGGCTTTAAAGAAACCAAAGGATGAGAAACGATGTGAAGAGCCAGTTAAAATTGGGCAGAAGCGTCCTCATGAATCAGGAGGCTCTGACCGTCCACCACCAGCACGTAGGCACCGTTCCAATAACAGACCCGCTCCTAGATGGGATGAGCGACGCCCTCCCCGACGTACTGACAGGAACCCCAGGAATCAAGATGGGGCCAGAGGGAGGAGAGAGGAAGGGTGCACTATCTGTGGAAGACTACACGGTGGGAGGTGCATGGTCGGCAGCCGAGCGTGTTATAGATGTGGTCAAGAGGGGCACATTGCCGTGAACTGCACGGCCGGAAATGCTGCAGCACAAGCAAACCTGCCCAGAATAGTAGAGCAAACGGATCAACCAGCACCACTGCGAGCTCAAGCTAGGGCTTACGCGTCAACCAACAAGGACACTGGGAGGTTCGACGCCGCGGTGACAGGTACACTATCCATTTTAGGTCATTTCTCTTTTACCTTATTTGATTCTGGTTCCATGCATTCCTTTATTTCCATGCCTTTTGTTGTACAAGCAGGGTTCGAATTAGAACCCTTATTGCATGAAATGTCTGTAAGCACCCCTGCGGGGATAGACTTAGTATCTAGGGATAGAGTAAAGGATGGCCAAGTAATCATAGGGAACCAAACTTTAAGCGTTTACCTGATGGTGGTAGACATGACAGATTTCGACGTCATATTAGGCATGGATTGGTTAGCTGAAAACCGAGCTAGTATAGACTGTTGCAAAAAGGAAGTAAAATTTTCACCACCGACAGGACCTACCTTTAAATTTAAAGGCACAAATACTGGGATTACCCCCAGGTAGTCTTGATGATGAAAGCAAAGAGGTTAGTCCAACAAGGTGGTTGGGCTATATTAGCATGTGCTGTAGACGTAAGAGGAAAGGAAAAGACCATAGTAAACGTGCCAATAGTAAACGAGTTCCCAGATGTATTTCCAGATGACTTACCTGGAATACCCCCTCCCGAGCGGTCGACTTCGTCATCGAACTCAAGCTGGGAACTGGGCCTATTTCCAAAGCACCCTATCGCATGGCGCCAGCAGAGTTGAAGGAACTCAAGGCGCAATTGCAAGACTTACTAGATAAAGGATTCATTCGACCTAGCGTGTCTCCCTGGGGTGCGCCAGTGTTGTTTGTTAAGAAGAAAGATGGATTGATGCGTCTGTGCATCGATTACAAAGAGCTAAACAAGAGAACCATAAAAAACAAATATCCTCTGCCTAGAATAGAAGACTTGTTTGATCAACTTAGAGAGGCAACTGTATTCTCTAAGATAGATCTTCGGTCCGGTTACCACCAAATTAGGATTAATGAAAAAGACGTACCAAAAACAGCGTTTAGGACAAGGTACGGTCACTAGAGTTCGTAGTGATGTCATTTGGCCTCACTAATGCCCCAGCTGTGTTTATGGAGTTAATGAACCGGGTATTCAAGGATTGCCTAGACATGTTCGTGATTGTGTTCATTGACAACATCCTCATATACTCGAAAACAGACCTAGAGCACGAGGAACACCTCCGAAAAGTCCTAACCACCCTAAGAGAGCACAAGTTATACGCCAAGTTCTCCAAATGCGAATTTTGGTTACGACAAGTCTCTTTCCTAGGACACATGGTGTCAAGGGACGGAATATCTGTAGATCCCACCAAGGTTGAAGCGATCACAAAGTGGGAACGCCCAACTACAGTAACGGAAGTAAGGAGTTTCCTAGGATTGGCGAGATATTATCGAAGGTTCGTGCAGGACTTCGCTAAAATATCCTCGCCTTTAACAAAGTTAACAAAAAAGGGGTGTCATTTAGATGGGATGATACTTGTGAGGCAAGCTGCCAGAACCTAAAAGAGAGATTGGTAACCGCCCCGGTACTCATAGTACCCGAGAGCTCAGAAGGATATGTGATCTATAGTGATGCCTCCATGAAAGGACTGGGATGTGTGTTAATGCAACACGGCAAGGTTGTCGCATACGCATCTCGTCAACTTAAGGAATATGAAAAGAACTACCCTACCCACGACCTAGAGTTGGCCGCTGTAGTGTTCGCGCTGAAAATCTGGCGACATTACCTGTATGGCGAGAAAACTCAAATTTTTACCGACCACAAAAGTTTGAAATACTTCTTCACCCAGAAAGAGTTAAACATGAGGCAGAGAAGGTGATTAGAATTGGAGAAGGATTATGATGTAGATATCTAGTACCACCCTGGAAAAGCAAATGTGGTCGCAGATGCCTTGAGTAGGAAGACGGTCCACTCATCGGCCCTCATTACGAGGGAAGTAAGGGTACAAAGAGAGTTCGAGCGAGCCAACATAGCTGTAGCGACCAAGGGAGTCATAGCACAGCTAGCCCGACTCACGGTACAACCTACGCTTAGGCAGAGAATTATTACCTCCCAACGAGAGGATCCTAACCTACAGAAAGTCCTAGGACAGCTAGACGAAAGTTTAGTAGATGGATTCTCGAAGTCATCAGATGAAGGACTATTGTATCAGGGGCGCTTATGTGTTCTGGAAATAGAAGATTTAAGAAAGGAGATACTGATGGAAGCTCACAACTCGCCATTTTCCATGCATCCAGGAGGTACTAAGATGTACCAAGATTTAAAACAACACTTTTGGTGGAAGAGCATGAAGAGAGATGTGGCCGGGTTTGTGAGCAAGTGCTTAGTTTGTCAACAAGTGAAAGCTCCAAAACAAAAGGCGGCGAGGTTGTTGCAGTCCCTAAGCATATCGGAGGGGAAGTGGGAAAACATAGCGTGGGACTTCATAGTAGGTTTACCCAAAATGCCCAAAGGCTATACAGTGATCTGGGTAGTTTTCGATAGGTTGACCAAATCGGCACACTTTCTACCTGGGAAGGTTACATATATAGTTGACAATTGGGCACAATTGTATGTGAAAGAAATAGTAAGACTACATGGAGTCCCAATGTCTATAGTGTCGGATCGGGATCCACGCTTTACGTCAGCGTTTTGGCGCGAACTTCAAAAAACACTGGGTACACGCCTCGACTTTAGTACCGCCTTTCACCTCCAAACAGATGGACAAACGGAGCGTTTAAACCAAATTCTAGAGGACATGCTACGCGCTTGCGTACTAGATTTTAAGGAAAGTTGGGATTCCAAACTCCACCTGATGGAATTCTCGTATAACAATAGTTTTCAAGCAACTATTGGATTGACACCGTTTGAGGCCCTGTACAGGAAACGGTGTAGGTCCCCACTATGTTGGGACGAGGTAGGAGAGAGAGAATTAGTAGGACCCGAGTTGGTTCGACTCACCAATGAGGTTGTCTAGAAAATTCGAGCGAGGATGCATACCGCTCAAAGTAGACAGAAAAGCTACACTGATGTAAGGCGTAAGAGCCTGGAGTTTGAGGTAGGGGACCCAGTATTCCTCAAGGTGGCACCTATGAAAGGTGTGTTAAGATTCGGACATAAGCGCAAGTTAAGTCCTAAATTCATTGGACCATTCGAGATCCTAAAGCGAGTTCGTCCGGTAGCGTATAAGTTAGCCTTACCTCGAGCTCTCTCAGGAGTACATGATGTATTTCACGTGTCGATGCTGAGGAAGTACATTACGGATCCTATCCACGTAATAGACTACGAACCACTCCAACTTAATGAAGATCTAAGTTACGAGGAAAAACCAGTAAGAGTCTTAGCTAGAGAAGTAAAAACCTTACGCAACAGGAGCATTGCGTTCGTTAAGATACTATGGCGGAATCACCATAGTGAGGAAGCCACGTGGGAGCGTGAGGAAGAAATAAGAGAGAAATACCCCGAGTTAGTACAAGAGTTTGAGACTTTCGAGGACGAAAGTTCTTTTAGGGGTAGATAATGTAACAACCCGGGAAAGAAAGAAAAAATATATATATATATATATATATATATATAAGGAAAATGAGAAAACGAGAAAAAAAAACAAAAACAAAAACAAAAACTCAGTCGCCGGAAAACCCACAAGTTTCTCGGTGACCGCTGAGTTTCGCGGAAAACCCACGACACCAAGCACCATCAGGATACCTGCAAAGAGAGAAACGACAGAAACTACGAGAGAGAGAGAGATTTCGGGAAAAAATAACGGCGAGTGTCTAGTTTCTCCGACGAACCCTCAAACCACCCTCAAACCGACACCAAACGACCTGTTACCACCACGAAAAGGGTCCTTAACGAAAGCACGATAACTCAAGGTGCGTTCTGTGCTTCTTCGTAAACGCCGTCGTCGGTAACCGAGGTCGAAAAATTGGGTTTTCCCTAATCGTTCATAGATCTGTGAGTTTAGGAACCTTTAGGCCGCAAGACTTCCAGAAAAGAAAGAAGGACGGCAAATAAAGAGGAAAAGGAAGAGAGAGGACCGAAATCGACAACGAAAACGCCGCGGGAAGGAGAGAGAGAAAGCTCACCAAAAAATCGACCGAAGTCGGGTAAGGAAGATGAGACCCACGGATCCGGGTCAACCCAAACCCAGAACCCGAGAGGGTCAGCACATTCTTTCCTCGACCTCTGCCTTCGGCCCAGGCCAACTATAGTGGCCCAAACCTCAGACTAGCCCAAAAGTTACGGTTTAGTTGAACCAACTCGAGACCAGACCCACGGTCCAATCGAGTCGGCCTGCAACAAAAAAAAAAAACTTTCGACCCAGCCCAATAAGCTGAGGCCCAACTGTAGCCTTGGCCCAGTAGCCTCCGCAGCCAGCGACCTAGACTACGACTCGAACCAGACTGCGACCCGCGCTTCGACCCGACGCTACCACGCGACGTGGCTCACTCTGCTGCTGCCACGGGTCACATAGCGGCTCAGGCGGTCCCTCGGCTCGGCTCGATGCAAACGGCTCGGGCTCCCTCTGGCGACGCTCCAGCGGCTTCAAGCGGCTGTTCAGCTCGGCTCACCTATTTTCAGCCCGGTTTCCACTGTTCCGACCCTCTCGGATCTATTTTTGGCCCCGATTAAGGTATCCGAGGCCGTTTTAGAGTCGTATTTCACATTTATTAAATTATAGGTAAATTAATTGTGAAATATTAACGGAAAGTGGTGAACGGTGTGATAGGAAACAAACCCCGGCGACGTAGGAAGCAACTCTCACGGAACGGGAGCTTACGTTTAGCTATTTAGGGAGTACTTCGGCCAAGGCCAACCAAGTAAGTGGCCTTACTATAGGATAGGCTAAATAAATTGTATGAGTTATGATGATGTGTGGATTATGATGCTCGATGATATGTTCAGTATATACATATTTTGTTGAGTGACGCTTGATATGTTTGACGCACGTTGTGGCATTATGATGAGCATGATGATTGCATGATTTTTACCTTAATATGATGATGCTTTCCATATTGAGCATGCTAGATGATGATGAGTGCCATTTTGCATCATGTCGTTAGATCGACATAGGACACAACCCTAAGAGCATGAAAATGATATTAATATAAATATCCACGAGTATGCGTTACCTAGAGTAACAAAGAGATGAGACTAGAGGGTTGTGTCAGAAGAGACATTACGATAGATTTAAAGGGACCTCATGCATTTTGTATGTTCATAAGCATAGGGCTACTTCCCCTAGAGATGATGAGTGCGAACGCGCACCTTATGATGAGCGCGAATGCGCACAGGTTCGAAAGCACACAGATGAGGGTGTTCATGAGGCGCAGGACACTATGGGGTTGCGCTGACCTCCGGACGTCGCTACAGATTAGCTTGACCAGAGGGTCCAGGGGGTGTGTGAGTGCCCTGGGGAATCACACTCGTACGTGTGAGTCGTGTGTAGGGAAGTACTACACATCCAATTTGTTCGAGACTGGAGGCCACCCCTAAGATGATTAGAGATAGGTCCCTATTCATGATTGCATGTGTTTGCATTAGCATGGCCCCTATAGTGGGGTCATTTACTGAAGGCCGTGTGCCATATTGTTTTTCAGATAAAGGCAAGGCTCCCATGTACGGTTGACGGTGGCATCGTGATTGAGACTGTGGCGCGTGCATAGGATAGTTGCATATTTAAAATTCCTAGTCTTGGTTAGGATAGGGCGTTTGCATTTCATTCATTTATATTAATTAATTTGTAATCATTTTATTTTATCTTTTGAACTCCAGCACGATGTTTGAAACATGTAAGTCCGACAGTGTTTTCCAATGTTTAAATGTATTCTGAAGTTTTAAATTTTTCCGCTAATAAAGATGAGCATTCTTAGATTTTTATTCTGCATTAGAGATAAGCATGAGATGTTAGTGGCAACTCTAGATATGTGGAAATTTAGGGTCGTTACACCTATTCCCTGCGATAAGTTTTCTAATTAGTCCTATTCTCTGGGATAAGTTTTGTTAGAGACACTCATACAAGAAAGAGACAATACTCAGAAAAATAAGCAAAAACCAACTACTATTCTCTTCTTCAACTTGCTATACACATATGTAGACAGAAGAAAAAAAACTAAAGACAGAAGAAAAAAACTGCTAATAACCTACACAACAACTGTTAATAACCTACACTAACTTTCCTTGCTATTAGCCACGAATACTAAAATACAAGATTAAATAAACTAACAAATCATCCCCTTAATCTTGTATTTTGATCTTCACATTCTCGTATTCTTCAAACCAATTCTTTCAGTAAACGTCCTAACCATATTCCTTGACAAGCAGCTGACGTCACCGCAATATACTCCGCTTTACAGGATGAAAGTTGCCGCCATTATCGCCGCCTTCCTTCTTTTCTGTCTTCGTTTCAATGGGCAACTGCTTTTCATCGACAGTTTTAATTACCTATTCTACTTGTCCGGCCAATGACTTTTCCTCAACAGGTTTAATTACTTGTTCTACTAGTCTGGCTAATTGCTGCTCTACGATAGGTTTAGTTCCCTATGCTACTTCAATTGTATTGCCGGAAACAATGGCCTCCTTCTCCTTCTCCTTCTCTGCTTTCGTTTCTCCGGCGACCTGTTTTTCAATAGCACTACCATTGTTTCCGTCCTCCTTCTCCTTCTTCTCGCCGTCACAGGTGACCTCCTTCTCTTTTATCTCCTCTGCTTTCGCTACCTCCATTGCCACATTCTAGACCTCCACCACAACGCCATCTCTCTTCTCCTCGGATTCAAACTTTACAACGCCAACGATTTTCTTGCCATCGCTCTTCTTCTCTTCTCGCTTCTCTGTTTTTTTCTCCGATTCAATCTTCACAGAGCCATCGACTTTCTCCTCATCGATCATCATCTCTGTTTTTTTCACATCGCAGCCTGCACATCTCCACGTCCTTTTATCTCTACAAGTGATCCATCTCCGAACTTCACCATGCTTATCACTGACTCGTTCAATTCCGAGAACCAACTTCGACAACCAGTCATATGATTGTTGGCTCCCGTATCTAGGAACCAAGTGTTGCTTTTCTTCTCAATTTCTTCCGGGACAACCTTTTCTTCATAAAGAGCCATCTCTGTCAACTCTGGTGAACTGAGAGTTCGGACTTCACAAACTTGTGCTGTAAGTAAGGCTGGCTCATCCTCGTCACTTTGCGTCTCAACCAAGTGCGCCTGATCCTCCCATTTCTTTGATCTACAGTCGAATGCATAATGGCCAATCTTTTAACAATTATAACACTTCACCTTTCGACATTCTGAGGCATAGTGGCCTAGGCCTTGACAATTGTAGCATCTTACCTTGCTCTTGTCAGCCTTCTTCTCTTGATGAAACGAGTCGTTTCCACGTCCATGACCTCTCCCTCTCTAGCGACCACTGCGACCTCGCCCTCGACTATGGCCTCCATTGTCGCTACATTTTTTCTCTTTCCATTCTCCTTGAGTCAATAAGACATGCTCAGCATTCTCTTTGTTGCCACCGATCCGTTCCTCGTATGCTTTAAGACGACCGATGACTTCCTCCATGGTCATCACCTTTAAATCGGCAAATTGCTCTATTGCCGATCCGATATGAAGAAACTTAGGAGGTACTGAGCGGAGAAATTTTTTCACCAAGTATGCCTCTTCAAACTTGTCTCCAAAAGTACGTATTTTATTAACAACTTCTGTCAACCTTGCTGCATAATCATCAATAGTCTCGGACTCCTTCATATTCATAATTTCAAACTCAATCTTCAGAGTTTGGATCTTTGCCTCCTTTACACGTTCAGCACCGACATGAATAGTTTTTAACGTCTGCCATGCTTCTTTTGCTGTCTCTTTCTCTGCTAACAGAAACAACATCTCCTCAGGGATTGCTTGATAGATAGCTGCTAAGGCCATTTGATCCTTCCTTTCATCAAGACTATCCAGAGACTCAGTTGATTCGATTGCGTCCCACACCCCTTGAGCACGCAAATAGACCTTCATCTTCATAGCCCATGCTAAGTAGTTGGTTCTTGATAACGTCGGGTATTGGAGTGATACCAGACCTTCTTTTGTTGCAGACTTCAACGACATGATCTTTGGCATGTAACTTGGCTCTGATACCAATTGTTAGAGACACTCATACAAGAAAGAGACAATACTCAGAAAAATAAGCAAAAACAACCTACTATTCTCTTCTTCAATTTGCTGTACACATATGTTGACAGAAGAAAAAAACTTCTAATAACCTACACAACAACCGTTAATAACCTACACTAACTTCCCTTGCTATTAGCCACAAATACTAAAATACAAGATTAAATAAACTAACAAGTTTCACTGATATTTTTAGGTTTGGTTAGTTTCTTTGATATTTTTAGGTTCAGCAAAAGGCTGTATAATGTCATTCTTTCTGTTGTTGAAAACATCAAGTTTTGTATGTCACATTGTATTTCTTGAGTGACATATTGGTGTTGTGAGTACATTTGTTCCGCTTTCGACACACAATAAGTGGTATCAGAGCCTTATTGTGGTATTTGGGGTATTGTGAAAGTTTTGGCCTCATCGACCACTAGACATGCTCACAATCGTGCTTATTCTCTTGAAAATCAATTTTCAAGAATTGTGTTTTTAGTTACATCCAAATTAATTATTGCAAATGGCATAATCATCATGGCGTGGATCGAGATTGTAGAGTTCCAATCTCGAAGTAGAGAAATTTGATGGAACCAATAATTTTGGTGTTTGGCGAGGCGAAGTTAGCGATTTGCTGGTCATGCAAGACTTCGATGTTTCTCTCCAAGAGGAGATACTTGAAGACATGACAGAAGCAGAATGTAGGAAATTAAATCGGCAAGCCTGTGGAATTATTCGATCCTGTCTTGGCAAGGATCAGAAATATCCATTTATGAAGGTTACCATGGCAAAAGAATTATGGGACAAGCTTGAGGCGAAATATATGATTAAGAGTGTGGAAAATAAACTCTATTTGAAGAAGAAACTCTTTCGTTTTGACTACAAGGAAGGTATCTCAATGGCTGAGCATTTAAATGATTTTAACAAAATCATCACTAATTTGCCCAATCTTGATGTTAAGTTTGATGATGAGGACAAGGCGTTGTTGTTATTAAATTCTTCGCCGGAATCCTACGAGTTTTTAGTAACGACCCTACTACATGGAATCACTAATATTGATTTTGAAGATGTTTCAAATGCCTTAATAAATAATGAGATGTGAAAGAAGGAAAAGGAGACATATCAAGGCTCTAGCCCAAATGTTCTCACTACTCATGGAAGGACTTATACTTGGAAAAGGAAGAATGTGGAGAGTCCTGATCAAAGTCGAGAGGTAGATCTGATAATTGGAGAAAATTTGATAAAAATGAGTGTGCATATTGTCGACAAAAAGGCCATTGGAAGAAAGATTGTCCTATCTAAAAAGAAGGGGTCGACGTCCAATGTGGTTAGAGATGACGACACTGATACAGATGATGCCTTGACAATCTCCCTATCAGTCAGCCAAAGTAGTGAATGGATTCTTGATTCTGTGTCCCAACAGAGAGATGTTTTTGGACTTCAAAAAGTTCAATGGTGAAGTTGTCTATATGGGCAATGATAGTACTTGCAAGATGATGGGAATCGGCTCAGTAAAAATCAAGATGTTTGATGGAGTTATACGAAAACTCAATGATGTGAGGTATGTCCCTGACTTGAAGAAAAATTTGATTTCCCTTGGCATTTTGGATGCGAGTGGTTATCACATCATTTTGGAATGAGGAAATTTGAAAGTAGCTCGTGAAGCTTTGGTAACAATTAAAGGAACTAGAAGAAGTAGCATATACTACCTCAACGGAACCACAATAATTGGGCATGCTGCTGTGGCAAGTTCGAAAGTATACGACATATCGAAATTATGGTACATGCGACTCGGGCATGCTGGTAAGAAGGCGCTTCAGACATTGGTGAACCAAGGAGTCCTTAAGGGTGCCACAACTGGTAAAATTGATTTATGTGAACATTGTATATTTGGTAAATAAAAAAATGTGAAGTTTAGTACAGCTATACACCAAACAAAGGGCATTTTGGATTATGTTCACACTGATGTATGGGGTCTCACGAAGAATGTCTCATTGGGAGGAAAGAGGTGGTTTGTCACCTTTATTGATGACTACTAGAGGAGAGTTTGGATGTATCCCATGAGGCACAAAAACGAGGTTCTCCAAATCTTCCTAGAGTGGAAGAAAATGGTAGAGAATCAGACGAACAGGAAAATCAAAAAGTTGAGATCAGACAATGGGAGAGAATAGATCCATTCCTTAAAGTATGCCGAGATGAAGGGATCGTTCGACACTTCACTGTTCCTGGTAAGCCACAACAAAATGGAGTTGCTGAGAGAATGGACCAGACATTAATAGAGAAGGTTCGATGCATATTGTCTCAAGCAGGATTGAGTAAGGCATTTGGGGCTGAGGCTCTCAGTTATGCAGTTCACTTGGTAAATCGTTTACCTGTTTCTGGAAATGGTGGGAGAACTCCGCTTGAGGTATGGTCAGGTACTCCTGTTAGTGATTATGATAAATTGCATGTGTTTGGGTGTCCTGCTTATTATCATGTGACAGACTCAAAGCTGGATCCTAGAGCAAAAAAAGTCAAGTTTATGGGCTTTAGCAAATGTGTGAAGGGCTATAGGTTATGGTGTCCAGAAATAAGTAAGATTGTTAATAGTCGAGATGTGACATTCGATGAGTTTGGAATGTTTTTGCAGAAAATTGAAAATAATGACGAGGTATTGAAGCAGGTGAAGAAGGTGGTGTTCTCTCCTGATATGGTTGCTCCTACTGAAGAACCTATTGATTAGGTAGATAATAACTTTGATATCTTAAAACAGGAGGAGAAAAGCCTTGAGGAGCAAAGCCTTGTAAATGAAAGAGTGGAGGAACCTGAGTCTATCGCCAAGAATAGACCACGAAAGGTAATTCGAAAACCTGCAAGGTTTGATGATACAATAGCATATGTTTTCTCTTTGATTGATGGAGTTTCTAACAGTTACAAAGATGCTATTCAGAGCCCGGATAGCTTACACTGGCAAGAGGCTGTGAATCAGGAGATAACATCATTGGAGATAAATCAAACTTGGAATTTGGTACAACTTCCAAAAGGTAAGAAGGAAATTGGTTGTAAATGGGCTTTTGCAAAAAAAGAAGATTCTTCTGGTATATGTTATAAGGCTCGACTTGTGGCTAAAGGCTATGCACAAAAAGAAGGTATTTATTACAATGAAATTTTTGCACCTATGGTAAAACATTCTTCCATTCGAATTTTGTAGGCTTTGGTTGCTCAATTTAATCTTGAGCTTGTACAACTCGATGTAAAAACTGCTTTTTTGCATGGAAATTTGGAAGAAGAAATATATATAGCGCAACCGGTTGGTTTTCGAGTAGTTAGACAGCAACATTTAGTATGCAGACTGAAGAAATCTTTGTATGGGCTGAAGCAATCTCCTCGTCAATGGTATAAAAGGTTTGATCATTTCATGGTAGAGCATATGTATACTCATAGTCAATTTGATCATTGTGTGTATTATCGTGTCTCGATGATGGATCGTTTATCTATTGGCTCTTATATGTTGATGATATGTTAATTGCTTCAAAGAGACAGGTGGAGATTGATAAGCTCAAAGATCAGCTTTCTAAAACATTTAAAATGAAAGACTTAGGCAATGCAAAGAAAATACTTGGAATGGAGATAGAGCGAGATCGAAAAAAGGTACACTCTGGTTGACTCAGTCTCAATATCTATGCAAGGTATTGACAAGATTTTAGTTTGAATAATTCAACCAAACCCGTTAGTACACCACTTGCTCCTCATTTCAAGCTTAGTGCTTCCATGTATCCAAGTTCTAACGATGACAAAAGGTATATGGAGAAAATTTCTTATACAAATGCTGTTGGTGCTTTGATGTATGCTATGGTGTGTACTCGACCTGATCTTTCACACGCAGTAAGCATGGTGAGTTGTTATATGCATAATCCAGGTAAAGAGCATTGGCAAGCTATCAAATGGATTCTTAGGTAGATTCTTGGTACTATTGATGTTGGTATTAAGTTTCAAAAACAAGAAATGTTTAATCTTGACAATCTTGTAGTTGGTTATGTGGATTCTGATTATGCTGGTGATTTAGATAAGCGACGATCTACTACAGGTTATTTATTTACTATGGCTGGTGGACCTGTTTGTTGGCGTTCAACATTGCAGTCTACTGTTGCATTGTCTACCACCGAAGCAAAGTATATGGCAGTAACGGAAGCTTTTTAAAGAAGCCATTTGGATGCATGGTTTGATAAATGACGTGGGTATTTTGTAGGAACATATAGATGTGTTTTGTGATAGCACGAGCGCTATTTGTTTGTCAAAAAATCAAGTCCATCATGCTCGCGCTAAACATATTGATGTCCGTTTTCACTTTATTCGAGAAATTATTAGTGAAGGGGATATTCGTTTATTAAAAATTGGAACTGCTGATAACCCTGCTGATATGTTGACAAAGGTGATCGCTCGTGAAAAGTTCTGGCATTGTTTGGATTTCATCAACATCGGAAGAAAGGAGTAGTGTGTTGACGTGGTAGCAACCAAATCAGTTATAAACTTGGAGATCTTATGACAAGGTGGACATTGTTGCAAATTGTCATAAGGTTCCTTTAGGACTTATTAGTTCTATTCCCTGGGATAAGTTTTCTTATTAGTCCTATTCTCTAGGATAAGTTTCACTCATATTTTTATGTTTGGTTAGTTTCGCTGATATTTTTAGGTTTGGTTAGTTTCATTGATATTTTTAGGTTCAATATAATGTCATTCTTTCTGCGGTTGAAAACATCAAGTTTTGTGTGTCAAATTGTATTTCTTGAGTGACATAGTGGTGTTGTGAGTACATTTGTTCTGCTTTCGGCGCACAACAGGTTGTTCTACAAAGACATCTTCTTTCAAATCTTCATGTAGAAAAGTTAAAATTTTCAATTCTCCAGGTAGAAAAGCTAGTTTTACATTTAACTGATAGAGTTTCTAGCTTTTCTGAGCTACAAAAACTATGATCATCCTCATAGTATCCATTCTAGCTACCGGTGCAAACATCAATGTAATCAATTCCATGCTCTTGTGTGTATCCTTTTACAACCAATCTTGCCTTGTAATTGTCAACCTCTCCAAGCTCATTTAGCTTAGTTTTATAAATCCATTTTACCCCAATTTTCTTAGCACCCGCAGGTAAAGCTACTGAGTGTTAGGTCTGATTTTTTTCAATGGATTTAATCTCCTCATTCATGGCAATCCTCCCCTTTGAGTTTTTGACTGCTTTCCTCATGCTTTGCAGGATCTGAATTTGTAAAAAATGTCATGTTAACATCATCTTCTACAGACAAACCTTTATCGGAAACATAACCAGTTGACCATATAGGTGGGCATCGACTTCTGCCCTCCCTTATAGTAAAACCTGTTTCAATTTCAGCAGCAGGTGCTGTAGGTACAACAGCAGGTTCAATTTCACCATTTGAGGTAATCGATGAAGTTGAACTTGTGTGCTGTTCTGTGTCTTCTTCCGTTGCAGTTGAAATTTCAATGCTTTCTCCCCAATCTAAATAAGTTTCATTTTCAGAATTTTTTCAATCTCATTCACGATCCTCATAAAAAATTACATCGCGGCTAACTATAATTTTGTTTGCAACAGGATCAAACATTTTGTACCCTTTGGATTCACCACTGATTCCAAATAAAATACAACTTAAACTTTTATCTTCAAGCTTTTTCCTCTTAGCATCTGGAATATGAACATATCTCACACATCTGAAAACTCGAAAATAGTCAATTGATGGTTTTACTCCACTCCAAGCCTCTTCTAGTGTCACATCTTTTACTACGAGAGTTGGTGATCGATTTAAGACATGATTCACCCACATAACAACTTCAGGCCAGAATTTCTTTGGTACTTTCTTTTCTGTTAACACAACTCTTACCAGGTTCATCACTGTACAATTTTTGCGTTCAGCTACTCCATTTTGTTGTGGAGTATAAGTTGTGGTCAGTTGTCTCTTCACTCCATGCTACTTGCAAAAGTCATTAAATTCTGTAGAATTGAATTCTCCTCCTCTATCAGAATTCTCCTCCTCTGTCTATTCTTATGGGCATTCCAACTTCTTTTTCCACAAGAATTTTGAAACATTTAAAATGGTAAAATGTTTTTGATTTTTCTAAAAGAAAATGCGTTCATGCTTCCTAGAAAAATCATCTATAAAACATAGCACGTACCTTTTTCCGCTATTTGAAGGTGGAGTAATTGGACCACACAAATCTACATGAACAAGTCCCAATTTTTCAATTACTCTGCACTGACTGCATCTTGAAATTGGAGTTCGATGTTGTTTTCCCTTTATACATGCTTCGCAAGTGATGCTTGGATCAACAATTTGTGGCAAATCTTCCACCATATTTTTATATTTCAAAATACGAAGGCCTTTGTAGCTACGATGACCATAACTATAGTGCCAGAGTGTTCATTGATCTGTATTAGAGACCGGGAGGCAACTCCCTTCATTTGTTATGATTGATGACTCTCCAAGCAAAATGAACATTCAGTTTGCACTCATAATTGATTCTACCATTTTTCGGATGATAAATACTACATATTTCATTTTCGAACAGTACATCTACTCTATTTTCTTGAAGTTGTTCAATGCTCAAAAGATTGTTTTTGAGTTCAAGTGCCCAATATAGTTCTCCAATGGTATAACGATTTTCCTGCAAAAACAATTTTACAGTACCTTTTCCAGACACTTTCATTCTGGTATTATTTTCATTACCACACATGTGATTTGAGCAACCCAAGTCTAAGAACTGTTGAAATAAAATCGCTCTGATACCAATTTCTAGAAACTAAATTTACCAATTTGTAGAAACTAAATTTGCTATGATATCAATTTTTTGAAAAATGCCGCTCTAATACCAACTTCTAGAAAATGAACACTCGCTCTGAAACTCACTTGTTTAAATAACTCTGACGTAACTTTGAAGGGGGTGTCAAGAGGGGAGAGACAAGAAGACAAAAAATTCTCAAAAGTCTTTTTCTATTACGCACTATACTTTAATTCTTACTCTTTTTCTACTCTGCTCCCTTTTGCTCTGTGACTCTTGCTCTACTTGTTCTGATGTTACATTGAGAAGTAAAACTATTTATAAGTTTTCCTAAGGCTGAAAATTACATACCTATCCCACTTTTTCTCACTCATAAACTATTCCTTTCCAAAAAAAATACATATGCCTTTTTTTACTTTTTTACTGAATTTAAAAACCAAAGAATAATAACCCCTTTTTCTCTCTCTTTGGGCTTCTTTTTTTTTTTTTCTCTCTAGTTTATTTCGAATAACAACCGGACATTACTTCTCTGTGATCCATGGAGTTTTACATAGGCCATCAGCACCATCTCATCTTCTTCGTCAAGCTCAGCATAATTTGCTTCATTCTTGCACTTTGGACATTCATACCGAAAATGTCCTAAGTTGTGATACTTATAACATTCAACCGTTGCTTTTTTGAAATTTATTCTCCCTCTTCCACGCCCTCTTCCTCTATACATTCCTCTCCCTCTGTTGTTTATACATGATCGACCAACAACATTCAGCACCTGTTCTTCATCATTATTGTTGGGGCATCGAAATTTTTGTTCATGCACCACTAACGAACTTTGTAACTCATCAATGGACATAGTATCAATATCTTTTGATTCTTTTGTGGATACTACAATGTATATAAATTTGTCAGTTAGGGTGAGTAGGATTTTTTCTACAATTTTCTTGTTTGTCCTTTCTTCTCCACTGCTTCTCAACTTATTAGTAACCTGCATCACTCTTACAAAATACTCAGGGATGGTTTCATCCTTTCTCATCTCCAGAACCTCAAACTCTCTTCTTAATACATTAAGAATTGATTTCTTCACTCTTCGATTTTTGGCAAACTTTCTCTTCATTGAGCCCTAAACAATCTTGGATGTGCGGCGGTCCAATATTGGTTCAAAGACAGTTTGATCAATCGCCTGGTACAGGTAATGCTTTACCTAATGATCCTTGACTCTAACATTGTCAAGATGTTCTTGTTGTGCAACCGTTAATTTTGTCCCTTTTACTGGTTCCAAAAAATCATTCTCCACCAAACTCCATAAGCCTTTTGCTTTAAGCAAGTTCTCCATCAATTCACTCCAATGGTCATAGTGACCATCGAAGTGAGGAATTTTCATTAATATTTTTTCGTCACTCATTCTCTCAGTGTTTGATACTCTCAGTGTTTGATCACTTGAAGATTGCAACTTCTTTCCAGCCAGCTCTGATCCCAATTGATAAGTTCAGCAGAAGATTGTTAGAGCAGAGAACATGAACAATTGGATTTCAAGTGCTCTTTTATTAATTCTAAGCATGGAAATATATAGCCTTTACAAAAAGATAGAAACCACAAATAACGTAAAATAGTTGAACATAAAAATATCTAGAAAAAATATCAGCAGAAAAATCCTAAGAGTCCTAGAAGAATAGAACTCCATAAAGACCATAACAGTATTTGAAACAAAAGTTGACTAGACCAATAGCTCCTAACATGTTGGACATGTGGACTACAACTCTCATGAAAGAAGTGTTTCGATTTAGAATACCGATATTGAGTTAATAAAATCAAAAGAAAATAGTTTAGATTAAACATTCACCAAAATCTAGGAATATTGCCCATGCAAGTGACCGGCGGGACACGCATCGCACGGCGGGTAGAGAACACCTTCAAGATGGCCAAGGACACGTGTCGACAAGCAGCTGGAGCAATGCGTTGAGCCATCAGTGAAGATGCATCGCTATCAATCCGACCTGGTTCGATCTGGGGCTCAGATCCATCAATCTACTCAACTTGAGATTTGACTAGACGACCTGCGGTCCAACCCGAAGACTTGCGCATCAACACACTACCCATCTATTCGTGTGCAACATGTGTCATAACACCAAAATTCTAAAGTAAAGGCTACGTCTACTAGGGCTCGAAGGCGGGCTTGACCACACGCTACCTGAGCTGAGTTTTGCATGTATCAGATGTGCATGGTTATGTGTGGGGGCATGGAACTCCTATTCCATGCTCATTCAATGCTCGTTTGTCAGTTTTTCATCTTGGTTTTGATACCAACTTTAGTTTAATGTGAATGAGGCCTCTCTAAAGGAAATTTGAAATTTTTGGACTCCACTTATACTAGAAACCAAAGCTCGATAAGGTACATGTTAGACTTGTAAGTAACCACAAGTGCTCCTTGACTGTAGGAATTGCTTGGATTTGCATGCATGCTAGAAAAATCAACCCTAGAGATAGTTGTGCATGACCCAATACCTAGAAATGCAGAATAAATGCACAATTATATGCTTCTGTATATGAATATTGATGAGTTGGATCTTGTATGTTGTATTGCGTCGTTTTATACTGCTTATACAATATCATGTTGTGTTGGAGTATGAGATTTTGTGAAATCTGCGCTCTGGGTACTGATGGATTTTATTACCTCGTTGAGCATTTGTTTGTTTGCTTGAATAGTTGAATGTACATTAGTTCTAGGAGTATGAATGCATGATTCTCCCTAGATAGGATTAGCAATAGGAATGACATTCGACTAGAGCATGTAGAATATTTTGGCTAGTCTACAACCTAGGACGAAATGTCTCTAGAGGACGAGTGTTATGGAATCGTGAGAGACGATCAGAGGGTGACATCCCAACTCCTAGCTTCGTCAAGATAGCCTAACCATCCTAGACGACCACCATAGGAACCTTGGAGGAAATAAAGATATCATGTGTACTGGTAGCAAACGGTGCAAAATCCGTGGAGCCTTCACTACCCTTTTCGCTCCACTATGGTACCATTGAGCTATGCATGAGGCTAGTTAGGGTTGTATGGCCTTGAGTGCGAGAGAGTTTAACTAGGTCTATGTGCCCGTGTGGGTCTATGTGCCCGTATGGTCTTTCCAACATTCACCGTCATCCGTTGCATGAGAGCTTTATTTTTACTTGAAAAATGTAAGGATAATACAGAGTATTTTAAGAAATATTCAGTAAGTCATCCCACTGTTAGGTTTAGTAATCCAATCACACACATAACATGATTGGAACCTATATCTTTTAAAACTGTAACATGACCTTGGATTCTTTTCAGTTTCAGGCAGGGTTGGATATGAGATACTTCTCCACACACGGCCCCATACGGGCACATAGACCCACCAGGCAGGCTTGTTTATGTACCCCATAGGCTTGGTGATATGAACCACAACCAAGGAATTTCCATACCTCAAGGTCCAATTACAAGGACGAGAGCTAAGAAGCTACAACAAACCTTATACAGTTATATTCAAGCTATGGTGAGCTCATCAAAGGAAATTCTAGAAGACGTTGGAGACCTCCCTTATATGTTATGCAAAGTGGAGCTTCAAGACAGAGATGAATTAAATGCACTTTAAGTTGCATTTAATGAACTCCGCTGAATTTATCAAATAGTCCAAGGATGACTAATAAGCACATTTTATTGTTTGCATTATTTAATTATAGTTTAACTATTTGTTGTCATATTTAAGCTAGTTTTAAATATAGGAGTTAAGTTATATTGTAACCCACCTAGGTTACTATATTCCACCATTAACTAGCCATTTTAATATGGAGGTTATGGGTATTTCTCATTTACTAGCCCATTTAATTTTGGAGTTATGTATCACATAGGTTAAGGTTTGTAAAGGCTATATAAAGCCTTCTTTTCTTTGATTAGACATCAGATTTTGGAATTAAGAATAGAATTTCTATTTTAGCTTTGTTGAGAGCTAAACTTTCTTTGCAAATTCTTGTGTTTAGAACTTGCATGTAGAGTCATTCAAGTGGTATTGATCAAACCTCTTGTGGAGTGATTCGAATCACGAGTTTAGAAACGAGTTTTCTTTACTCTTGATCTTGATCTCAAGGTAATCCGTTTCATACTTTCCCTTGGGTTGATTTCCATATCACTTGGCTTGGTCAGGCACAACGCATTGCAAATTGCCAGACGCCACATAAAAGGAAAGACTTGCATAATATCATGGCAAACATAAATATCGAAGGTACTCGTCCATACTAACATAACATAACGGGGAAGTATCCCAATGCACATGACATACATACAAGCATGAGATCCCCATAATTTACATTCATAATAGAGCATTATCATCATTTTCTTTCCACTCTCATCCATGACATATTACATATATGCATTGTGTATACATGGTGGCAATCATCACATTATCCATCAGATAACTTTACATGATAAGGCGTGCATAGCATACATAACATTTCATTTTATTCATAACATAGTGTAATGGATATCACATGCATACATTAGATAGCATCATATGACAATACAAAGGACACATGAACTTAGCATACAATAATATAGTGCATGCAAGGACTACGTGGCATGCACCATCATACATCATTCAATTATATAACTCCAACAATAAAATCACATACTCGGTTGCCCATCAGAAGCATGCTTAAAGCTATAGGACCCAGTCACAAATCTCGGAAGGTCTGCCATTCATATACGTGGTATATGTGCCCATAATTTATTTAACTAAGCGAGGTTTATAAGGGATTATCTCGTGCATGCACTCACGTGGTTCAAGTAGAAGTAGAATGCAACTTGATCGCCCTTGCAACTTACCCTTTTCAATATCTCTAACTGTTCAACACCTATTTATGAATTTTATATTTTTAGGAGTTTTGGTAATTAAACACATATGTAGACATGACTAATTAAACTTAGATAAAAAATAATAAAAGCTAACAAGATAAAGGTCCCTATATAAGTTTTGTCCTATATCTAGGAACCAAAAAAAAATATTTCTAAGGACTTCTCCTAAATTTCTGTTATGAAAATTGGGCTTCATATATCCAACCTTTACGGTATTGGATTCCATACAAAATATGTTAATCTATGTTATCAATTTAAGTTTAGAATGAAACTTAAACTCAATAAAAGAAGATTGTGCCAAGTGTTTAACAAATTACTTGTGCATTAAGGTGTTTCCTATATAGGGTACATGTTTGAATTCCAAGAATGTGTTTTACTCATTATACTAAAGAGCTTCAAATGCACTTCAACTTGAATAAGAACTAACAACACAACACTAGAATTGAAATACAAAACAACAACTAAAGATGTAACACAAACAGAAACTAAATGATAGACTAACAGCAAAAAGGATCCCTAGTTTTGTTCCCCTCTTTAAACTTCATTCTTTTGAATGGGGTGTATTAAATTAGGTGTCACAACTACAAGGAAGAAGAAGAAAACAAAATAAACTGTTCCGAAGTGATGAAAGGGATTTGAAACTCCGAATTTCTTGAAATTATAACTATGACCTCCTTTTATAAACTCTAAGTCCAGGATTTGTATCCAGATCAGTTTGAGAAGTTGCACCGACCACTTGATTTGAGAAGATTTGATGGATTATCTTTCAATGATTTGTCGAATTCGTGATTTCAGAAAAGATCTGTCCATTAAGTCTAGTTGTTAGGCGCATTTCATCTGTTATCCAGCTTTAAGTTGGTTACCAAGGTGCATATGGGTGGCTTCCACATGAAAACATTAAAACTTTGACAGATTATTTACAAACATAACTTCTTTTATACCTATTTAATCTTTTTTAACAAATTATGATTTCAATGTTATAATAATGAGTTGGATGGATGATTCGTGACTCCATGGGATCTTCAATCTGTGCAAGGGTTTGAAGATGCACCAACAAATGGCAAGTCAAATCTATCAAATCTATGAGATGCGTTCCTTTGTTTATGAAAACAACTCCCCCTCCTATAATTGTAGATCATGACACCACAGAGGTTATCAATCTTCTCGAAAGATCTAACAGAGATCAAGAACGTGACCGGCGATATTGAATATCTGCCTCAAAAGTGGAAGTGATTTCCATCAATCATTACCCTCCCCCTTGTGATGAATTCGCCCATTGTCTTACGAAAACTGCTTTTACTTCGGATTTTCCATTTGGGCAGAATCAAAAGTATTAATTTATGGAGTCTATTGCTTATTTGTGGTTATAAGTAATGATTATATGTAGCAAATAAGTAAATGTTCATATATAATAAACAAATTTGTAAAGAAAAAAGTAATATTTGATAAAGTTATATATGATAGATAGTAGAAGGATATAAGGTAAAGTTATATATGGTAGATACTAGATGACTATAGGTATATGGTAAATTGAATCATATATGTCGAAGATGTACTTTCTGCATTGTCTATATTCTCTTTTATTCTACATACGAAGTCATCAATATAATCCTCTAGTCAATAAAATCAGGTCTTGTCGGAAAGAGGTAGGATTATTGAGAAATTCTTTGATTTCCTTCCGCTCTAGTGAGAATCCAAAAAAGAAAGAAAGTCAAATACAGATTGAGATGAAGAATCCTAGAACAAAATAATCTAGTCAGAATGACCATTTCACTAATCAGAATGAACTATTCATAAATATAAAGAACAAAATTCTATGGGGTTCGAAAGAAGAAAAATTCGAAAAGTCTGATTGCAACGAAGGGAACGTAGTTTCCTCACACCTATTTTTGAAACTCACAAAGCAAAAGAATGAATGGCTGACCTTTTGAGCAGCCATAATTTAATTAGGATCGGTCTTATGATGAAACAATTCATTGAAGACGAGGGGACCGTCTTGCGCGAATTTGGTTTTGGTTGGTTGGGGTCTTATTTAGTCCTTCCTGTTAGACCCTACCTTTGTCGAAAATAGTATCAGAGCTAGGTGAAATTTATCATGATATATGGAGAATTAGGGTTCAAAGATTAGAATTAAGAAGTTTGATGGATCCGATTTCAATTTCTGGAAGATATAGGTTGAAGATTATCTATACCAAAAAGATCTTCACGAACCCCTGTCCAGGGTGAAGCCTAATACCATGACCACGGAGTAGTGGAAGCTCAATGATAAGGCAACCCTAATCCTCAGCCCAACGATCCAAGCTTTTGTTGAAGCAAGAACCCTTGAATCAAAGTAATTAACACCTCCTTATACAAAATTCGGATCAACCAAGAGATAAGGCTAGAATTAGATTACCTCTAACGATTGAAGATCTAGAAGTAAGATTTGGAAACCTTGTTCTAAATTGAGTCACCCCACAATCGAACTTGATCAAAGCTTGATTGAATGGCTTAGATGCAATTCTACTACAAGAATGGCTTGAAACTTAGAAATGGCAAAATTGATGCTCGGATTTCTAAGGAAAACGTCTCAATTCGAGATCTCAATTACATTCATCCACGAATCTGATTTTTACATAACATATTGTGGGTATTTATAGTCTCCCGACAAAAGACGTTTGTGGTCGGGATTCAATTTCGATCCCCTTTAATCTCCACAAAAGACGAAGTCAATTTTGACCATTTGACCATTACAAAATGAAAACGAAAAAAACAATAAAGTTTTCCAATAAACGTTGATATCTAATTCTAGAAATAATGGTTGAACCGAGCCGATCCAATTTTGTAGATGAAGAATGAATGTTTGTTGAATCTTCTTCGTCTTGGATCGTGTGATAGGTCCAGTTGGAACATTTAGAACACCGTGATTCTTATCATTTTCCCCCTCTTTAAAAGGATTCGTCCTCAAATCAGAAAAATCATCACCTACATCAAAAGGACTCAAGTCAACAACATTGAAAGTAGAATGTACTAAAAAGTCTCCAGGAAGATCAATTTTATATGCATTGTTATTAATTCTTTCAAAGACTTGATAAGGGTCATCCCCTCTTGGATGTAACTTTGTCTTCTGTAGAGACGGGAATCGCTCCTTGTGAAAATGTATCCAAACCCAGTCACAATGTTTAAAAATGATTTCCTTTTGTCCTTTGTTAATCCTGGAATCAAATTTGAAATTTTGGTTCTCAATTCTCTCCTTCACCTCCTTGTGCAATGTTTTAATCAAGTCTGCCTTACTTGTGGTGTGTCACTCACAACAATATTAGAAGAAATAGGAAGCAAATCAAGAGGCATAACTGGATTAAATCCATAAACAACTTCAAAAGAAAAACAATGAATGATACTATGAATTGCTCTATTATATGCAAACTCTATAAATGGCAAACATTTTTCCAAGACTTAATATTCTTAGAAATAATAGCCCTAAGCAATACTAATGTTCTATTAACCACTCAGTTTGTCCATCCGTCTGAGGATGACATGTAGTTGAAAACAACAATTTGTTACCCAATTTACCCCCACAATACTTTCCAAAAGTGACTTAGAAATTTAGCTCCCTATACAATTATTCTAGAGATTCCATGTAATCTTACTGCTCCCCTAAAAAATGAGTCAGCAACATGTTGTGCATCGTCCGTCTTGTTGCATGCAATAAAATGAGCCATCTTACTAAATCTGTCTACCATAACAAAAATACTATCTTTACCCTTTTTAGTGTGCGGTAAACCAAGAACAGAATTTATAGATATATTAGTCCAAGGTTCGTTAGGTACTCAAAGGAGTGTACAATCCATTTGGTTGTGATCTAGATTTATCTTCTTTGCATTTAAAGCATTGATTACAAAACCTATGAACATCATGCTTCATTTTAAGCCAAAATAAGTGTTCATGCAACACATTATAAGTTTTATTAATCCCAAAATGTCCCATTAAGCCACCCTTCTTTTACAAGCAAATCTTTGATAGAGCATTTAGGAATGCAAAGCTTACTTTTCTTAAATAAGAATTCATGAAACACATAATAATCATCCAGAGCTATTTTTGTAAGACAAGATGCATAAATAATTCCAAAGTCTTGGTCATCTTGATATAATTCTTTAATATGCTCAAATCCAAGAATTTTTGCACTAAGAGAAGTAAAAAGATTGTACCTTCTAGATAATGCATCAGCTACCACATTATCCTTATCTTGCTTATATTTAATGACATACAGAAATGTTTCAATAAATTCCACCCACTTTGCATGCCTACGGTTCAGTTTGCTTTGACCCTTAAGATACTTCAAGCTTTCATGATCAGAGTGGATCGCAAATTCTCTAGGCCATAAGTAGTGTTGCCACACCTACAATGTGCGTACTAAAACAAATAATTCTTTATCATAGGTAGGATAGTTCAATGATGCCCCATTTAGTTTTTCACTAAAATATATTACCGGTTTCCATCTTGCATTAAAACAGCACCTATGCCCAAACCACTTGCATCTCACTCAATTTCAAAAGTTTTATCAAAGTTAGGCAAGACAAGTAATGGTGCATTGGTTAATTTATTCTTAAGCTCATTGAACGCATTCTTTTGCATATCTCCCCATTTAAAAACAACATTCTTTTTCACTAAATCATTCAAGCTATGGTGCTAAAATCTTTTATAAATCTCCTATAAAAGCTAGTTAACCCATGAAAACTATGAACTTCACTTGCATTTTGTGGTGTTGGTCAATCTCTGATTGTTTTAACTTCCTCTTCATCTACTTCTACTTCATTTTTACCAACTATGAAACCAAGAAAGTTAACTTTTTCCGTGCAAAAACTACACTTATTAAAATTAGCATAAAGTTTCTCTTTTTTAAGTGTAATCAAAACTAAGTCCTTTAGGGACTTCATCTTGGAATACGTCATCAAATTCCTGTAAAAGCGATTGAAACATACTAGGCAAAGACAAATTGTTATCGTTAGAAACCAAACATCCTTCCTTGTACACAAGTACAAAGATGGTTTTTTGTGAGAACAGTGCCCTTCTAACCTCTCCAACTCTAGCCAAACAACTCACTTTCTTTCTTTCTTTTTTTTTTTTTTTTTTTTTTTCAATTTCATTCTTTTCCTTGTGTGTGAAATAGGTTGTCTCTTTGATCATCAACATCATTCTCTGTAACTTGAGTTTTAAGAAGTCTTCTGGTAACAAGTACCAAATGACTCTCATCTTCTAGCTCCTCCTCATTCTCCTGGATTTCTTCTTCAACTAGCTCATCCTGGTCACTTTCCTCACAATCTGTGATAACTTGTCCATTCTTGACAATCATGACTCTCTTGTTAGGACAATCACGACTAAGATGACCAATTCCTTGACATTTCCACTATTTGATGTCTCTATCTCTTTCTCAAATCTCCTTATATTCCTCCGCTTTCTCTTTACCCTTGGAGGTCTCAACTTTGTTCTTTTTGTCAAGATCATACTTGGCTCCAATTTTGAAATCTATCTTTTCAATATTTGCATTCTTTTTCCAAGTGTTGAAAGTAGTAGACTTTGAAATACCATACCTCTTGAAGTTCTTCTCCCAACCTAGTTGCCCTTCGATTTTGACAGCAAGGTGTAAAAATTCTTGCACATCAAAGTACGCTTGTCTATCCACTTGATGAGCAATTTGTCGGTTTAACCCACCAAGGAATCTAGCCATTGTATCTTCCTCATCTTCATCAATACATTCTCTGTTCATAAGGGCCTCCATTTCTTTGTAATATTCGTCAACACTTTTGGATCCTGAGTACTCGAGAATAATGCTTAAGAATGTACCTTTTTCTCATTAATGTCTTCAATTCCTCCCACGTTTCAATTGGTTCTTCATAATTTCTCCTCCACTCTGATTTCAAAGAAAACATGCTCAATCGAAAATACTCCTCTGGATCAGATCTCTCAACTTTCTTTCTTCACTGAAATTGTTGCAATCGAAAACATGCTCAATTTTGCTCTCATATTGCAAATACTCCTCTGGATCAAATCTCCCATAGAAAGTTGGAATATTTGTTGAATCTTCTTCGCCTTGGATCGTGTAATAGGTCCAGTTGGAACATTTAGAACACTGTCATTCTAATCACTCAAGGATTAGTAGGCCCTAGGGTTGATTCGGTTTATGCTGCCCAAAAACTTGGCTTTCAACATCAAGAAGGAGAAGATAATGTCGGATCTATTCAAGGCATTGTTGAATATGTACTAAAACCGTCAACTATAAATAAGTTGTATTTGATGTGTAGATTATTCAATCTACAAATGTCTAAAGGTCATACAAATGAATTCAGTATGATTGTAAGTCAACTGACTTCGGTGGAAATTAATTTTGAAGATGAAGCTAAATCACTGATTTTGATGACATTTTTACCCAAGTCTTGGGATACTATTGTTGTTGTGATTAGCAGTTCCCAAGGATCTGAAAAACTAAAGTTTGATGAAATATGAGATGTAGTTCTCAGCGAACATATTCGCAAATGAGAAATTTGAAATTCATCTGGTAGTGCTCTCATTGTTGACCAAATGGGAAGACGTAAATCGAAGGGACCAAACAAAGGCTGATCAAAATCAAAGAACCGAACTTTTTTTCCAAACAAACCAAACGTAACGTGTTAGAATTATGGAGAAAAAAATCACTTCCGAGTAGATTGTACAAGACCAAAGAGAAAGCAAAATCACACATCAGTGGATGATAATAATTCTATAAATTCAGCAGAAGACAATGGGAATTCTCTAATCTTTACTGTGGATAGCCCAATTGAATTCTCAATTTTTAATTCAGGTGCATCTTTTCATTCGTCTCCAAATAAGAAATTATTTCAAAATTTCAAATCTTGAAATTTTAACAAGGCATATCTTGTTGAGAACAAAGCCTTGAAGATTAAAGGAAATGTGGATGTCTGCATAAAAACTCCCGTAGGAAATTAATGGACATTAAAGGATGTCACATATATTCCTGGTCTCAAGAAGAACATGATCTCTATTGGTTAGCTGGATAACACGAGTTATGCATCAGAGTTTGGGAAGAGTTCATGAAAGATTGTGAAGGGTGCTATGGTGGTAGCACGTGGCACAAAATATAGTACCTTATACACCACTGCATGTTGTATAAACATGACTACTATTAGAGAGTGCTTCCAATTCAAGTTTATGGCACAATAGACTTGGACATATGTGCATCAAAGAAATGAAGGTGTTAACTACGAAAGAAGTTTCAGAAGGCATGAAATCTATTGATGTGGATCCTTGTGAGAGCTGTATCATGGACAAACAAAAACAAGTTAGCTTCACAAAGATGGTTAGAGAACTGAAGAAAGTGCGATTAAAAATGGTCCATACAAACGTTTTGGAACCATCTCCAGTTCCATCACTTGGTGGATCAAAGTTCTACGTCACCTTCATTGATGATTTCAGCAAGAAGGTATGGATTTATTTCCTCAAATACAAGTCAGATGTGTTTGCCACCTTCAAGAAGTGGAAGCTGAAGTTGAAAATGTCTGAGGTCTCCCAGTGAAAGAGAGTATGACAAGTCAGAAATTCAAAGCATTTTGTGTAGCTAAGGGAATTAATGGGGATAATTCCCGATAAGACAAGGCAAAATGGTGTTGCTAAAAGGATGAACATAACATTAAATGAGCTGGCAAGAACTATGAGTATTCATTTTAATTAATAGAGAGTCATCAGTACCCTTGAAGTTTAAGTTAACAAAAGAGGAGAAATTTTGGTTGTCCTATGTATGTTCATGTTGATCTAGAGAATAGAGACAAGTTTGACACTGAGACTGTGAAATGCTACTTTATAAGTTATGGTTCTAACATGTAGGTTCATGTTGTAGAGAAGAGAGACAAGCTTGACACTGAGACTATGAAATGCTACTTCATAAGCTATGGTTCTGACATGTTTGAGTACAGGTTTTGAGATGACAAGAACAGAAAAATCATAAGACATTGTTACGTGACTTTTGATGAAAATGTTATTTACATGAACAAATAAAAGAAAAGTTTCAAGACAACGGAGCAAGTAGGAGTTAAGATTAAGTTGCAGAAAATTTCACATTATGATGTTATACCAGATACTCAAGAAATTTTTGAGCTTGTTGCTAAGGAACGAGAGATGGAGCAAGCGACACCGAAGTGTTTAGAAGATCATCCAAAACTATTAGAATATGGGATAGATATTCAAGTAAAGCATTCATTTTGATATTCAAAATAGTTTACATACGTTTTATAAAACACCCTTCATCTAAGTAGCTGAATTCAATTTTTTTCCTAAACATTTTAAAATTTCAATTGAAATGCGTAATAGTAATTAAATGAATGGAGCAAAATCAAATCTCTTAAGACATTAAAGGGAAGGATAAAAAGAAATACATACCTTGAAGAGTCTTCAATAACAACAAAGTTATGATGGGCGTAATGAAATTTTGAAAAGTAATGGTTTAAACTGAAAAGTTAGGTTCAATGGTACAATAAGAACGACCTCTACCTCTATAGTTTATCATTATTTTAGCAATTTTTGTTTAAATTAATGTTAAACTGAACATAATACCCATTTTGATCTGTATTTTTCACATTCATAACTGATAATTACATGCAATACAGTTGCCATACATAGACTCCTTTCAGTGACAACAGAGGATTCGATAAGATACCTGACCTGTTTGAAAGGCTTTTAGTATGCATCTTTTAGATTTCAGCTTCTATATCTTCAATTGTCTTTAGTTAGAACGGCTACACAAAATTTACGACCATAATAATAAAAAATAAGAAAACTTGGAACTATACATACATACATATAAACTATCTTCATTCCTCTCTGGGAATCCACCTACTCCACCACAGGCTCTTGCTTCGTCGGCTGAACTCGTCCATGCTTTCGTTTAACGTTTTTAGGATCTTCCGTTGCACCTTCAGAATCGAAGCCAGAGCGTTTCTTTCAGCACTCGCTTTCTTCTTCGGCACGATTTCCTGCAAGTTCAAAACAACAAGACAACATTCAAATTTTGTCTACAGCCTAACTTTTCAACCCATTCTCTCATTTTTATCTATGACAGCTTTGTTTTTCATTAAAAAGAAAAGAAGAGGGCAGTTTTCATAAACAGACTTTGAGCTCCAGAAGCTGAGCTTCAGTGAAGCCGCCATCCTGCTCAGTTCCTGATTTTGCCATTAGCTGAATGATCCAATTAGCAGCTTCAGTGTAGTCTTGCTGTGTAGCTCTAAAGAATTGCAGCCTCAGTTTCTGCACCAAGGACAGAGCCAATAAACCTTCCCTGTCGAAGTATGGGTGAGCTAAAGCTGCCTTAGCGCTCGTTCTTTGTCGTGCTTTGTATCGAACCATTGACGTCAGCAGTTCCCATCCTATTCCTTCATCTAAACCCAACAATTCAAAGCCCTTTCTTAGGTCAGCACTGGCACGAGGCTCCACGCTTTTCCTCCACGCGACTAAGTCATAGTCACACCTCTTCAATTGACGGTTAAACTGTATGAGGCCGCTATCTGTCCGCATTGCTGGAAATGCCTTCAAGAACAAACCAAATTGGAAGTGTCACTAATAACGAATATGCATCAACAATAACTTGAAAAATCACACTCTGTAGTTCATAGTATTAACATCATTACTTAAATGTTGATATAGCATACTGACTGGATTAGAGTAATGCTTCAGTGTGTTAAAAAAGACATACTTAATCATCACTCATCACTTCAATCAGCAAGTCATGTCAACATTGAAATATAGTCTTAACGAATGAGACTAGTTCGAATTAGACTTACCATCTGTAGGAAGATGAGACCGGTGCTGTAGATATCAAATCTATCAGGGAGGTTCATCTGTTAAGTCCATGACATATCATCAAACTCAAAAACCATAAATAAAGCTTAGAAATTTTGGCATCGCCACATGGACGTTTTACAATGCTGCACCTGCCATAGTACTGGGGAAAGCGCAGTTGCCACTGGAGCCGAGGGAGCGGATGGAGTTTGAGTGCTCATGATATATTGCTCTGGGGCAGCATATCTTCAATGGGAACAATCATAAATCATTACACACAGTTGATATGAAAAGGCATGTACAGCAGCAGTTTCAGACTAAAGCTACCAAAACAACCAAGACCGAAAATTTTGGATCAATTACCATACAGTTTCCTCACTCCCCTGATACGTTCGGTTACATAATTAGAGAGAACATACCTAGGATCCAGTAGAAACTCCTTTGGAATATAGTTAATGCCAACTCGAAGATCAGCTGCAGCTCCAAGATCAATGATTTTGAAACTGCGAGATCCTGCTCGGGTATAAAATGAGAGAAGAAAATTGTTAATAACATAAATTCGAATCAAAGCCATATTTATTTGCCTTAGCTAGTTACCTTCAGAGAAAATGATATTCTGTGGCTTGATATCCCTATGCACAATCCCTGTGGAGTGAAGACTATCCAATGCAAATAAGAGCTGTCGCATTATGGTCTGAATGATTCTATTCTCCCTTTCCAACCCTTTTGGCAGCTGCTGGCCCTCCCCGAGAATCATCCTCTCTACCTGACTTTCAAAGCCATCACTTAGCTATCTATCTATTTCGGAAGCGTAAAAGTTGCAGCAGCGAATTTACATCACACTAACGCCTTATTCGATTCATAAGTGTTTTATAAAGAGAGAGTACCAACATTATAGGGAAAATCTTTGGATTGCATTAAATCTGCCAATGTAGCTTCCCCTTCAAACTTCCATATGAGCCAATATTCCCCACCTCCTTTCTTTGAAGAATTCTGGGAATAAATTCAACATTAGTCAAATAACAGAAGAACTCCAACATATATATAATGATTTTTTTTAACGTAAATGGATTTCAAATGACTAATTTCTTAGTTTTCCAAATGTAGCAATGTATTTTAAAACCTAGGAATTAGGGAACATAAAAGGGAAATGGTCGCTATGCTAACTTATTTTGTAAAAAACCAAAAACCAAACATGATTCTGAAACAGACAATTAATAAAATGATGTCCTAAATTAAGAGGGTACTAATAGCCAAATGGAGCAACACCTCAAGGAAACCGTACACGAAGTCTGCACAGCTATTAGCACAAGCTCGTCGCACTCGTTCGTTCATCCAAATTTCAACTGCACCATACTCAGTAGCCTTTTTCAAGACAAGGTCGCCTTCCTTCTGGTAAAAATGAAAAACTATATTTTAACAAGTGTATACATGCATTCATTACACATTAAGTAGCTACAGCTATAGCTTCATTTTGTAGTTCTATCTTCCTCAAATAATACTAAATTCTAAGACCAACAATTTTTATGATCACGGCCGTTAAAACAACTAATAATTTCTCATCCCACAGTGCTTTTAAAAATCTAAAAACACTTTAGAAGTAGTGCTTAATTAGTACTTTTATCGAACAATTGTGTATCGAGATCACTACACTAAGAAATCTAATCGAAATTTCAATTCAAACTCGCTCTTAAGGGACAATAATGATCAACTTAAATAAGCTGAGAGGTAAAACTAAAAACGAAGCAAGCTCCGAGTGTACCTTCTCTGAAGGATTTTTAGCCAGTGCCACTCTATAGACCACACCAAACGCTCCTTCTCCCAACTTCTTTCCCAAAACAAAATCATCCTGCCAATAGAAAAGAAATTCAACGACGAAAATTCTCAAAACCAAAGAAAACTTGTGATATAAACTAGACATTGGCAAACCTTTCTGAAAGTGGGTCTGAAAATCCTCTCGACGAATGCAAGAATAAACATATCAAAGAAGCCAGGAGCCACTCCAGGAGTGGCCCAGAGATAAGAAAGAGTGCCCAAAGCCAGAATCGCACCAGGAATTGTGAGAGTTAATCCATTAGGCTTCGGCAAAGTGCTTCTGTATATGATATCACCGCACTCCATCACCGTACAAGGAAGCCCCACTCCCACACCCACAAACAGATTATGAACCACATCGATGAGCTCGGTGCCCAGAGCCGAAACCACAACCCTTCTCGGATTCTTAATCGATACCCTCCAACAGTAGGCCGATTCGAAGGGCGATTTGTGCTTGAACCTGATCTTCTTGCCGAGAAATGGCGAAGTGGGGTGTTTCAAATGGCGCGGCTGGAGCTTTGAGACTCCAATACTAACCCCACCTGCTGCAGCAACGGCGGCGGCCATGGATGAAAAGAGTGAAAGGAGTAATTGGACGAAGGGGAAGGGGAAGGGGAATGCCAGAGAATAGATACTGGCGACGATTGAGTGAAGCTTTGAATTTCGACCACAAGTGTGAATTTCATTTTTTTTGATATTTTTGTTGGGAGGATCAATAAGGACAGTTTAATTTTCAGGTAGTATTGTGATTGTGTGGAGGCGAATTGGTGGGTTGGATTGGAGAAGTAATAAGCACCACAAATGACACGCAGAGTTGCGTATTTGAAATTTGGGCTTATTGGTTGCGTTGGTTCATCAAGTTTGGATATCTTCATCTTCTTAAAATGTTGGTGTCGTCTTGTAGAGGTCGACGCTTGGCTTTCGGTGTTTCTAACTATCTTCTTCTCCCATCCTTCATTTTGTGTTTATGATGGAGAATCAATTTGGTTGGCCACCTCCATCCTAATCATTTTTTTCTCCAAAACTAACACGATGTATGGTTCTTACTAAGACGAAAAATAGGTTGAGTTAACCATTTACATAAATAAATAAAAATAAAAAATAAAAAAAAAATTAAAAGAACTCTTATAGTTAAAAGGTTCAGATAGGATCTTTGGAGTCAATTATACTATTGTTTCGATCAGACCTCGTCACGTCTATCTAAAATAGAAAATTAAAAAACAATTTACTCCATATGTAGCCAATTTGTTATCATCAAGTTGTATAATTATCTTTCCAACATATTTTAAGTTTTATTTGTAACATATTCTTTATATATTTTTGGTTTGAATCGATTCCTCGGTCCAACTATTATGTAGGGTCCTAGTCTCACCAACTATGACCTTTCCATCTATAATAAGATATTTTAGCTAACCTTAAATTTTATCGGTTGACTTTATTTATCCTTACTACAAATTTTGAGCTCATATGTAAGACTTCATTTATGCTTACTACAAATTTTGAACTCATATATAACACTTTATTTATGCTTACTACAAATTTTGAACTCATATGTAAGACTCGCTCTTGGTTAGATACGAACCGTCTACTAAACTATTTGACAGCCTAAAGTAGCACACAACTTGACGGTCAAGAATACTCATTATCCCTAGCTTAGCATACAACACTTCAGTTCAAGTTTTTTTGCGTGGATTAGTAGACTAAGAAACTAATACATATCTTATAACAGCTCGTCTGTTCTCTTTAGGCTTTTCCTTTTTCGAGCTTCTCCTCAACATTTTGAAAGTGTGTCTACCAAAGAGAGATTTTTAAACTCTTATAAAAAATGTTTCGTTTCTTTCTCCAATCGATATAGAATCTTACAATTCACCCCCTTCGAAATCCAGCATATTCGTTGGCACACCACTCGAAGTCCGACTCTGATATCATTTGTAACCGTCCAAGTCCACCACAATAAATATTGTCCTCTTCCCTTCAAGATTTTTAAAATGCGCTATCAAACTCAACATCAACATCTACCATTGTAGGCATCCACAAACTCATGACTTGTGTCATAAATGTGAGCCATCGAGCACCAATGAGATCCCTCAAGTCTTCAACAGTTTAAAATTTTTAACCCGTCAAGCAAATTGTTAGAAATACAAGTGGATATTCAATTTGATAATTAACTCTAATTTTTTTTTCATAAGCTCAAACAACTGAGTTTCAAGGAAATATAACTTCCAAAAAGAATTTTCAGGAAAAGAATTTTTGAAAATTTTCTTCCAAATATCTTAATACCTTTTGCCATGACATCACAAGTTTCCCTCTCAACCTTTCCCACTGCTTTCCCAAAAGAGCAAACTACTCAAAGAGTGGCAGTAGGGATGAGAATGCTCAGAGATAGTTGATGCAGAAATATAGATAGATGAACATAATAAGAAAATGCTTTGAAGTAATAGAACGCCTTAAAAATAGAACCTGTGAATTGAGTAAAAATACCCTTGTCACAGTCGTGGAATATTATATAATATGAAACTGTGAAATGGACTGGATTTAAGCGCCAAAAAAAAAATATGGAGGCAAATGGTTTTAGATATATGTAGACGTAATGCCTCTAGGTTGCAGTTTTAAATGGTACGGAATAAGGTACAAGAAAAACAATGGGGTTGCTTGGATACCCACGAGGAGCTCCTCTAGCTCCATGTTTCTTCAAGTTTTATTCAAGTCATCAAAGTATGAATAGAATCATTACAAAATATGAAATTCTAATGCAGAAGAAAGCGGGGAACACCAACCAAGTGCAGCATGTTTGAAGAAAGGAAGATGACTTGGAATATCTTTTTAACGCCTCCCAGATGCCACCGATTCAGTAGAAAACAGATTCTTCACTCGGGACAGAATTGAATCGTGTGCCGGGTCATATGGGTGATCCTTGGAAGGAATCTCCAATATCGCAGGAATTGGCTTGTTATAGCTATCTACCAGAAACCTGATCATGTTTGCAACCTGAAATAAAAATAAAAATAAAGAAATAAAAATAAAAAATTGTTTCAGTTTGATGAAACAAATATTGAAAACTTTAACCAAAGCAGATGTTCCTAAGGGCCACAGAGGAATAGAAAGGTGTAAACATATAGGAACACCAAATAGGCATTAATCCATAAAACAGGAGGGAGGGGTTTCATAGGATTTTTTGTTCAAGGAAAAGGCAACTAGTCAACCAATAACGGAGTGTTGGGAGTAATTTTAGACCAAAATCACTTTTGTCATGTGATTTTGGGCGTGACAAAAGTGGTTTTGACCATTCCAAAATCACTCTCAAACTTTTAGTCACAATAAAACAAGTCATACTTACATTGGATAGAAAGGAAATTCAGAAAACAACTTACATATTGACTAATCATCACTATTGCAATATCCTCCCTTGTTGTAAACTCTTTGAAAGCATCTTCAATTTGTTTGACAGTTGTCTCTAAGACGTTAGAGTTAAACTTTAGAGACATAAGAAGAGGATAGAAAGACAAGTCAAAGTGCATATTTGATAAATGGAAAACACTATCATCACACAAAATGGCTCTGTAAACCCATGGAATAAGATGAACAGATTCCTATCAAGTAGTGAAAATTTTGTTTTTGGTTTAATCACAGCACCATCGGTCACTGATATTTAGCTATCAGCCACGTGGCATCAAACCAAAAGTTGTCTTAGAGACATCAGTACATTACACATGAAAACATTTTAAATACACTTCATTTGCAAATATTAAAAACAGCTATCTATACTACAAAAAGATGATTTACTACTGCAGGTCTTTGTATAATGCGAGCTAGGTTCCAGTGCTAGGCCGGTCAATCTGGATTCTAGATCACACACACACGTATCTCATGCAGAATATTTCTTTTTTTCTTTTTAATAAGAAACAAGAAGGTATGGTATTACAAAATAAATAAATAAATAAAATAAAATAAAAAATAAAAGAGGAAAGCGAAGTCCCTAGTCCCTAGCCAAAGAAGACTGCAAACATTTATTTCCAATGGGGAAAAGGAGAAATAAGTTCACACAAAGAAAGTGTCGAAAATGATAGAGAATTTAAGAAATGATCTAAGGACTTCTCTTTATTGATGAAGATTCTATCATTCCTTTCAAGCCATAGACTCCAGAAAACATTAGTGAATTGAAGCCAAAGGCCCTTCTTTTTGCTCATGAAAGTAGTCCTACCAAAATTGTTGGTAATAGAATGTTGATGTCCAAGGGTGGACCACAACCAATTGAACGTGGAAAGAATATAATTCCAAAAAATTTCAGCATAGGAGCAATGAAGGAAAAGATGAACTTCCGACTCTATATCTTTATTGCATAGAGGAGACACCATCTCAGAAACCCAAAAAAAAAAGAAACACAAAAGGCCCTTCCCTTATACATTTGTTTCAATTAATTTTTTTTTTTTTTTTTTTTAAATCTAAATGAATGGAGATGATGATAATTAAACAATAATAATAATAAACCAAAACCTCTTGATAGTTTGTCCCTTTAATCTTTTGGCCTACTCAGTGAATAATTATTTTTCAAATAAATTTTTAACTAAAAAAATTAAACACTGCCAATGCTAATGTACATATCTACAGCAGCCCAGGACATGAACATGAAGAAGCTATGTCATAAACATGAAAATGAAAGCTATGTCATCAAATTATCTTATTTATATCAAGGGACTGAGACAACTTGATAAGAATCATGGTGTTCAACAAGCTTCAACTGGACCTACGATCCAAGGCCAAGAAGATCCAATAAGTGTTCCTTCTTCATCTACGAGACCATTTGGAGCTTTAGAAGTTAGGATTTGCAAGGATGAAGTGGAACATAGAGTTATCTTAAATAGCACTTGATCAATAATTTCTTTGTAGACTTTATTTATTATTTTAATTTCATAACTCTTTTTAGTGGGCATTTCAAGGGTAGAAGGAAGAACTTGTCAATCATAGCCACTCACTTCTTTTAGTGGCCATTCAAAGGATTGGGGGTTTCTTTTGTGGAGAAGCTATAGATACCCACAAAATGGCATGTCATAATGATTGGGGGTTTCTTTTGTGGAGAAGCTATAGATACCCACAAAATGGCATGTAAAAACAAGATTATGAGATTATAAATGAATGAAATGAGCTCTCAAATTGAGACTTTCACCCTAAAAAATTTGAGCATCATTCTTGCCATTTCTAAAATTACAAGTCATTCTTAGGATAGATTGCATTCAAGTCATTCAATCAAGTCTTGATCAAATTCCATGGTGGAACGACTCAATTTAGAGAAAAGTTTCAAATCTTGCATCTAGATTTTTTATCTTAAGAGGTAATCTAATTCGATTTTTGTTTCTTGGTTGATCCGAATTTTGTATAAGAAGGTATTAATTTCTTTGATTCAAGAGTCCAACTTCAACAAAAACTTCAATCGTTGGGCTGAGGATTAGGATTTTGACTTATCTACTTCGATCACAGTTGAGTGTCTCACCTGACCACAATTTTTATATATCATAATAACAAAATTCTATCATGAACAAAGATTGAAACACTCAGACTTAATAATAAAATATGACCATATTTTGTTAATTTGAAACGTAGATTTGTTATAGCCATTTAATATTCTTATAGGTCAAATTGGGAAACAAAATTACTACTTAGGGGAAAGTATTCGCCGTTTACCAAATTCCATCTTAGCTCTGATGATTTTTTCAGGAAATTCTGCAATGATAAAACATAAATTGGAGGGAAAACAACTTTTCATCTTGGTTTAGCCCAAATCCTTAAATGTGTCAAAACTAAGTTTCAAAGTGGAATACTACAAGTTTTGGAGCTAATTTAGAATATCATATATATCACTGGGAATTTTTGTGAAAAGCTAACGTTCAAAATGGACTAACTTAAATTACAAGGATTTCAGCAAGTTTCACACGATTTAGACACGAAGTGTGAGCCTAACAAAATAGGATGCCAAAGCTACAAGCGAAATGGAAAATCAGAGTTGCAAGATATTTGCATCAGAGGTATACTTACTAGAGTCCACTATAAGGTAATTAGTTTTTCTTCGCAGGTCAACATTACCAACACCAGCAAGAAGAAATCCAACCACCGTATCCTGTTATAAAGAAAATTCAGATTAAACGTATAACCAAAAACCATGCATAGTTCAAGATACAAAACACAACAGAATAAGCTGGAGCCCAATCATTATCATTATGTAGATGTTTTTTCTTTTTTTTAATAATATTATCCAGATGCTTTATTTTTCCTTGAAATTTGGCAATTAACTGAAGAATAAACATAAAATTACAGAAGAAAAAAATTGAATAATGGATGTTTATCTATCAAATTTGACAGTTTCGGAGAAAAACTAATACTAAAGATTTTACTGTTGGGTTCAAGACTAACTACTAATGTAAACGTGACTAACTAGCAGATTTGCTTTGACACACGTACAAGTAGAACCCTATTAAGATTCAGGTTTACAAGGTACTTGGACCACATACGATACAAGATAAGATCACATGTTTATCTGTAAAAAGAAAACCAAACACCAAAATCAGATAACAATAAGATCAAACAAGTACGGAATATTAACTCCTAGTAAAATTCGAGTCAATTTAATAGTTTAAGGTACCCAGAAAGAAAAGCTGTTGCAATATGGAAATGTATTGGACGTACCTCATCAGCAATCATAGAAATAAGCGCTGAGTTTTTGGTGGGGATTTGAGCTTTTCCAGCCATTTACGAGATGTAGCTACGAAAAGAATTATAAACAATTATACTGCTAATATTAATTAACAAAACACGAAAGAAAATCCCCATAAAATTAAGCGGGATGAGGGGCGGGGAGTGTTATCCCAACTGGGGTCAAATCTCCAATTCACAGCGAGATAGGCAGAAGCAAAAGAATAAAAGAAAAAAAAAAACAACAACGACAGCAAGGGAACGAAACTAAAAGGCATGAGATTGAGAATGTACAACTCAGAAATCGAACAATGGGGTTTAGGGTAACAGTTGGGAGCAAGCGTAGCAGTGAAATTCAAAGTTTGTTAGTGAAAATCAGGAGTAGAAGAGAAGGGATTGAAGCTAGGAATCGAGATCCGGCGACAAAAAGGAGGGTGAGGTGAAATGGATCAGTGTAAATACCTAGAAGCCGAATTTGTGATCGGAGGAATTTTGTTCGTCGGACACGGAGTTTTCCAAGATCCGAAATTCGAATGCAGGCAATCAAGACAATTCTCTTCCATCCAACACCGGACGGGTGTATGCTTTGATTCGACCCGGTTTTGGCTGGACTGCATACTAAACCGACCTGATTCGGGTCAGGTCGTTTCGGTTCAGTTATAATTTCTTTACCACGGTTGGATGATATTCTTCCCTTATTTTTTATTTTTCAACATGTGTCGTAATAATGGAGATTTGTTTCCGTACTTCTCCATCATATTCCTCTTAATTAGTCAACGTGTGACTATTCCTCTCAATAATCTTCAACAATTCTCTTTTCAAACAAAGTATATCATAGAGTCTTCCCTTAAGCCTCATCCTCTAGAACCCTCGAACAAAATACATTTTGTTCGACACTTGAGTCACCCTTGACTACACCTTCGAAGCTCACAACTTTTTTGTTAAGCATTTGAGGACTCTATTGACATGACTAAGTTAAAGGCATGACTCTCATACTGAATGATAAGTAATCCCCTCAAATGAGAGTAAGATTCAAATTATTTTGTTCAAATATTTCAAGGAAAAAACACTTCTTTAATATTCAAATCACTCCACAGATAAAAATGATCATGTCAAGCTTGAATGATTATAAACATGTCATCTAACTACATATAATTATAAAGAAACTTAACCTTTGACTAAAGGAAAGGTAAGAACACTTCACCAAATCACTTAAATGGAAAGTAAAATTTAGAGTACCTTATTATTAAAAGAAACTTGATTAAGATTCGAATCACTCCACAAGCAAAATCGATCATGTCAAGCTTGAATGATTTTAAGCATGCAAACGTTGTTTTTACTACATTTTTCCAATCTCCCTTACAAGTGGCGTATAATTGAGATGTTTAAACATTAGTTAGACATTTTAATTGTTGAAGTTGACATTTGGTAACACACACACGGCGGCGGAGCCACCAAAGGCAGCCATAGATGGCGAGAAGGGGAGAAAGAAGAGAGAAATACATAAAATAAAAAGAACGAAAAATATATTTAATTTTAAAATTTTTAAATATATTTTTAATAAAAAATATCAGAACAATTTTCCATTTGGTAATTAACAAAAATGAGATCACATATACTAAAATGCTGCCAAATACACACTTACATAGCTAAAATGTTGAAAAAATAAATATTAAATTATACAAAATACAAATTTTGGAATTGATCTAAATATATATTTTTTATAATAAATATAGAAATTGATAAGGACAGACAATGTGTAAAAGAAAATAGAAATGTTTAAATTATATATATTAAATATACAAAAAGAAAATATATCTAGTTGAATATAGTTTTAGTATATTTATTGTATTTGATACATTAAATATAATTTAAATAAAAGATTATATTCTAATATGTTGCTACCTTCAAATATATTATTTTGAAAAATATTTTTCAAGTAGAGAATTGTTTAAGCTGTCTCTCATCCTTACGTTCCATTCATAGAGTAGTTGAAAGAACCGAAGCAAGTAATTTAGAGACCTACAGGAAGTTTCTTTATATTTCTTAAATTGTTGGGCGATTGAAACATTTATTCTCCAATGTGAAAACATTTAACATGAAAACTGCAATTAAGTGCGAAGGAAGTAGCCCGAAATATTGATTGACCTCAAAAGCTTGATTGACTAATCTTGAAAACCTAAAAAATCTTACGAAATTCACGATTGATCCCGTTTGAACATGACTAAGCATGCTTAATAAAGCTTAACCAATCATAACGAATGAAAAACTTTGCTTAATCGTGGAAGAATGAAGTCTGAAGATTAATTGAATCTCAAATAGGTGTTTGGTTAGCTGATTCTAGCCGCCCAAACATTTGGGAATATTTAATTCCGTAAGACCATAATTCACAAACTACAAACTACGAACTTTTATTCCAAGTTTAGTAAAGTCAAAACATCATACTTGAAGTGTGTCACTCCAAGGAAAAACCCCAAGAAAGTACAAGGATCACCTTGTATTAGATTCACAAATAATATTTAATACCAAGGTAGGCTCTAAATTTCCGAAGAACTAAACTGCAAACCTCAACTTGGAGCACAAACTTAAATGTTAGCGGTAAAGTTAGACAATTGGATCAAACTCAAAAGAGAAAAACTAGGGCTACACAGGACCTCAGCTAATTTTGAGCAAAAATAGAGAAGTTACTGCACCAAAAGGCCCAAAATTCTACCTCATCCGACCTAGTCAAGTAGAGGTGGGTTAAGCACATGCGAATGCATCGCACGCCAACAGTCCAAGCCAAAAAACCTTTTACAAGATGAAGATAAGAGGGAAGCAAAAACCTAGGTCATCCTTTGTGAAAAACTCCATTGAAGGCAACTCAAACCTCACTCTCAAACTCTTAGCATGTACACTTTACCTCTTAAACTTTGATGTAAGCATCACATTAGTGTGCAATTCTCATTAAATCAGTGTAAATCAGGTGTATTTCCTTTGCTCAAATTTGTGTGTTCTCATTCTCGTCCTTAAGATTTGATAAAACACTCAACCATAAAGAAAATGACGGTGATTGAGCAATCCAGTCTCCTTCTTGGTTCATAATCAAATATTTCAAATGAAAAACCCAACAGGCAGTCAGCTGGGATTAATTTTTGGTCCCCAAAACAGCCGTATAAGATAAAAATTTCTCTCGGTATCACAGTTCACAAAAATTAAAGTAAATGGAAGTAGAGTTCATACCTGTATGCTACACATGCTCTTCCAAAATCCTTCAGGTTTCTATATTAAGGGCCAACGAGTGTTTACAACTGGCCAACAATGTAATGTAAATCTCATCCTTCACCCCTCTCGTCAACAAAGCAGATGCAACATCAGACGGGCACGGTCGCCTTATTTTCTTCATGTGGCTGAGCATCCTCTACTGTTTGTTCTTGAGCTGCCTTGTTCTGTTCAACTGCTGGTGGCTGAGCAACCTGCTGCTCTGTTGGTTTTTTCTCGGCCAATGGAGTAGGCTTGTTCTGTTCAGACGGAGGGGGCGGTGGTGCCAGTTCTACAGGAACACACGGTCTCCAGATGGTCTCTTTGCCAACATCCATGAGAGCTATGCCCAAGGCAGATAGCTCGGCTCGGATTTGGTCACTTCTCGCAAAATCTTTGTTTTTCCTTGCTTGTGTTCTATCGTCGATCAATTTCAGTATATCATCTTCCACCATGCCTGCTCTCTTAACTGCTTTGTCTTTCAACTGCTGCAAAACCTGCACAGGGAAAACACCTCACATCAGAAATGCATGTTCAACTAGTTGAAGTCCAGCCTATAATATACAAATCTTCATCTCGTTCTCTTATTCACTCATTTATTTATTTATGTAGAGAAGACAGAAGGTTTGTTCTCTTATGATCCCAATGCTTGGAATATTTCATTTGATCTTTTAACTTAGACAAATTCAGAGTTGATTAATAACAGTCTTTGTTTCTTGTTTCTAATTTTTAGAAACGATGGTATTTGGTAACTGTTTATAAGTTTTAGAAACAAGTCCAATCTCTTATTTCTTATTCCTATTGCAGTTTTCTTTTCCCAAAAACATAAATAAAAGTAAAATTTATCATTCTTGACTAAAAAATGCAGCTTTGGGTTTTAATTTTATTTTTTAAAAAAAAACGAACTTTTGTATAAAATTTTAAAAATTTCAATTTCAAATTTCAGAAAACAAGAAACAAGAAATGTCTGCCTGCAAGATTAAAAATAAATAGGTTTGAAGTTTCAAAAATCAAAGTCTATTGACATGTGAGGGACCAAGACAATAAAAGTGTGAAGATAAATAAAAGGAGCAAAATAAATAAGACACCAAGACAGATTATATTTACTTCAGAGGAAGTAGAAGAGGATAGCAATCCTAGAACATCTAGAACTTCTCGCAATTCCTTCTTCACACTGATAAGGGCCTGAATCATTGAGAGCTGTTGTTTCTTTGGTTGCTTCTTCTGATAAAATCAAAAACATGAATGGTTATTTTACATTGAAAAGAACACGAGAAGAGGCAGCGGGATAACAAAATGTAAAACGAGAATATATTTTCCCGCTGTAGTCAGTTTAGTAGATTATAATTATTTTCATCAATTTAACACTACACTTCAATAAATGGTAAAATTGACATATACAGAACCAAGTTGTGATCGAGAGAAATGAAAGAAAGAACAAATTTAGAAAATAAAACCAACCAATAGATCACCCAACATCTCACTAATAAAAACAACATAAAAACTCCCAACTATGAAAACAACCCAACTACAATCAAAGCCATAAAAACAGAGCATCTAACCTGACCACAAAAATACTACCAACTCAACACTTGATACTAAATTACCAAAACCAAAAGAAACTCCAATATAATCATAAAAACCAGCCCCCTAGTCTAGCCCAATAACAAAAATGCTTACAGCAAGTAGCAAGTCTCAACAAAAATAAAAATAAAAGAAAAAATTAAAATCGACTCAATGGATTGAATTCCTTTAAATGAAAGTATTCACTCCACTGCTTATTCAAGTTCAAAATTCAATTTGATTAAATCAAAACTTCTAAACAATGGTATAAACAAATTCCCAGCATTGGAGAAGTGTCTGCGTGCAAAAAACTGTACCTTCAGCGAGGTTAAAGTACTATTTATGAACTTCAGAGCTTCCTGGAAAGCTCCAGTCAATATATGTGCCGTGTTCAAGTCATCTGCCATTCTAGTTTGAAATTCGGAGCGTAGATTATTGATGCATTCTTCAGCAGCAGAGGAAACAGGATCTTTTTTGGCTATTTTTCCCAAACCCTCAGTCAGGTTTTCCCCTTGATGTTGTAATAAAGCATCTTCACAATCTTGAAAAGTCTAACAATTAAACAAAAATGGGCCATGAGTATCAACTAAATAAATGAACTGATCATTTAGGAATTATCTATCATGAGTTAATTATGCCACCTTGCATCACCGATTATAAACAGCGACCATGAGTTTCATTAGAAAAACTGATAATAATAAATGACAGACCATGGGACGGTAGAGGGTATTCTCAGACATTGATGGGATCACAAACCTGGTATATATAATAAATAGTATCTGATGCACTATCCAACTGAGAGACAGTGTAGTTGAGAGGAGACCGATAGTGAGCACTTATTAAAAAGTGTCTCAAAACTAATGGATGATACCTTTCCGTAATCTGCAAGTACAAGAAAAAAGTAGTAGGTAATAACAAAAACTAAACAAAAGGTAAAGAAACTTCAATAGCTCCTTTATGCCCATACTACCTGGCGAATGGTGAAAAAGTTACCCAGTGATTTGGACATCTTTTCATTATTATTTGTAACATGCCCATTGTGCATCCAATAACTGATTTTACTCTCTTGGCAGGCAGCACAGCTTTGTGCGACCTCGTTTTCATGATGTGGAAAGATCAAATCAATGCCACCTCCATGGATATCAAACTTAAAAGTAAGATAATGAGCACTCATAGCACTGCATTCTATATGCCATCCTGGTCTTCCATGACCCCACGGACTTTCCCAACTTGGCTCACCAGGTTTTGCAGCCTACAAAAATTATATTTATTAAAAACACTACACAATTAATTCCTATTCCTACTTTATAGCCAAATTGATATCCGCTTTTAACCTTCCACAATGCAAAGTCAAAAGGACTACGCTTTCTTGGATCTACAGCAACCCGTTCGCCTGCTCTATGATTTTCAAGTTTTTGTCCTGACAATTGGCCATAATTTGGAAATTTTTCCACAGAAAAGAACACGTCTCCATCAACCACATAGCCATATTCATTATTTATAATCTGCAAATTTATCAACAAAAAATCAAATAAGACAATCCAAATCACAGTCAGATGAGTAAACGTTAGCCCTTCGGAACAAAGAAATATTCATATGAAACAGCAAGATAACTAAAAGTTCATAAAATGCAAGACTCCATTGTGTCTTCTAAATAGAACACTCCCTAAATTCATTTTAGAAAATAGCCTCCAACTTATTGGTATCATTCATATGAAAAGCCAATTCCATTTTTATATCCATTAGTATCCATCCAAGCGTGCACCTTGAGAATACTTGAGAACAACCACCTAACACTCCTACATTTAATGCTCCCTATATTAATCAATGAATTCATTTTAGAAAATATCCTCCAACTTATTGGTATCATTCACATGAAAAGCAAATTCCACTTTTATATCCATCAGTATCCATCCAAGCGTTCAATAAATCATGTTAGAAAATATCCTCCAACTTATTGGTATCATTCACATGAAAACCAATTCCATTTTTGTATCCATCAGGCGTGCACCTTGAGAATACTTACGGACAACCACCAAACTCTCCTACATTTGATGCTCCCTAGATTAATCAATAAATTCATTATAGAAAATATCCTCGAACTTATTGGTATCATTGACATGAAAAGCCAATTCAATTTTATATCCATGAGTATCCATCCAAGCGTGCACCTTGAGAATACTTAAGGACAACCACTTAACTCTCCTACATTTAACAGTCAAGAAAACTGACGGGAATAAAATTCCTACATTTCATTGTCAAAAATAAAAAACTCATAGGAACTATATTATAGATAGTTGCCAACCATGACTTGAACTCATTCTCTCTAAGTCTTCTAATATTTAATTCACCCTCATTGGTGTCACGTGGATAGACAATCATAGCTAAAATTTCAACACACACAATCCATGCACATTTTTTTTCCCACAATAATTACAAAAATAGTCATTAAAGCAAACAAATTTTGGAGTATTAGTAGTTGTGTAAGAAGAGTAGTACTCTAAAGGGTAACACTTTTTCGTGGGGTCATTTAAAGAGCAGGTGGTAAACACACTACTGCAGTAACACCTGATCTCTGACCAATCATTATGCCTTCTTACAGCGAATTTCTAAACCACAATTGGCTAGGTATGGAAAAAAGTTGCACGTATTCTAAAATATAAATATACATACGAGATATGGATGCATTCAGCAATTTACAGGAACAAAAATAGATAAAGTTTGCTGTTGACCTGGATTGGTGCATTTTGCTTTCATTGTTGAGTGGGTATAAAGATCCATACCTGAGTTATCATGTCCTTAATTTGTTCCAAGTGATCTGACACACGAGGTTGGTGTGTTGGAGATAGGCACTGAAGATCATCCATGTCAGCAAGATATTCCTGGCAAAAGCGTTCACTTAATGACAGTGGATTCTCCCCAGACTCATTTGCCCGTCGAATTATCTGTTAATAGTAAGAATAGCAACCTCAAATACAGAAAAATATAATGACTAGAGAAGGCCACGACTTTACTATTAGGAAAATGTAAAAATAAACAAATTAGGCAATCTAACTTCATAGTAATTGTCTCCAAGACTAACTATAATTAGACAGTTTGTAAGTTACATCACTGGCTTCGAATTACTAAAGCAAAGGAGAAACTTAATCACTCATTAGTCAATGGAAAAACATCGTGGGATGTTACCCCTTGTGCATTCATTAATTATGGTCATTGTTGCTGGACAAGGGTCCTTTAAATGAAAAATACAAACGAAAACATTTACTCTTTCAGTAAGAAGCAAATAAAAAGCTGTCCCATGTTGAGCACAAGTAAAAAGGGCGTAAAATTAAAAATAAATTAGATCTGAACCAAGAAGAGCGATAGATCCACCTTACTTTACCCATTATGACACACGTAGCATAAATAATTGAGATTACAAAAAAATGGACAGAACAATGATTCTACGAAGTACCGTAGAAAAAAAGAGTATTTAATTCCCAATATGAGGCATAGCACCAATACACCGACTTCATTAAATGGAAGTAACAAAATCTAGTTTTAGTAGCACAGCCAGGAAAAAAAAATGCTAATGGTCTCCAACTAAGAGGAAGAATACGGATAAGAACAATGATGACATGTCAATTTTTTAAAATTCTAGGATACAAACACGACAATGACACATTTATTAAAATAATAAATGCACTTATAGACTTTGAATCTCCTCTGTATAAAAATAATATATATTTTTTAAGAGGAATATATATTCTAATATAAGTTTATGCATTTATATTCTTAAAAAATGAATTTGATGTACTTTTCTCTCCAAATTTATTGTTTTAGTCCTACATTATTTGATGTCCCTATTTAGTATACTTGACAAGAGTAAAATATGCGTCTAACAAATGTTTGATCTATACGTACTTTGTACGGTTTAACGCATATCTAGGTGTGTGCCAAACTGAAATTTTTGTTTGTTTTTTTTTTATAAGATACAATTTCATTGATGATTGAAATTTACAAGAGAGATGTAAATCCATGATATTTACCAAAGACCTTCTAAATTGGCAATGAGGGAGGTATAACTATAGGAAGTAAAAATATTAGACAGTTTACACCAAGATATAGCTTGGTAAACAACATTGTCGAAAAGTTTTGTGTAGGGTCTGTGTCTTTTCTACAAATATTCTCTTATTTCTTTCTTTCCACAGATTCCAAAAGAAAGCCATGATGAGGTTTTTCCATAATAGGGCTTTTGCGTTCTTGAAAGGGTGGTACATTAAGGCCATATCCAAAAAATCCTTTACCTCCCTAGGAAATGTGAGATAGCATCCAAATATATTGAGAATCGTTATCCAGAAATTCTAATTCTGAGCATATGTGCATTGCATAAACAAGTGATTTTGTGATTCGTTTTCTTTCTTGCATAATGGACACCAATTTGGAGAGAGAGTGATGTAGGACATTCTTTTTTGAAGATTTTCACTTGTACTGATGGCTATATGTGCTATTGTGTAGAAGATGGAGGGGGTGATTTTTGTTTGATGTAGGCGTATATTTAGCCTTTATAAGATTTCGCCATAAAGCCTTTTCTTCATGATGATATCTCCATATCCATTTGGCGAGGAGAGCTTTGTTCTTCTTCCTTATCGAGAGAAGACCGAGGCCTCCCTTTTCTATTGGGAGGTTTATAATATTCCAATGAACAAGGTGTACACCATCTTTCCACAAGTAGTTTTTGAAAAGTCTTTCTATATCCGCGGCCACTTTTTGTGGCATTTCAAATAGAGACATGTAGTAAGTAGGGAAGTTGGATACTGTGGTTTGTATTAGGGTAAGTCTTCTGCCTTTTGAACTATAACGTGATGACCATGTTGACGACCTTCTTTCTATTTTCTCAATATTAATCTTCAAAAAGGAAAAGGATTTGTGGTTTCCATTTAAAGGTAGTCCTAGGTACATATTCGGTCATTCTCCCTTTTTACAACCATATATGCTGCAAATTCTTCCATGATCTCTGTGCTAATATTGATGCCTATGATCTCTGTTTTTTGGAGATTGATATTTTGTCCAGGGAATCTTTCAAAGGTTTTTACCATCTCAACCAAATCAGAAAAGAGGGTTGTGTCATCTGCGAACGGAAGGTGGTTGATGCTCAAGCCTTCATTACCAATCTGAAAACCTTTTATCTGCCCTTCGTATTCTGCTTTTGTCAGTAGGCAACTGAGACAGTCCATTACCATGATGAAGAGAAAAGGGGATAGTGGATCTCCTTGTCTCAGACCTCATGTGGCATAAATCTTCCCTCTCAATCCTCCATTGATGATGATGGAGAAATTTGTGGATGAGATGCATCCTTTAATCCACCTTCGCCATTTTGGGCTAAAGCCTTTTGCCACAAGAATGTTTTCGGGGAAAGTCCAATCAACCTTGTCGAAGGCCTTTTCCATCTCAAGTTTAATGACTACACATTTTTTGTTTCTTTCCCTTTCATCAATGAGTTCGTTGGGCATGAGGGATGCATCAAGAATTTGTCGTCCCTCAACAAAACCTATTTGTTGCCCAATGATTGTAAAGGGGGGAACCTTTTTAAGACGTTCTAATAATACCCTTGCTATGATTTTATATAGACCGGTCGTGAGGCTTATGGGATGAAAGTCTGTAACAACGCGAGCATCCAGTTTCTTTGAGATCAAACATCTGTATGTTTCATTCAGGTTGCCATTAATAACTCTGTTTCGAAAAAAATCTTGGAATACTCTCATGATATCAGCTATCATAATGATCTGAGGTAAAACCATCTGGTCCTAGAGTTTTGTCGGAGCCCAAGTGCTGAATTGCCTTCCCCACCTCTTCTTCAGTGAAAATGACCTCGAGGGAGGCAGCTTGCTGTTGATCAATAGGACTCCAGTCAAGATCGTGAGGAAATTCGCAAAGGGCATTGTCCCTTGCGTATAAGGACGTGTAGAAGGAAACAAATTCTGATACAATTTCTTCTTCGTTTACTAAACTTCTACCTTGTGTGGATAGAATTCCATGATGGTACTCTTTCGTTTCTTTGTAGCCATGATATGATGGAAAAACTTGGAGTTTATGTCACCTTCCTCTACCCATCGTTTCTTACATTTTTGTCTCCAAGATTGCTCTTCATTTACTGCCAACGAAATAAGTTCTGCTTTCAAGAGCTTTTTCTGTGTGTTGAACTAGTGTGATGGAGCCCGTTTCCTCCATCTGATCAAGGAGGACAATTTCGATTAACCGTTGGTTCCTTTTTGTGGAAATGCAACCGAAAACCTCCTTATTCCATTTCTTTAGGACTTCTTTTAGTCTTTTAAGTTTGTTGATGAAACCGTGCCCTAGCCATCCAAAGAGGGGAGTATTCTTCCACCAGTATTCTACCATTGGCAAAAATTTAGAATGGTTCAGCCACGTATTCTCAAATTGGAAGGGTGAGGGGCCCATTTACAGCAACCCATGAAAAGTAGAATGGGATAATGATCAGATGTAGGTCTATTCAGTCTTAGAACCCAGCATTACTGAATTTTCCAAGGAGGCCTTCTATGGTAAGAAATCTATCGATGAGTGTCAAGGTGGGTGGAGATCTATTGTTTAACCATGTATAGAGTCCATTACAAAAGGGAAGGTCAATGGGTTCGGCTTCTCTTATGAAATTGTTGAAGTGTCTCATGCTTTTGGTGGCTTTTCCACTGGATTGTTCATGCGCCCATCGAGAAGTATTGAAATTGCCTGCCAAAAGTCAATTCTCTGTACATGATAGATCCTATAATTCCTGCCAAAATGTCTTTCTTGATATCTACAGGGGCCATAGATTCCTATAATCCAAAAACTGTAACTATCAACCAATGTAATATGTGTGGTTAAGGTGTATAACTGTAATATGTGTGGTTAAGGTGTATAAGCCTTTGGTGACTTCTGAAATGGCCAAAGCTAGATTAAGATCCCCTCTGATAAACTGAAACATCCAAAGCTGACCAACCAATATGTGTGGCACTCCAAAGGGATTTAAGTATCCAGCGATCAACATAATTCAATTTTGTTTCTTGAAGAATAACCATAGTGGGACTGTATTTGAGGAGAAAGGACCTGATTAAGGCTCTCTTTTGCCAATCTCCCAATCCCTTAACATTCCAAGGGATAATCATCATAAGAGGTATCGACCTCCCAATTGTGATTTGCTCGATTTCTCATAATTGATGTTTGAAAGAAGGCAAGCAAACTCCCTAGTTAGTTTACTCGATTTCTTGGCCGTAGTGAGCTTCTTTGTCCCAAATGGTATAGCCATGATGCACATGTGGTGCACTTTTAGCCATGGTGCCAAGATTTGGATGGCTCTTGTTGGTGTGAGTGTTGCTGATATCGAGGTGGCCTCTTCTACCTCGGTTTCATCCTGCTTTCCTTGAAAAAGAGTGCCAAGCTTTGTATCCGCAAGGTTGATCTCTAGCAATAGGTGAGAAATGTTGGCCTTTTCTACGGTGGGGCATGGTGGGGCGGTGGAGAGGGGTAAAGGGCTAGATGCATATTCATCGTTTGATTCTTGGTCAATGCCAACCATGGAGAATTTTGTTCCTGGGGTGAGGAAGGTTTTTTTGGTTATTTATGATGATGGCATGTTTTTCTGGTGATATTGTCACAACTTGCAAGTCGGGGATAAGAAGTGGTATAGTAGATGGAGTTTTGGAGTTTGGTGTAAAGTAGGGTGAGGGGTTGGTGGCCATTGGTTTATGTGTGGGGAGGCTATGGGATTATGGGGCATGGAAGATGGGGAGGGTGGCGGAGTATGGTTTGGTTGGGGGGTTGGCCTTTTGTTTAAGAGGAGTTGGCTTGGAGGGTATGGGGCTGTCCATGGCAGGTGGACATGGTCGTTACCTTTTTGGGGCTTTGGTAGCCAGTCATAACGTCAACAAACGACCATAGACTCTGTTATGTGTAAATTTGGTGTTGAGTCTTGTTGTACTGGAGAGGCCCCTTTAGGTGTTGTTTCTCGGTGGTTTGACCAACGATGTGGTCCAAGAATGCCGCATGAAGTATATGTAATAAATTTGATATCCTCTGGGGTACAAAATCTTTGCTGCGCTTGTTCAGTGCGTTGGTAGCCAGTCATAACGTCAACAAATGATTCTCCATAAAAGCAAGGGTCTATATTGACCATAAGGGGAATCTTGGATATTGACGGTATTGAGATTTCTGCTCGTATGAAACCCGTGTGTTTTTCTCAATACAAATGGAGGCTTCCATGAGGTCCACTCTTGATGAGATTTTTTTTAGCAATCTCAATAAAACCTCCACAGGCATCTCCTATGTGTTTCAAAGTATCGATGTCCCAACGATTTAGAGGAAGATTTTTTATTTTAATCCAACCTCCATACGAGGGAACCATGGGGTCATTCAGGTGCTTTTCATCAGACCATGGTTCTATTTTCATGGCCTAATTACCAACTTTTTACCAGCCTTTTTTATTATCAACTAATGAGGCTTGCTCCTTTGACGTGTACCGAAGAATCGTCTTGTCTACTTTGTAGGGGTTTAGTTGGCTAAAGTCATTGAGCATAGATTGGATGCTCCGATTTATCATAAACCAGTCATCGTGAAAACGTTTCCAAGTGACAATCACCATCGTATCCCATACAGTATGAATGGGGGAGAGGGAAAACTTGTTAATTGTCTTTGCCTTTTTGTTTATAATCGAAAGGTATGTTTCTGCATCTGTCTTTCTATCTTTTGACATTTGTGGCGACTTTTTAGTATTAGGCCAAGGTTGTGTAGGTCGATGAACATGTCTATGGTCTTGTCTTCTTCTCTGAAGTCTTGAGTTTAGTTGATGGTCTGGTATTTTAGTGGACAACAAGGAATAGTTTCATGTGTCGTCAATGATTTTAGTATTTTCCGAGTGGCTAGCGGGTTCTGTCATTGTGCAGCGATTCAGACGCAACTCTTTATCTTCCGAAGTGTTGTTCGCAAACCTTCGTCTTCCCCACCTTGGCACAACCCCGGAGGTTGCAACTCTAAGTCTTCCGGAGGTCGCGACTCTTCGCCTTCTTTGTCTTCTGGAGGTCGCGACTCTTTGCCTTCCTTGAGGAGGCAGCGACAGTGCCAACAAGAGGCCGGCTTCAGATGTCGTGACTCTCTCTCTCTCTCTCAAGCTGCTAAATTTAAGTTTTTTTTTTTTTTCTTTGATTCAATTTTTTGTGCTTGTTAGGTCTGCAATGTGTTCACTACCTAAGCAGGAACCGGAAAAACTGACATTTTCCATCACGAGTGACGAATCAGAAACTAAAATATAAGGCCTCCAATCATATGGCCTTACTGGGTGTATCAGAATAGACAAACTAAATCCAGCAGAGATACATGGCATGGTTTAGATTCGAGAGCAAAGAGAAGATTAAGTTTCGGAATGATCAGCTGTAAGGGAAATCTCACTTCAAATTGGCTTATCCCAAGACTGTATCAGGTGGAAAATTCTCTAATAGAAGAATACAAAAAGATAGAACTCTAAGAAATCATCCCTGCACAAGTAAATCATTGAGCATGTGTGTGTAATTCTTGTTCAATGTAAGACGAGTGCTTGTGTAATTCTACACTCACCTTGTCATCGACATCAGTAAAGTTCCGCACATAAGTAACTTCATATCCCAGGTGCATCAGATATCTGCAGGGAGATTGTTACCAAGTTACAGACAATTTTGAACCATTCAATAAAAAATAAATAGTCAGAACTGCAAAACAAATCACCCAAAATGCAGAAAAAGTCCAACATGAAAACAGAGTCCAACATTCAATCAGCAGTTTAAATTATAGGTCATGCTTCACTTTCATGACGAATCAGAAAATACTAAAATTTGAAATCTGTTTTATTATAAATATTCAGACAAAAAAAAAACAACTGAAACGATTCGCTTTGCATAGGTATATAAAATATTTCATGTCAATAGATCAATATGTGAGAAATCAAATATCCCAGTCTCTTTTTTCTTTTATTAATCGAGGTGTCATTACAAAAAAAAAAAAAAAAAAAAAAAAAAAAAAAAAAAAAAAAAAAAAAAAAAAAAAAAAAAAAAAGTTCGATCAGGAAGAGTCAAGCTACAAAAAGGAGCTTTGAGTAGGCAATATAAGACCCAACGGGCAATTAGGAAGAACATAACCACCAAGGCCCAAAGATAATCAATTATCTCAGTTAGAAAAACATTCACCATTTTAAGAAACGTTTATGAGGAAGAAAAGATCTGCACATTCAGGAAGTTTATCAGAAATTATTGAGCCTTCCAGAATGCCAAAGAAAACATTGACCCATAACTTTCCACGAGGCATTCCAAGAGTTGTAACTTTCATATCATACGATCATAATTAGCCACCGTGTAAATGTAACCTTAAAAATAACCTTAAAAAGATAATAATAAAAAGTCCTAAAATACATTAATGAAATACAATAACTTTAAATTATCGTCTACCCAAAATTTGTAACCATCTGAGAATAAATGAAACTCATCTTCCTTGAAGTTCATATTTCATAATTGACATGTCTGGGTTCTTATCATATAGCCTCACATTAGCATCTCACTTTCATATTCCCACTCCAATATCTTTACGTTCCAATCAAGCATCATTTAAATTTTAGTGTGGCACCTAATTTGATACCTAATTCGTTTGTACAAATTAAATCACCACTAAAAAGATGCAAAGGTGTATCTTCGCTTCTTCATCCCTCCCCGCTTGGACTTACACAGTTTCTTCAATACTACAAGCACCACAGACTATTTTATAGAACAACAAAGAACCAGGTTACCAGGAACAGTTGTTCTACTACTTCTCCGATGTTTAGCTAAACAAAAACAAAAAATAATAACCAAACAGTTCCAATAAGGCGTCAATTTTGGTGTTCAGTCTCAAATATCTAGGATTTGTACTTGAAGATCTGCAGTGCAAAAAATCTGATTATGTTTAATATAAAAGCAACCAAAGTTGAAATTTTGTTTTAGTATTTGAAATTTAATCCAAATTGCAATCTTTATTTTAGTATTTGAAAGACTTCGACCACTATTTGCTTATGAAGTTCAAATCTCTGGACTACTTGGCAATACAACATATGGTAGCTTGTCCTGACGGTTGTTGAAGTTAAAACAAGCTGGAATAATTTTTCTCTTTATTTTTTTTTTTTTTTATTATTATTATTATTATTTTCATTTGAAACAAAAGATTTTGTGGACAAGATAAAATTTACCGAGGAAAAAGCCCCCTATAGAACTAAACACATCCACAAAATATTTTAAAGAATGCCCCCTCACATCAATGAAGCTTTTGACAGAAGTTGATGAACTCCTTTTCCACCTCCAAATGATTGATTAGTCTGTAATCCTTCAGAGCAGATCACGAGGATTCCTTTTTTCAACTGGAAACCCGAACACAAGTAGATTTTTCATCCCCATTTAGGCTAAATTATAAAAAATACCCTTGAGTTTTTCCTCTGTTTCAAAAATACCCTCTTCTTTCAAAAGTTACAATATTACCCCAACCTTTCATAGACGTTTCAAAACTACCAATGGAGTAAAAAACCAATTAGAATGTTGGACAAAAAATTGAAGTGTCTAAATTTCGTTCCTTCAAACTTAACCAAGCATGTGTACTACTCATTGCCAGGTTGTTGTAGCCATAGCCACGTCCATTTTTCCATCCTAGTCATTGGTGCAGCGTTTGGACACCAAAATGGTATGAAATCAAAGTAGCTCGGGCACCAAATGATATGAAATCAAAGTAGCTCCAATGCCAAAATGTTATGAAACCAGTTTTGGGATCTAAAAACCATGTGGAAGAACGGAACTCATAGAACTCAACCTCAAAATCCATAAAAACGAATCAACCAAAGGAAAGTAAAAATCGAATATCGCTGTAAATAAGATCATTCCTTATTTGACATTTCAATCACTCCAGATCAAGTCAAGCATAAATGAATCTATGCATACAACCTAAACCTTATCGAATTTCCAAGAATCATAGTTTCAAGCTAAACAAAAGCACAAAGGCTCTTTTTACTAAATTTCCATCCTCAAGTCCCCTTTTACAAAAGGAATTAGCTAAGCTATATATAGCCTCCAAATAAACCCTAAATTGTGACCTATTGGCAATTTAAGGATTGTAATTCCAAGTACATGAATGCCATATCAAACATTAACTCTACAGTAACCTAAAAATTATAAATGGAAGGTTTAAAGCTGAAATTACAATAAAAAGAGCCATAAATCCTAGATAGAATTCTCTTGGTCAGCCTTCAAAATATTGTGACCATCCAAGAGAAAATGAAGTCCCACTTAAAATATTTTGAAGCCGTCTTTAATGAAGCATGAGTTGCACTTGAGTTCATTAAATGCAACCTAATTTCAACTTTAAATGTGACTTGACTTCATTTAATGTAACTTGAGTTTAACTTCATTTTGTCATGAATGAAGTTCGAGCGCATTTAATGCAACTCAATTTTGTTGTAAACTTGGACAACATCTAGGAAGCACAAACACTTTGTATTTGACAAAGTGTCTATGTTGGACACGAATACATCCGAACACGTGTCCGACATAAAAAATTGTGTGCCCCTTTTTATTATTTTTAAAAATTTTGGACGCGTGATAGAACACATCATGAACATGCCATTCAAAAACCCAAACCTTTCAAGTAGTTGATGGCAAAACAGTCGTGTTAGAAAAAGTAGTCAACGGTGAAGTCCATCAGCGGTAAAGGGAGAGAGATTGAACGAAGGTGGGGAGAGATGGAGGGAAAGTAGAAAGTAAGGAGGGGAGGAAAAGAGTGTTTTGGGGTTAGCATTCTTTTTCTTTATTTATAAACTTTTTTATAAATCTTATTTTGTGGGCTTTTATTGGGTTCTTCGTGGTTTGGGCTTTGTTCTTCATAATGACTTGTTGGATTTTACGTAGATTTAAATTTTAAACAAAAATCAACGACCAATAATATTTTTGTTCACTTTTTTTTAGTTTTGATTATTCTTAATAGTTATCAAAACTAAAATATTTTGAATTTGATTTTTAATATTATTTAATAAAAAAGTTCAAGAAAAAGTAATGTATCCCCGATGTGTCTATGTCCTACATTTTTATGAATTGGCATGTCACTATGTCTATGTCATGTTGTATCTGTTTTCTAGTCTGTGTAATGTCTATGTCCGTACTTTTTTAGGACATCATTCTTGAAATCTTCTTTGAAGTTCATATTATATAATTGAGATGTTTGAGTTCACGTCAATTTTCTCCTCCAATGATAGTTTCCAAACATTTATGAAAGGTCGACAGCAATATTGCAACCTTCTGGAAAAAAAAAATAAGGGTATCTTTTAAACAAATGGCAAAGTTAAGGGTATTTTTTTATAATTCATCCTTATTTCTATCTAAGAGACTCTAAGGAATGACTTAACCACCCTATCACCATCAACATCCTTCCATCATACATCGAACAGTAGTAGAGAATCCTTATGAGCAAGCCATGTATTTCTTTCCTTAGCCCTTTTCACTCAAGAGAAGATGAATTACCTAATCCATACCATTCAACATAGGAAGTTCAAAGAATAAAGATACCCCTTGAGCTATTGCCATTTTTTTTTTTTGAAAACTATAATTTTAACATACTAGCATGAGTTATAACTTGACTATCTGACACCATCAACATCCCTCAATCATATAACCAACAATAGAAGGAAAAAAATTCCTCACGACTAAGCCACGTATTTTGATACTTTTTTTTTATAAGAGACAATTTCATTGATGATTGAAATTTACAAAAGGGATGTATAATTCATGATGTTTGCAAAAGACCTTCCCAATTTGCAATAAGGGAGGTATAACTATAGGAAGTAAAAGTATCAGACAGTTTACACCAAGATATAGCTTGGTAAATAAAATTGTCGAAAAAATTTGTGTAGGTACCTGTTTTTTCTGCAAATATGCTCTGATCTCTTTCTTTCCACCAATTCCAAAAGAAAGTCATGACGAAGATTTTCCATAATAGGGCTTTTGCATTCTTGAAAGGGTGGACGTTAAGGCCATATCCAAATTTTCTTTACCTCCCTAGGAAATGTGAGATGTCATCCAAATTTTCTTTACCTCCAAATTTGAGAATCGTTGTCTAGGAATTCTGAGGGTATGTGCACTGCATAAACAAGTGGCTTTATGATTCGTTTTCTTTCTTGCATAATGAACACCAATTTGGAGAAAGAGTGATGTAAGGCATTCTTTTTTGGAGATTTTCACTTGTGCTAATGGCTTTATGCGCTCCCAAAGGAAGAACTTCATCTTTTTAGGTTGATGTCCTTTCCATACTGTCTTTGCTAGCATGGGATTTATTGCTTCTACTTTTTCCCCCATGTCCATCACCAAGGATTTTGTAGAAAAGACCCTGTCAGCACTAGGGAGCCAAGTTAGTGAGTCTGCTTTGTTTGACAATACCACAGGGGCAAGGTCAAGGCTTAATTCGGCCCACTCCGTTGCTTCATTATTCTTTAAATTCCTACCAAGCTTCAGGTCCCAAAATTTGTTGACAACATTCCACGTTTCTTTAATCATGGCTTTTTTGCTATGAGAAAGCCAGTACAAAAGTGGATACTTCAAGGCTAGCATGGTGTTTTCAATCCATAGGTCTGTCCAAAATAATGTGCTTCCCCCATCAACCCACCTTATGGCGAGTTCAATTGTGATGAGGTTTTGATGTTTCTTTATGAACTTCCAAGGCCCTTTTGTAGAAGATGGAGGGGGCTGATTTTTGTTTGATGTAGGAGTATATTTAGCCTTTATAAGATTTATCCATAAGGCCTTTTCTTCATGATGATATCTCCATATCCATTTGGCGAGGAAAGCTTTGTTCTTCTTCCTTATCAAGAGAAGACCGAGGCCTCCCTTTTCTGTTGGGAGGTTTATAATATTCCACCAAACAAGATGTGCGCCATCTTTCCACAAGTAGTTTATGAATAATCTTCCTATATCTACGGCCACTTTTTGTGGCATTTCAAATAGAGACGGGAGGTTTATAATATTCCACCAAACAAGATGTGCGCCATCTTTCCACAAGTAGTTTATGAATAATCTTCCTATATCTACAGCCACTTTTTGTGGCATTTCAAATAGAGACATGTAGTAAGTAGGGAAGTTGGATAATGTGGCTTGTATTAGGGTGAGTCTTCAGCCTTTTGAAGTATAATGTGATGACCATGTTGACAACCTTCTTTCTATTTTTTCAATAATAATCTTCCAAAAGGAAAAGGATTTTTGGTATTTTGATACTTGAGAGGGGAGGATAACCATAGGATCAACCTCCAAAGATTCATGAGGGAGTCATTAGAAGTGGGATTCACGAGGAAGTCATCAAATGTGGGTCTATCAAGGCTTTTCTATTTTGGGCTGTGAATGTTTTCTATCTACTCCTCAAAAGCCAACAAAAGGAAGTGTTTCCATTTCCTCATACGGGTTTAAATTAGTCCACTGCTTGACAAATCAATCAAAAAAGAAGTCACAAATCAGCCTAATTAAGTGTTTCGTACTTTTGTTAAGAAGAAGAGGAACACCTAGAAGGCTTCTTAAATGGCCACCTAACTGCATTGTGATCCTTTATTTTCACTCAAGCATCTGAACAAAGACCAAGTAAGAGCGCCCAACTCAAGCCAAAAACTAACGAGAAGACCGTAAATCCTACAATCTATGAAGAAGATGTGACGACCAAAGAGAATTTCGTATACAAGGAAAAGTGCCTTCCACAACTTCTTCAACGATAAGAAAAATCAAACACAAAATACAAAAGATAATAATACCACTTGAAGAACCCTCAGCATCTGAACACATCCATGCAATGTGATTGGAACTCCAAATGAACTAGATACCACGGCAGAGAGTTTATTTCTCACAAAATGGCCCAATTTTGAATTGTTTTAAGAATCAAATCCACAAGAAAGGATTGTTTTCTCCTAGCCACTATCCCATACATGTACGTATTTCCAATTGAAATTTTCATGAAGCAATTGTTTTTCGTTAAGGGCCACAAGGTGGAATGCTTTGAAGTGCATCTACTCAAATGTGAAATACTTCGAGGTGCATCTACTCAAAAATTATTGCTACAGCCATTTTGGGTGAGAGATCCAATGGTCATCAATTCTCCACTGTTTTCCATTCTAAAATGTACCGCATTGTTCCTTCATAGGATTAATTTTGATCCAATGGCTTCATGGGGTGGAATACTATATGATTTTTGGAACAAGCCTCTAATGGGAGACTATCTAGAAAATATCACGCTGATATTAGATTTGGAAAATATAGTTAGTCCATCAATCATTCAATTTGGAGAATGGAGAAAGTTGTGGCGTATTGGGTGCTTGGGTGGTTTCAAGGGCCGTGTCTGTTTGTTTTAACTTCCCTATTCAGGAAATGACTCCAAACACTACATATATATGCACCATGATCTAACTTAACATCTTTCTTACAGAGGATTCACTTATTCCTTTACCTTTTCCTGCAATTGTTTCTTTTTTCCTCTGCCTCTAGGTAACATTGTTCAAGCTGAAAGCTAATAAGTTTGTTTTCTCTTGTGATTATGGAAAACTAGAGGTTTTCTTGTATATTCTGAAAACCAATGCAAGCAGTATTGTATGCAAACAATATACATAGGACTAACTCCAAGAACCTGGAAATCCAGGCTTTGTCTACAATCGCATTATCCAAGAGACCAAACAAAACTCGCAAATGGAATCACTTGACATAGAGATACGAATGCACGAAAGTAGTAAACCTGTAGAGGACGTCAAAGTTGACAGCAGCACGGGCATGGCCGATATGGCTGAAATCATAGGCTGTGATGCCACAGACGTACATGCTAACCTTACCAGGCTCCTTCGTGGTGAATACTTCCTTTTGCTGCGTCATCGAATTGTACACCCTAAATTCCTCTTTCGCCATTTCGACGGCAGACAAGAAACTGAACCTGGATACGATAACAAAGAGGGAATTATTCAAATTTATGTCTACCACGATTTTAATCTAAAAACTCAATCGATGCTGAGACTGTTCTTTCAAGCTACTCCTCATTTATGTCACTCCCAAGTCTTAATTTTGAGTTTTTCTAATCGGTCAATTCGATTTGAAAAGAGAAGGACATAGGTTGAGAATGAGAGAATACCGGTAACAAGAGAATAGAAAAACAGTGCAAACTCCAATGAGGGAGGCGGCGGCGGCGGCACGATCGAGAGAGTAACGACAGCGTCGGCACGTGCAGAAAAGGAATTACGGAGCGGCGGGAGTTGGTAAAAGAAAAAGGGGAGCCGACTCCGGCGTCGGCGTTGCAGAAGAAGAACGAGAGAGGGCTGGGGAGAACGCGTGAGAGACGAAGGAGCTTGGGTAAGTAGGTTTTCCCCCCTCCTCTATTTACTTTTATTTTATTTGATATGGTAAGCTCAGTTATTGGGCTTTTCAGGAGAGATTGCCCTACTTCTTCTTCTTTTTCTTTTTCTTTTAATTTTCCTTCAATTAATTGGAAATTTTATTTTTAGATATGGTTAAATCATCACCGACTCTCTGCTATGGATATTGTTCTGTTTATAAATCCATAATCACCTCGTACCATGGAGAGAGTATTTCCTAAATTAGCTAATGTGGAATTTTCATCATCCAACAGATATATATTAAAAAAAATTGTAATAGTTATCCAATATAAAATTGATATATTTTTACCATTTTTTCTCGAAACCTTTTTAAATACTTTTTTTTGTCGAGAGGGCGGTTGAGTTTTTCCTTAACCCTCCATAATTTGTATTATCGATGTCTTTTTATAACTATTTAGGTTATAAATATTAGTTCTAAATACGAGCTATATTTTTTAAATGAATATGAAAATTAAGATGATAGGGATAAGTTTTAAGAAATTTGAAATGGAAAACATTAAACTAAAAATGGGTGATTATCTATTTTAAATAATCATAATCATATGTTTATTAAATATATTAATTATAAGCACAAATTGAAGATGATTAACATATTTTAAACTCTTAAGAATCCATTGTATTGAAGTTTGACTATGGGCCGGTCTAGATATCCATGCAAGAGCTAAAGGTAGTAGCTAAAAGTGGTAACAAAAAGATTCGCCCTTTTTAAGAAGTGGCTTTTAAGGGAGAATTTTTATCTACTCCCTTTCTCCTCTTACTTAATGAGCTGTAAAGGACCTAAAACAAACTTTCTAATAGACTTTTTTGGGATGTAAAAATACGATTTTACCCTTGAATGTGAGTCAAAAACACAAAATTTCCTCTTATTCCTTCTTATCCTCTCATGTTGTTGAAGTTGAGGTGGATGAATGAGCTTACTATCATGGTTGTGATCGATTTGGTGCTCAATCAAATCCAAAAAATGTCAAGTTATGTTGTTTAAAGGGAGTTTTTGGGGTTTGCAAATGATGCAACAAGGAGCACCGGGAAGAGGAACTCGAGGGCTTGAAAATCATTCTGGCCTGCCTAGACACACAGCATAACACACTTCTCTTCGACTTCCACCGAGGGACATCCACACTTTTTGTGCTTAGTTTAAGCTTTTTTTTCGTTTAACCCTATTTTTGTAACGATTTTTTTATTTATAAAAAAAAAAATCTAATCGATAAAATAGGCTCCATAAGTGAATGAATGAAAATGAAAGGAGAATGACATAGGTCACATATGATTATCGTGTCAAAATTTTCTCAACTAATGGATTTATATAACGAGAGTTTAAGTATTTCGTGTATGACACCTCCATTCACATCTCTTAATATGAATATGTTATCCAATCGTTTGTAACAATTAAAAATTAGTAGTATAGATTACGTTACCAAAATATGACACCTAACTTTATCCATATAATATTAACTTTTTAGGTTATTACTTAACATGATCCTCTTGTCTGTCAAATACGTATGGTTCGAGTTTACCATAATAATTTTCAAATATAAAATAACAAATTATTTCATTGATAAAATAAGAAAATGTTGAATTACAACAACCAAGAAATGCTTATAACTTAAAAGACTTGGGAATTCGAGATAGGGCTTAAGAAAGCATGTTAAGACTTATGTCTCAAGAACAACCCTCGGAGTAAAAACCGATGAACCCAAGAAACTAATAGAACACTCTAAAGAGCACAACACAAGCCCTATGTACACTAAGATAACAAGAATGCTAGGTATCACTCAAGAACAAAGTGTAACGATTCGAAATTTTCTACTTAATTTAAGGTCGTATTGTATACATATATTAAACATTGAAAGCGGAAGACTTCATTTAAATTCCATAAAACATAACATTTATCTTAAAACACAGTCATGGACTTACGTGTTTCGAAAACATCTTTAAAACGACACAACAAAAGATTAAACCCTAAGGCTTTTCAATCCTTGAGCTTCTACTGCTTCGTGGTCATGGTATTCGGCATCACTCCCAACAGGGTTTCGTGAAGATCTTTCTGGTACAGATAATCTTTAATCTGTATCTTCCAAAAACTGAAATCGGATCCATCGAACTTCTCAATTCCAACCTTTGAACTTTCCATCTTCACAGATCATGGTGACTTCCGCCTAACTCTAATACCAGTTGTTAGGATCGCACAACAACGCACACACTCGATCTAGATGAATACCCAAGAACAGGATAGAGAAAATGTAAGGAGGACTCTAGCTAAAGGATTTATATTGATGACTTCAAGTATGTAAGAGAGAATACCAAAAGTACATTTTTTAAAGCTACGAGGGTATATATATATGGTTTAGCTTACTATATTTAGCTTTACCAGATATAACCATTATATAATTATTTACCGTATATAGTTTTACTCGATATAATTTTTTACTATACATAGCTATTTAATTATAGGGGTATTTTAGTCATTTTATAGCTACACTTGGTTTAGTCCTTTTACTAGTTGTTACGCAATCGATTCCTTAAGGATATGACACTTCTACTTATTACTTGTTACTTGTGTATATTGTTGAGCATCAAATGAATTTTTTCTTTACTGCTACATAACTAAACACCGAGATCACTTTCATACGCACCCTACACTAAATGTTTTAATGCAACTAGGAACTCTGAAAGAGATTGAAAGTAGAGAACACGAATATATCATATATAATAATTTTTTTTTGTTTCATTTAATACTTATATGAGTCACACACATAATGAAGTCTCACAAGTATGAAACATCAATCTTAGTACATTATGCAACATCATAAACACTTCTTCCTTAAATATTTCCATCGTTCACATGATTAGCATAAATATATCAGGTAGAGATATTCCTACCAATCACCTAAAGAATGAGGTTTGGATCGCACAATAATGCACACACAAGATCTAAATGAATATGAAAAATAGGAGAGAGAAAATGCAATGAATATTGGCTAAAGATTTATATTGATGACTTAACCAAGAGAGAATACAAAAAGTACTTTCCAAATGAGTATTCCAAATGAGTATATATATGGTTGTAGCTTTAACAGATATAACCACCTATTATATATAACTATCTACCATATATATCTCTATCAACTTTTTACTATATACACAATTATCACTCCATAACCGAACAATTCTCCGCCTGGATACAGATCGAATCAAACAATAATTTCATTCTCAAACGACATCAACATCTTCACTGTACCATACCAATTGAGGCTTTGCACAACCTCAAATTTCCATCATGAACACATTTTGTTAACATGCCTGCTAGATTCTTTGCACTCTCTATCTTCTTCAAACACATATCATCTTCTTCAACTAACTTGCGAGTGAAATGATATCGTTTTCTAATGTGTTTTGTCTTTAAATGATAGACGTGATTCCTCACCAATTGTATGGCACTCTCACTATCTATATAAAGACTCTTCTCATGTTGCTTCTTGCCTAATTATTCTAGATAGTTTGTCATCCATACTATCTCCTTTCCAGCTTCAGCTATTGCCACGTACTCAACCTCAGTAGATGAAAGAGCAATGCAATTATGATGCCTATACATCCAACTCACTACTATTTCATCTATAGTCTAGATATATCCAAATGTGCTCTTGCTAGAGTCTGCATCTCCACTCAAATCAGCATCCACAGAACCTTGCAGAATTATTTTGTCATTGCCTTAGCAAAGTGAAAGGTACCTCTCAGATGTCTCAGAGGCCACTTCACAACTTCCTAATGTTCTTTCCCTAGATTTGTCATGTACTTGCTAACAACTCCCATTGCATGTGTTATATCAAGTCTAGTGCAGACCATAACATACATCAAACTCCCAACTGCAGAAAGCGTACGAAACGGATGCCATGTGCTCACGTTTCTCAATGGTCTTGGGAGATTGCCCCTTTGAACATTTAATGCGATTTGCCAAAGGGGGAGAGTAGACTTGAGTTTAGCAATATTCATCTTGAATTTGGACAACACATTCTCAATGTACTACTCTTGGGATAAATTTAATGTGCCAGCAGATCTATCTAAAAAATTCCTCATTCCAAGAATTTGCTTCGTTGCACCAATCTTTCATCTTAAGTATTGAAGACATGCTTGCCTTTTGTTTCGTATTTTCTTTTTCTGTTAATCAAAAAAATTAAACATAAAGTCAATATGTTCGAGTGGTTAAGGAGACAGACTCGAAATCTTTCATCTTTTGTTTCGTATTTTCTTTTGTTCCAGTGCTTGCTGAAAACTGTGCTGTCCACGGTTAAATCATCTGATCTCTGCACAGCTTCACTGCAGGATTTCAAATCCTCAACGTGCCCCTTTAATGATGTGGTAGCTGATTCAGAGCTAACTTCTGGTAGGAAGAAAGGAGTCTGAACTAGTACGGATGGTGCTACATGGTCTCTTTTAAAAGCAAGAACATCATGCGAACAAAGAACCAGGTCCCTCTGCAGACATACAAAATAGGCTCTGACTCATTTTGTAGAAAAACCGTTCCAAACACTCAAGTCCACAATTTCCTTTTTGTTTTTTTAATTAGTATAACCCCGTCCCACAAATCCGCCCAGGATACAGTACATTACATTACACCCCAAAGCCCCAAGCACTGAACCAATAAGCTCGTTCCCAAAATAAGTTCACAAATTCATGAACTAATACTAAGGTCGTTCTCGTGAGGCTAAGCACTCGTATAGTTATATCTGTGCTTAGTATTAGGGGAATTAACTACCAATAGAAAAAACTTAAAAAGAAAAAAATGAAAACGAAAATACCTATTGAAAAGAAATAAACATCAGACGGAACTAGAATTTTTTAGTTAAAAATGGCATACCTTGATCTTCTCACGCTTGATGATTCTCTCGCAGAGTAGGCGTAATCTCTCAAGTTCAACCTGCAAAAGGAGATGGAAAATTCAACAATATTCTACATCTATCATACAAAATATTAAAACCTGGTTTCAGATATAAGCACGTATAGCTAAAGTCAAGCCAGTTAAAAGGTAAGTGTTAAGTTCAAACGCAGACATGCATGGAAGGTCATACACGGGACTGGATGTAAGTGGGTAGAATGTGCAATATTATCTTTTTTTAATATCTCAGACCTATGGGTCAATTTGTATCCTCTCAGCTCTTATTTATAATGTACTTTTCTTTAGTTAATGGCTAAGTTTCTTTGCCATTCTGAATGATAATGATTCTACGTGATCGAAGTTTCTTTGCAATTCTGAATGATTCTACATGATGAACTTAGCAATTCTAAAGCAATTCTGAATGATTCTACATGATCGATCTTGCTTGTGGAGTGATTCGAATCTCAAACAAAGTGTTCTTGGCTTGAGATATTCGATCAACAAGGTAATCCGAATCATATCTCAAGGCAAGAACACTTGATTGAGATTCGAATCACTCCACAAGCAAGATCGATCATGTCTAGCTTGAATGACTCTTGTTGATCTAATATCTCAAATACTTGTTTGAGATTCGAATCACTCCACAAGCAAGATTGATCATGTCAAGCTTGAATGATTCTACATGCAATCTAAACTACATATAATTGCAAAGAAACTTAGTCATTGGCTAAAGAAAAGCACAAATGCTTTTTTTAATATATTTTCCAAGTCTGCCTTGCAAATACAACGCTTTATATAGCCTCAAAATGAAACTATTAAAGGCATTACAAAAGTTGTAACATTCACACTTTATGACCATAATTAGCCATAATGTAAAGGTAACTGAAATTAAATAAAATGACTTAAAATACAATAACGCTAAATTATAACCCACCCTAAATTTACAACAATCAAACTTTATTCTTCTTCAATGTAACATGAATTGAAACATCTTTTTGATAATTTTGACAACCTTTACTTCACATCTTCATTGAAGTATATTATATGATTGATGTCTCTTGGTTCATATCACTCTCATTGGCCTGAGAGGGATTCGGTTTACTGGTTGGACCATAAACCAATTGTTCATCGGAGGATCAGTGAGACATAAGGAACAAGAAGTAACTTTAGGGGTAAAACGGTAAATTGATCCAGCTCTAGTTATGAACAACCTGTGAAGGATCGACTTACTAATCATGGTTATACCAAATGGACAGAAATATATCTATAGTGAGGGGAGTGCAACTACTAGGCTATAGTGGAGTGTCCTGGTAGTTAACGAATGTTGGTTAACAAGGTTAATGAGTTTAGCCGATTAATCTTGGATCGTTGGAGCCCATGATCTATAGGTCCATTAGGTCCCTCTGCTAGTTCATATCGAACTAAACCATAGAACAGTGTGACGAGTGAGTTCGAATTCAAATTAGGGAATATGCGCTACATATATACGATATATTTAACCGCGTTTTTGTTTTATTTACGAATTAAACAAAAAGAGAGAATCTGAGATATTTAAATAAGATTGAAATATCTTAATCAATTATGTGTCGGAATTGACTGAGATTGACATTTGAATTAATATTAAATATTAATTAAATAGTTTAATTAATCATTTAATGTTACTTTAATTTGAAATTCATTATTCAAATTAATTGTTGAATTAAAATGAAGAAAGTCAAAATGTTGACTTCATTTAATAGAAAAATCCATGTTAGTGGAATTTTGAGGTGTCAAAATTTGGTTAACTCAAACATGCATGCTTGCCACATAATCCCAAACATTTGAGTGAAATTTTAAGTGTCAAAATTTGGTGATCTCAAATTTACATGAACATGCAAACATGACTCTTTAAATAGAGTGATCATGGTACATGAAAGGTCTTCTTCTTGGTGAAAAACCTTGAGAAAAACCTCTCACAAACACTCTCTTCATATATACAAAATCCCTCCCAAGTTTAGTCACTCACCGGATTCCACAATCCCGTTCTAAGGCCGGAGGATAGTGGAGAAGACACTAGTGGTGGTTCGAAACCGGTTCGTGAGGAAAAAGGAGTTTGAACTACAAAAGTAGTTCGAAACCGGTTCGTGAGGAAAAATGAGTTTGAACTACAAAAGGTTAGTATTTAAACTCATTACGTTTTAATACTTATGAACATGCTAGTTATTTACTATAATTGATGTTCTAAAAATACCTAAGATCCAAATTGGTTCCGCATGTGTTATATTAACACCAACACACCTAACGTGCTCGCCTCCTCTCTATATGACACACATCCCTTTGCGGTTCGTCTTCCTTGCGTTTTCTGCATTTTTTTTTAAAGATTTTTGTAAATTTTTCTAATTTATTTAAATTTTGTATATGTTGCAGGTAACTCACATTCAACTTCATTCCTTCACAAAATTGTAGAGCAACAAAATTATTTTTATGGAGAGAATCAATCATATTCAAAGTAAACTCGAAACACATAAATATATTGTTCTTGATGTTAAACGTACAATAGATCATATATGTAATATAGTAAGATAATGTAGTGATTTAATAATTTGTTACCAAATCTATGATTTACTGGTTTGTTACTAAATCTATGATTTAAAATGTAATCTTCATTATACACATCTATAAATACATGAGGTCGTGACCCTAGGTCATTGTGCCATTCAACCTAACACTTGACATTTGTCGGAACTCCACCTTTTGATTTAATTCAACTCTAATTACCTTCATGAAAGTTGTTCAAAATTCCCTCCAGAACAACTTATTGAAATTTTAAAACCTAATTCCAACTAAATCTCTCGAATATGGAGAGAAACAAATAACAAAATTTTGAAACCCTTACCTCTCGATCTTTCTTGGTTATTGATGGATTTGGATGATCCAAGAGTCTAGATCTGTTCCCCTACAACATATTGAACAATATTCGTGAAAGGATTGTGGCTAAAAAAAATTTCCTCGTGGCCAAATCGGAGCACCCATGGCAGTTTCCTCCGTAAAACGGTTTTCTCACCTCTCTTCCCTTTTCTTTCACTTTTCTTCTTTCTTTTTCTTTCACTTTTCTTCTTTCTTTTTCTTTCTTCTTCCATAATGTTCTGGTTTAGTCACTAACAAGCCCCTCATTAGGAAAAGAGGGTTAAAATGACCCATTTTTACTCATTTTTTACTATTTTCTTTTATATTTTTCTTTAGTTTTTGAGATTTTTGAAAGCATTTGTTTCTTGACACCATCTTTCGTGTCCACCTCTAAAACTCTCAATAAAATATTAGAAATTTAAAGAAAAATTTAGAAAATTTATTGTGGAGTTTGAGTGCGGTAAATTTCCAACTCCTTAGGTACTTTCATTTCAAAAAAGTAGTTTATTCTTGGAAGAGCTCAAGGTAGGACTTCTTCATGTTCTTCCCGTGTTCCTAGGTCTCCTCATCATCTCGATGGGTTCTCCATAAAATCTTGACCAAGGAAAACCACTTTATTACGCAACTGTTTCACATGGTAAATATGACAAGCGTACGAAGATGTCACATGCATATTATGCTCATACTTTATGTTTATAGTAAAGAAGTTGATGTAAAATCCATCTAAAGGGTTTTATTTTGAGCTCAAAGTATAAGTTTTATGATCCATTTACATTCCATCATAAAGGGAATATGGAAAATTTCAATTGAATACATGTTATGTTCAAATTTGGAAAGTAGCCCTAAAAAGGTATTTTTGGGCAAGTAGCTCAAAAAGGGTAAATTTGGGAATTCAACCCACATGAGTTTCAAATTTGTAAAGCAAGTTTCCCTTAATTTTGCAAAAATAGCCCTAAAGAAAATTTGCAAAATTAAACCTAACGGGAATGAAATTACAAAATTAACCCACAAAAGTCAACAATCAATTGAAAAGTTTTCCAAATTAAGAGAAATTTAGAAATGTAACCCACTTGGCCACTTGCATTAATTAATTAATTAAAGAAAAAAAAAATGTGAGATAATTACCAAAATTCTCCTTTATGGAAAATTGGGCTAAGTGTGGAGTTGTAAGTGGTGGGTTTCAAATGTTACAATACGACCATGTGAACTTGGTTGGTTCCAACTGAAAACACATCCAAACAACCAAAATTCCATTTCTTCCAACCTCTTTCTTTCCATAAGAAACCAAAATTATGTACTCCCTCCCTATTTGGAATTGAGCTTCAAGATTGGTATCTTTTCAAAGAGGACACAACCTTAACTTAAAAAAGAGTATAGAATCGTGACTAATCGAGGTAGACTTCTATTGTGTCTCTTTTGATTCAAATGAAGAAACTATGTCATCTTTTATTTATTCTCCAACAACAATTAAAAATAAATTTTAACTATTTAAAATTTAGTTTTTTCAAAATATGAGCAGTAAATGTTTGAAAATAAATATATAAATATTTTATAAAGTAAAATTTTACTTATATTAAAAATAAAAATCCAACTCGGTTGGATTAGGTTAGATTCCTTATTTATACTCAAATATGGATAAAATTCAAATAATTTCAAGAAATTTATGTGCAAATGGAGAGGTTGAATAGGATCTTACACAATTTTTGAGGAATTGAAAATGTAATGAAAACTTTGGTTCATTATTAAAATGTTAAGAGTAGATTTGAAGTTATAAATTTAAAAAACGTATGAAGGTCATCCACGTGACCCTTCACAACTCCAATTATGATCAAATTATTACGCTGAATAAATCAACCAAAAACGTAGTGCCTTGGAGCTTTCACCTCAGCCCCACAGCCCATAATTACTATATTTTTATGAGCCCACTTTATAAAACCTATTATGCTTTGTAACCATTTTTGTTCGTTTTTGAAAAATATTAATGGATAAACATGGTCCTTAAAAAAGTGGCACCCAAACCCTTTACGCCTCCATTTTAATGGGAACATTAAATTTATAACCAACTTTTTTTTTTTTTTTTTTGTATGTATTTAACCATGTGAAGTTATGTAATAAATGTTCTATCTATTTCTCTCTATTTTGATTCACATTTGAAAATTACCATTAAAACCTTAATAGGAATTCGAGATTTTATTTATGAAAGTCTAAAAGAGGAGTTCGTGAATCAATGAAGGTTATAAAATTTATTAGAAACTTCCAAGTTACATTTAACTTTGGATAGTTTCATGTTAGGTGATGTTAAGGATCCTCAACGTTGTATTATGGTTATCACATTTGACTCTTTATTATAAGTTAATATCTTGTATGATTAAAGATATTTAACCTTGAATTATGGTTTATCATGTGTATCATAATTAACCCATGATCATAAGCTAATGTCGTGTACACTTTTGTAACGACCGCTCTCCGACGCATCGAATTGCGAGTCGCCATGTGAACTCAAGGGTGGAAGCCTTACAACACTTCTTTAGACAAAATTAAAGACACAAAAATTAAAAGTTTCCTGATATATATTTCGAAATCTAAAATACTTCAAAAACACATAATGAGAATCCGCCGAGTCACATCAAAAGAAGAGAATTACAAAATATCACGAGTTTTTCCAAAAACATCAAAATGATAATCAAAACGACATGGAAGGAGAGGACTCAATCTAAGGGCCCCTTCTGTAGCCGTAGGGCTCCCCACGTTTCCGCCAACGACACCGATCTACTTTTCACTTGAAAAAAAAAATAGAACATGGAATAAGTATAAAAATACTCAATAATCAACCTATTTGTAGTCTCGTGTAGGACTTAATCCTATTCATAGAATCTTAAACTATGTGCTCGAAACTATCGCTAACCAAAAATCTACTGCAGTCTCGAGAGAAGACCCTATGATTATTCCTTGTTATGGATTCTTCATATCCAACTACCCATTGAGCTCAAATCAGTGGACTATTTCTAGTGGGGTTTGAAAATATCTACATGTTCCTAAGATCAGTAACTACTTGCCACTACGCCTCGCTAGGCTGGGTCAGTAAGTACCTGTCTTACGCCCCTGTCGAACTTAGATCAGTAAAACTACCTGTCTTAGGAATAGTAACTACCTGTCACTACATCACTTAGGTTGGATTAGTGAAAAGGTCATTGCTCGTCCCACTAGGCACCCCTGACGTGGTACTACCATAGTATACTATGGTTACCCACATCCCCTATGGGTGACAACTAAAAAAAACGGTAAACCATAGTCTATGAAATTCACAATTCACATTAATTAGCACATAGCAAATGGTCCAACTCACAAATGCGCAATAATGGGCTACCCAAACCCTAAATCAATGCATTACAAAGTATCAAGGTATACAACATGTTCAACATGCTAATCAAGTAATAACAATCTACCTTAACATACTCGAAAGCACGTAAATCCAAATGCCTATCAGAGATTTCACATTCATGCAAACGGAAGCTATATATCCGTAACTATAATCAAGGTATAACCTAAATTTAACCAACCCCTAAGTATGGTACTAGATCATTTGTCCACATTCCAAACCGACTCGTACAAGCATTTCTTTGAAACTTACTCTATGTGGTTACTTACTTGATGGTAGACTTCCCAAAACTTTATCAGGTCTTCAGGTATCCACTTAACTAAGCTACTTGGAATTTTTCCTATAAATGAGGCATTATGGAATTTGTGAGACAAGTACCCAAATTTGAATAAAGATAAGTCAAATTGTATAAAATGGAAGAAAATTTCGGATTTCGGTTCTATACAGGCGGGTTGGGTTGGGTCGGTCCAATGGGTCGGGTCAGATCATGCCCCATGATTTTCGGCCTCTTCCTTCTACCTTCTTCTCGATTCTTCTTCCCTCCTAGCACCCTATGTCTTCTTCTTCACGAAACTCATCAACCTCTCTCGACAACAACCTAGATATGAAGACACAGTGAAATCTATTAGGGTTTTGGGGGAAAAACAACGGAAATCACACCATTAAAGGCTTACCGTTGAAGTTCTTCCCTTCTCAGTCGTTTGAGTTCCAATGTCGTCGCTCGTGAGTGTCTCGAGTTTCATCGCTCTTCTCTCAAGTTTCGCCTTCTTCCTCTCGTTCAATCTCACTACTTTTGCTCTTTTCATTTCTTTTGTAAATGATTATAAATAGAGAACTTTCACCACCCCTTGGGTGTGGTGGTTTTAGCAAATATTTTCATGGTATCAGAGCACCTTCGGTTTAGTAACCCCGATCCTTTCTTCTCCATGGCTTTCAAATCTTATTCTCATCTTTTTCCTTTCAACACTCTAAACCATATTGGACTACGTTGAGGGAACCAAAAACCTCCTCAACACTCAGCACCAAAAATTTGGCGTGGAAAGTAGCCGAGCAACAACTAGTCTGTCTCCTGCTCTCCTCTCTCACTGAGGAAGCCATTATTGTCGTCGTTTGTCTCTTCATTACATGTGATGTTTGGCTTGCATTGGAGACTACATTCAACCATCATTTGAAAGCCCATCAACTGAGACTTAAGGATGACTTGCAGCTGATGAAACACGACACCAAACTTGTTGCTGAGTATGCCTGTACCTTCAAAATAATATGTGACCAACTTCATGCAATTGAAGTCCCGTCGAGTACATTGATAAAGTGTACTGGTTCCTTCGTGGACTCGGCACCGATTTTTTAATTTTTTCTACTTCTCATATGGCTTTCACACCTCTTCCCTATTTTGTAGTTTTAGTCTTTAAAGTTGAAAGTTTTGAGTTTTTCCAACGCTTCCTTGAGTCTTCTAACTCCACTCCTACAACATTCATAGCCACTGATTGTGGTTGCACCATGGAAATCACCTTGCTTCTTTTGGCAACTAGCGAGATCGTTTTCATTTCCACAGCAACAACTCTTCCAACCGAGGACGAACCAACTCAGGTTAGGGTCGTCAGCCACCTCGCTACCAAATATGTTAAACGGAGGGCCATTAAGCTGACTGCTATAACCAATGATATATTTCGAATGATTTTACTCATGCTCACCTTGTTGGAGCTTTCAACACGTCTAGTTCTATTGCTAGACCTGAGAATACTGATTGATTTTTGGATACTGAGGTTCGGCCCATGTGATTTCCGATTCATCTATTTTGGATTAGGCTAAAAATACCTGGGTAAGGACTCTATGATCATAGGAAATGGTGCATCCCTGTCCATTACCCAAACTGGTACCCTTCGTCTTATTCCAAATATTCAATTATTAGATGTATTGATTGTCTCTCATCCCACTAAAAATCTTATTTCAATTAGTAAATTAATTGTTCTCTCTCCAATGCATTTACTAATAATCTTCTTCCTATCTAAAATCATCAAACAGGGAGCGTGGTCGCGACCAGTAAAAGGGATGGAGGGTCATTTGTGCTGGAGCGCAGAAATTCTACTTTTATTTCTATCCTTAAAAATAAATCTTTACATACTTCATATGATTTATGACATACTCACCTGGGTCATGCGAATTATTATGTTATTTTTTTTTTAAATAAAAAATGACATTTTTCTCTTACGTCTTTATTGCCTTCATCGTCACTACGTAATACCTGTCAGCTTGTAAAAAGTCATCGATTTTTTTATTCCTGCAATGAACATAGATCGTCTCATGTGTTAGATCTTATTCAATTCGGGATCCTTCCCCTATCAAATCCAATTCAGATTTTCTTACTATGTTATTTTTATTGATGATTTGTTAAGAATAGTTAGTACTATATTATAGTTTACCATATATCTTTCCATTTATTACTCTTTCCATATCCTTGTAATTTATTTGATTATAAATAGATAACTCTCACACCATTTATGTGTGGTGGATTAAGCAAACATTCTCATGGTATCAGAGCCCCTTTCGGTTTAGCAACCCTGATCCCTTATTTTCAATGGCTTTTGAATCCCCTATTCATCTTCTTCTCCACCACCCCTACGGCGTCCCCTACTGGCTTTGACGCCGCAAGGGCAGTCTCCATGGCTGCCACATGCAGAGCCGATTGATTACTCTTCGGCTCCACCCTTTAGACCTCCAAATCACCCTTCGCCATACTTTGTACATACAACTTCACCTTTTCCAACACAATCGATCTTCCCTCAACCAATGTAGTCTCTTTCATTTTCTTCCCAATCTTCCCTTCATCCTTCACAGAAACCCTAACCTAAACCTATAAACCTTTTGTAGAGATTTACATTTGGAATTTGGGCGCCGCACTGGCCTTTTTGCCAACCAAGTTGCCGCCTCCCTTCTCGCCAAAATTGGCTTATTTGCCCACTGTGGCGACTCTTCTGGCTTTAACATTGTCTTTGTCCCTTTCTCTAGGTTTCTCCCTTCTACTTCTTGGGTTAGAAATATTCTCACTGGAGCCAAGGCAGCATCGTCGCTAAGCGACGATCCCTCTTCATGGGTTAGACATATTCTTGCCGAAGCCAAGATAGGATCGCCATTGAGCGGCGATCCCTCTACAGTTTTCGATGGCCAAGAAAGTGTTTCTCTACGCCTCCTCTGAACTAGGTTGTTTACATTTTCACGAAAAGTGTTTTTTAACCTCTCTTTGAATTTTTCAGATCCAAGCTTCACGTTCATTCAAATCCGAATGCTTAGCTTGTGGGGGAGTGTTGAGGATATTTAGTACTAAATTATAGTTTACCATATATATCATATTTGATATTTTATTATAAGGCAAATATCTAGATATTTGCCTTCTTACAATATATCTTTCAATTTATTATTATTTCCACTTATTACTCTTCTCATATCCTTGTAGTTTATTTGATTATAAATCGACAACTTTCACACCATTTAGGTAGGGTGGATTAAGCAAACATTATCATGATTATTCACGATTCACTTGGGTTTACCCTTTAAAATTTAAATATGATTTTTTTCCTTCAATTTAAAATTTTTTGTAGAAAACAAACATTTTGCTCGTATTAAGGTTTTTCAAAGCGATGGAGGTGCCAAATTTACTAGCACTTGCTTCAAAGCTCACTTACGTACTTCTGGAATCCATCATTAACTCTCTTACCCATGTACACCTGCTCAAAATGGCCGTGTTGAGAGAAAACATCGTCCTGTGACTGAGACTGACTTCACCCTTCTCTTCCACTCCTATTTTTCTCCTCATTTCTGAGTTGACACTTTCTTCACTGCAACTTATATTATCAACCAGTTGCCTACTTCCTGGGAGGTAAGTCACCCTTTGAATTCATTTACGGCTACTCTCTACATTATGACAATTTTCATCCTTTTTGTTGTCGTGTTTATCATTGCTTGCGTGCTTATATGTCGAACAAACTTTCTCTCCAAGCATTTCTTGCATTTTCTTAGGTTATAGTCCCTCTCATAAAGGGTTTCGTTGCCTTAATCTTACCACCACTAGGCTATAATCACCCGTCACACTCAATTTGATGTAAATCACTTTCTTGTTGTCCTTAGCTCTCAGGCCAACCTCTTTCCTATCTTCATATTTCAAATTTCTTGGAACCGCATCTTTAGCATATTGATTAATTCCCCTAATATTTCTTCACCCGACATTCTTCGATCCAGCTCCTCTCCGTGTGATATTTGTTCTGGCCTTGTAGGTTGATACTTCTCTTGTAGGTTCCTTTTTACCACCCTCGACTTCAAATCCGCCCTCTGCTTAACCTACTGCTGATTTCTCTTCTTCTTTGGGTTCTCAGCCTATGATCACAGGAGCCAAAACTAGTGTTTTCAAGACTCTCATCCAGCAAATCTTGGTATTTTGGGCTCATCTAAACTTCTTTGTGCTCTTCCTGCATCTACTGGGCCAAGAGAATTCAAATCTGTTGCAAAGAATCTTGCTTGGCTTAATGCCATGGATGAGAATTCAAGCTTTACAACGAAATGACACTTGGATTTTGATTCCTCGTCTTGCCAACACCAACGGTGGGTCCTAAATGGATGTTTCGCATTAAATAATTTTCTGATAGATCTGTCGAGCATTTTAAGGCTCGTCTTGTTGCCAAAGATTATATTTGGTTCCTAGTCTCGATTACTAAGACACTTTAAGTCTGCTTGTCAAAACTACTACTGTCCGTATTGTGTTTTATCTTGTTGTCACAAATAAATGGCCTTTCGGCAACTTGATGTCAAGAATACTTTCTTCCATGGAACTCTTATTGAACATGTTCATATAGAACAACTTTTTGGGTTCTCGATTTCTCACTCATGTCTATCTATTAAAAAAAAGCTCTCTGTGGCTTAAAGCAAGCTCCTCGTGCTCAATTTTAACGTTTCAACTCATTCTTCTCACACTTGGTTTTTCTTTGAGTCGCACTGACACGTCTCTTTTTTTCTTTCATCAACAATCTAACCTTATCTAATTATTGTTACTGACAACAACCCATATGTTTTTGATAGCTTTACTCGCAAGCTTCATTCTGAGTTTGCTATTAAGGATTTGGGCTCTCTCAGTTACTTTCTTAATCTTGAAGCTTCACCCACTCCTGATGGTCTCTTTATTAGTCAGTTAAAATATGCTCAAGATAATCGTACTCGTGCTCAGTTGCTCAATAGCAAACTAGTCCACACCTCCATAGTCGTTTCTCAACACCCAAATGCTAATGGATCTAGATTTGGCATATGGAGGCACCAACCTCTCCTTGGGTCGAGATTTGGACTCAACCTATAACTAGTGGTCCTTGCTAATCTTCTATGTCCCCCGTGACATAGTCAGGCGATTATGAAGTACCAAAGGAGATCCTAGGTGGTTTAGAGGGGCACCTAACAGTCTTCATGTCATTGTAGGCTTAAGACTTGGATTGCTCATTCTTGAATGTCATCCTTATGGTCCTTGAACCTAGAGTATTATTTTACGTTCATGAGGTTTTAGGTTTTGACACTGAGGGTTCTTCTAAAACTTAAAAGTACAACTAGAGCATGAGTCATGTTACAACATTCTTAAGCCTTAACATTTCATGTGTTGGTCTTTTGTCATCATTATACTTCTTGGACTTCATAGATCCTCACGAGGGTATTCTTGAATCATGACTAAGGTAATATACTTTATTGTGCTAACCACAGACTTATTTTGGTTTTTTTAGTTTCTTGTATCATGAGCCATGACGTGTAGTCAACATGATAGCTATTCCCATCATGTCCTATAGCTATTCCCATCATGTCCTATAACTACTCCCCATGAAGACCTAAAGGTCACTTGATCGATGATCAACATGAAAATGACATCATGCCAGAAATGTGGTTGAGACATCCTAAAATTGGAGAGGATGAGCATGCAAAATATGGGGTATGGTAAACCTGCAATATTAAGAAGTCTCGTAAAAATATGGTGCAAGACATCCCTTCATGTCCATATGGTAGTAATCTTGACATAATATTATAGACTATCCCTAAAGTAATGCATACTTGTAATACACCCTAACTTTATGATATGCTTAGAATTCATTGTGCTAAAGTAAGTAGACATGTTTTATTCATGTCGAAGATATCATTCTCACAAATATAATATCATAGATGTTATAATATATCTTGTGGGGTTCCTGGAATCTTCATGAATCCTTATAAGTGGTCATTAGGGGTATTTTTTTTTTCTTTGATCACTTCCGTTCCTACCCCAAACATGTTTGGATCCTTTTAAGATGCATGAGTTTCTTATAAAATTTCATGTCTTTATGTCCTTAAGTCGGACTTAAAAGCACATGTGGGGCTCTTTTTTGGGTTATTGTCCTTTGAGCATTTTCTTAGTTTCATTGGGTTATTGGGTTCTTGCTCCAATCTTAAGGCTCAATTACGACATAAGTCTTAACATGAATTTTTAAGCACTAATACAAATACATAGGCGGTAAGTCTTTTCATAAAGATCATAACACATCTCTTAAGGTTTTTAAGCAAATCATGAATCTTTATTAGGAACCTTTGACGCAATATCTACCACTCAAAAGTGTGAATAGATATGAAAATATTATTACTCAACGAGAGAATACAGATTTAAGAATGAGAAAATATAATTGGGATCGAAGGTTCAATCTTCATTCATATTCACAACCTTCAAATAGGATACAAGATATTAAATAATATCTACAAATAAGAAAAATATAAACCAACTAAATCTTGTGAATAAAATAAAATATATTATAAATCAAATCTAAAGAGAAAAATATTAACGAAATCTACGATATATTTTCTAAATTCTGACAGCCTCCCTAAATGCAAGCCAATTCTCAATAACTCCGAGAGCCTTTACGAAAAACTTCAAACTTCACTTTGGCAAGTGACTTAGTAAATTTGTCTGCATCTTGCTCATTAGTATGTATTTCCTGCAATTCAACAATCCTGCGTTAACACTTTCTCTCGAACAAAATAATCTACGAAGAATTTCTTCCAACTAGGCTTGCGTATGGACTTCTTAGGCACGCCACCACCTAAATAAGACACTGACACATCATGTTCAATGATTTCCTTCTTAATAAGTTCCACATCACAGCGATTCAATCTGGTAATCTTCTGAAAAGATCTAATTTTGAGAGCATTTGACAGTTCCGGTCTCAGAACAGTCTTCTCTTCAATGGTCTTAAACTTTGAGGCTTCCACAACTATAAAAGCTCCTTCACCATTTGAGTCCACGTAAAGTCCACCCAAAATATACAAAGCATCTACATGGTTAGGCTTCAAGTCGATATGACCCTCCAATGATTGAATCTAAGCTTTTGATTGCTCCAATTCTAATGACAAAGAGTAATAATTCATTTCAACTTGTGCAGATTCAGCATACTCCATACACCGGTGAATTACATCACTGGTAGACTGCAAAGCTCTTGATCTTCTGATCCTTTTTTACCACTCAATATATCTGCAGAAGCTTTATATCCTTGGTCAATGTCCAAGTCATCCTTACTATGATCACTAAGGGCATGCTTGAGCGTCTGAGCAAGGGACTCATCTTCTTCAGCTACCCAACCATCATGCTCATCATAAGCACTGTCACCATTGTCACTAGATGCATAGTCCTGACTTAATAGGGTGTCAAATCGATCAACCAAAAGCCGTCGAGTTCGTGGCTTATCAACATCATCTTTCACATGGTCAACGTTTGCATCCTCAAAAATGTCGTCGCCAAAAGATTTGTTATTAACAATATTTTGGCTTCCTGTCGCCTTCTCAGAATCCTTAGCCACGCTAAACTTATTATCCGTTGAACCATCCTCCCCTTCTTCACATAAATTTGCCTGAACTACGAAATCCTCCTCCAAGTCTCAACATCAGAACCAAATCGTGATAAATCATCATCATCAAGCAGTGCAACTATTTCTAGGTTAGGCTAGGGCAGAGCATCAGTAGCCGAAGCCTGCGAATTGGTAGTTTGATCCAAATTCTTCAAGATGAGGAAATCGTCAGCTTCAGATGGGAGGTAAAGACCGTCAAAATCATCAAAGGTTAGCTCAAAAACTTCATTTTCGTCGAATCCCAAATCCAAGGCCGTGGAATAAACAGAAGGGTTATCAGGGGCGACAGAATTGACATCGGAGAAAAAGAGAGAGTCCAGAGGCGAAATTTGGAGAGAATCAAATTCAGAAGCGCAAGTAGTGGAATTAGAATTTTGATCACCTGTAGAGACATCATCTTGATATACGGTTGAAGTCATGTTTGTTGGCTGATCAAGAACCTCAATGGTTAAGCAGTATTCCCAAATTGGATTTGAAGAATTTTTTACTTTCATGTACAACATTTGCTTCTGATTCCTAGATTTTGACCCAGCAATTTGGCTTAATATGGTCTAGCTTTCCGCAACGATAACACACCACTTTCGCCTGACAATCTCATTTAAAGTGGCCTGGTTTTCCACATTTGTAACAAGCTTTAAATGGCTTCTTTGACGACTCCTCACTTCTGAATTGATTCCCATTGCTAGATGAAGACTTTGAATGAAAATTCTGTCTCCTTTGATCTTTGACATACAACACATCTTCTGACTTTCGAGAAAACTTGTTGCTGCTAGTCATTTTCTTAATTAAGGATTCTTGATTGGAAAGAAGATTCTCCAGTTCAATTACTGTAGGCTGATTTGCCCACCCTTGTCTTGAGGAAACAAAGGGCATAAACTCTTTCCGTAATCCACGAATAAGATAACGTCGTATTCGAGCCTCACTCATTAGTTCCTCAGCATCTAATTTTGAAATTTCAGAACATAGATTTTTCACTTTCAAAAAATATTCTTCAACAGAAAAATTACATTGAGTTACTATAGCTAGTTCATTCTCTAGAAATTGCAGTTAAGCGGTATTTTTTTTAGTGAACAACTTTTGAAGTGTATCCCATACTTGCTTTGGTGACTTTAAATCACGAACATGATCAATATACTCCTTGCTAATCAAAGTTCGCAAGGTAAATAAGGCTTTTTCGCATTTGATCTTCCATTTTTGACGTAATTTTGCATTCTGTGGAGTATCGGTTGGAATTTATGTGTCATCACCTTCAATTAAATCCCACAAATCTTGCCCTTGTAGATAAGCTTCCATGCATAACTTCCAATAACTATAGTTATTGGCAACTAGCTTTTCCATAGCTATACCCATAGAAGCACTCCCACTATTCATGGCGTTGAGTAATAATATCAAACCGTACCAACCTGGCTCTGGTACCAACTGACACAATATCTACTACTCAAAAGTGTTAATAGATATGAAAATATTATTACTCAACGAGCGAATACAGATTTAAGAATGAGAAAATATAATTGAGATCAAAGGTTCAATCTTCATTCATATTCACAACCTTTAAATAGGATACAAGATACTAAATAATATCTACAAATAAGGAAAATATAAACCAACTAAATCTTGAGAATAATATCAAATATACTATAAATCAAATCTAAAAGAAAAATATTAACGGAATCTAAGATATATTTTCTAACTAATATATTCTCCAAATATTAATGGATTACGAATATCATATATTTCATAACTAATTCAAACTAGAAATAAGTTGCACTAAATTCTAAAGGAGATGCTTAATCATTTCTTATGCCAACATGTTCTAATGCTCTTAAAGACTTGCATAACCATTTATAATATCGTAAATGGGCCTGTTGAGAAAGTTAGTAACATTTAGAGTTTATTTGATTCAAACACGTTGAGATCTTGACTAAACTTTCATGTCTTTAACCCTACTTAAAATCTCAAGTCATTTGGAGGTTGTTTGGACCATGAAATATCATAAGAACATTATAGGGGCATTTTGGTCATTTTATCATTAGTTCTAGGTTTAGTCAACACATGTCCTCCAATGACTTTGAAACTTTTACTAACACATTATATCCTTGAAAATACGCCATATATAGGATGTAAGTCATTTGGTCCATAAATTAACACTTGATGTACGGTGGGGGGTATTTTGGTCATTTTGCACTTATCATTAGTTTATGTCTCAAACGAACTCGTATGACTACAAATCTTAATTAAAAAAAATATTTTATTTTAAAAATCAAACCCTTCCCTAAGTTTGTTGGGAGTTGAGGAGTAGAGAAGTAAGCGGAAAGAAGTGGAAAATGAAATATTGGTATGATTTATAGATATTTGTGTTAAATTAAGCCAACAGTTAGTTAGGGTGTTGACAGAAATGCGTTCTATAATGCACACTTAAATTCCATTATTGCTTTGATATTTAAGTGCAAAGTTTATACGAAACCACAGCAAGACATAGCGTCAACCGTCAACAACCCAAAAAGCCCCGACCCCACACCCCACCACCACTCATCTCAACACAATATAAGATTTTAACTATATTTCCTAAAAGAAAAATCTAAGTTACTTTTTCCAACCAATAATATTTGATTTATTATTCTAGTCTTGAATTCAAGTTAAAAAAATTTGAGATTAAAATTAATTTTGTTTTTTTAAATTTGATAAAAAAAAATTTAAAATTGAAACATTAAGAACTTATGAGATAGGACCACAAATGGACCAAATAATTATTTAACCAAAGAAAAGAAAAGAAAAGAGAAAAAAAAAGAAAAAAAGAAAAAAAAAAAAAAGAACACAGATGGTGAAAGAGAGTGAAGTGAAGGGAGTGATGGTGATAAAAATTGAGAACCGAAGAAGGTCCATTTGGATTGGAATCTGAAAGCGAACCCATCTTCTTCTTCTTCTTGTTTCTTTATTACATTTCATTTCAGCGCTGAGTCGTTCCTCCTTTTCTTCCACCAATTTCGCCTCCATTACCCCAAACCAACCCTCTTCTCTCTCCTTTTACTTTCCTCTTTCTTCTTTCTTCTTTCCCACTTTCCTCTCCTCTATCTCTGAATTCTCTCAACCTCCCAAGCTCCCACCGCTCAACATGCCTTCCTTTGTCCTCTTTCTCTTCTTCTTCTTCCTCATCCCTTCTTCCATGGCTGCTCCTTATCCCTTCAGTAAGCTCCATTTCACTGCTTTTACTCTCTCTTTCACCTTCTTCTCCAACTTCCACTGACTCTGACTTACTTTCCCCTTTTTTTGGTTTCAGGCATTTCTTACCATATTGACTGCGGTGGTCTAATCAACTCCACCGACCCATTTGGCACTACTTGGCTCTCCGACCGATTCTACACCGGCGGCACCACCGGAATAGTCTCTGAGCCCCTCATTTTCCATCACCCACAAGAGAAGAATCTCAGATTCTTCCCTCTTTCCTCCGGCAAGAAGAATTGCTACATTATACCCAATTTGCCCTCTGGCCGATACTACTTCCGCACATTCACCGTCTATGACAATTACGATGGAAGGTCTCACCCTCCTTCCTTTGATGCCTCCATTGAAGGCACTCTCGTCTTCAGTTGGCGTTCTCCTTGGAACGAGAACCTCGCCCGCCATGGCGCCTACTCCGATCTCTTCGCCTTCATTACCGATGGTGAGGCTGATTTTTGCTTCTACAGCCTTTCTACCGATTCGCCGGTGATTGGGTCTTTTCAGCTCGTTCAGGTCGATCCCTTGTCATATAACTCATCCGCCATTGGAGAGAATTTCATTCTTGTTAACTACGGAAGGATTACTTGCGGTTCTGAGCAATGGGGCCCTGGGTTTAGCAATGATACCGACGTTTTCGGTCGCTCCTGGCAGTCTGATTTGGACTTCATAATCCCCACTCTGAAACAATCGGTTAAAGTTTTGTCGACTACAAATTCCGTAAGTGGGACCGATCAGCAGCCCAATTATTTTCCAATGAAATTGTATCAGAAGGCGGTCACTGGGGGAAGAGGGGTTCTTGAGTATGAATTGGGGGTGGACGCCAAATTGGACTACTTGATTTGGTTACATTTTGCAGAGATTGATTCGAGTGTGAAGAAGGCCGGGCAGAGAGTGTTCGATGTGTTTATAAATGGCAATAATGCGACGAGGATCGATATCTTTGCAAAAGTGGGAAGTTTTGGAGCTTATTCATGGTCTTATACTGTAAAGAACTTGAGTAGCTTGACTTTGACTGTGAAGCTTGTGGGGGTGGTTGGCTCGCCGCTACTTAGTGGGCTTGAGAATTACGCTTTGGTTCCCAGAGATCTTTCCACCGCGGCGGAGCAAGGTATGTGCGTTTTATATCATCATTGGCTTGAATTTCGGGCTATTGCTCTCTGTTGTAATAAACTTGAATTTGGGCATGATGCATTTCGATTGTAAAGTATGTAGAATGGAACTTGAATATGTTAACAATTTTAGAGGCACCTTTATTTTTGGATGATTGCAGTGTCTGCAATGAGAGCATTGAAAGAATCACTCCGTGTGCCGGGCAGAATGGGTTGGAATGGCGATCCTTGTGCTCCTACAAACTGGGATGCTTGGGAGGGAATAACATGTCGACCCAACAAGAACGCGACTGCCCTTGTTATATTTCAAATGTAAGCATCATAAAATATCTCTTCCTTTATTAGCAAGAGAGATTTACCTATTTAAATCATTTGCCATTTCAGTGATCTTGGAAGCCAAGGTTTGAAAGGGTATATCAGCGACAAAATTATTCTTTTGACAAACTTAGTAAGCCTGTAAGTATCGTCTTAAAATTCTACTTTTCTATAATTGTCGGTCTAAATGCTGTCAGTTGTGACATCTACTAGCTCGTTCTCATCTCACTTGGTCTATTCTGTCAAATCTGAAGAATCAGTTCTTGCATATAAAATTTGACCTTCTCATGGTTCTTCAGAATCATAATAGTTTTTGTTTTGCTTTGTTCTTTTCGTCAAATGAACAGAAATCTTAGTTCTAACTCATTGGGGGGCACGATACCACCTGGGCTCGGTGAAAATTCTCTTACCCGACTGTAAGTATGATTGTTTTCTTTTACTCGTTCAGTTGCAGTGTCTATCTATGCTTGCAAAGTTAATGAAAAATTTTGTTTGTTGAGGTTCGAATCTGTATTCCTACAAATGGATAACGTAGGAAAAAGGGAAGACGAAAAAGGAAATAATCTTATCCAAAGTTAATGAAAAGTTTTGTTTGGAACCATCATTTTCAAATTTCTCTTTAGTGTTACAAGTGAAGCTATAGTTTTATTTTATGTGGGTATTATTTTGTATTACTTCTTTTAACGAAATGATTTGGTGTTCATAAATAGCAGCATCTTTCAGTGATTATTTATGCTAAAATGTATCTGACTTTTGTAGGGATTTGTCAAATAATGAGTTAACAGGATCTATTCCAGATAGCTTAGCATCTCCAAATCTGCAGCTTGTGTGAGTATTCTGCTCACCCTCTTTCCAATACCTTTTTCTAACTTTTTTGGTCTTCTTATTTTACTATGTGGTTTTAATACGCAGTATAAAAGCTTTAATTTTAGTTTAAAATTTTAATTTCTGTGTGTTCTTAGTTTGGGTTAACACTTTTCTCTTAGTGGTCTTAGTTTGGGTCATCACCTTTTCTCTTCTATCTTATCAGGCTACTGAACGACAACTTACTGGATGGACGAGTGCCTGAAGAAATTTATTCAATTGGTGTGCATGGTGGAGCCATCGAGTATGTAAACTTCCATCTATATATTTTGAAGTGCTCATTCTATCTGTCACCACTCGATTTTTCACGAGATGTGGCTGGTTAAAAACTTTAAAACATGAAAAGACACGTAAATATAGATGGTAAAACTTTTCGCATTTAAGATGAAACATAAATACATTTTATTTACAAATTCAAGTTAAAGTTTGAATTCATAGGACCCGGTAATAAAACAACTTAAAAATATTAACGAGTTGAAAATTGTAGTTCTATATGACACCTACTTGACCAACTCCTTTTCACTTGACAAACATGAGAGAACTTGAATTAGTACAAAGACTTTGCTATGATAAGGTACTACACTACTTCTTAACTTGTTATGGTTCTTGTGGCAAGTACTTAGGCCCTTAGGTTCTATTCTTGAGTTATGAGTTCTTGTCATGATCTAACCTCAGGACCTTGGTTTTGAGGTTTCAACCTTGGTTATGATTTAAAGACCTTAGTTCTAAGGTTTTGGGTTATTCTCTTCCGAACATGGATCAGATCCATGTTCTAGTTCTTGACCAATGTTTTGTTCTTGGTTATGCTTTTGTTCTATTCTCATTTTGTTCCCCAAGACACTCTCCCTAGGACTTACGGTACAAGTCACGAACCTGACAACTTGCGTCTGAGGCTTAATACGTTCCTAGCGACACAGTCTTATCCTACGTCCAAGGCTTCATGCGTTTCGAGCGACGTAGCCTGAATCTGCATCCAGGGCTTCATACGTTCCAAGCGACATAGTCTAAATACTTACGCTCAAGGCTTTTTTTGTTCCAAGGAGTGTAGTTTGAAAATCTACATCCAATACTTCTTGCGTTCCAAGCAATGTCGCCTGAGTCATGAGCATGCTATACCGTGGGAGGTCTAGGGGTTTCTTGAGTTTCTGAGTTTGGGGACCTTGGTCCATTATCTTTGAGTGGTACCTAGCATTTTGCTTATCTCTATAGATGTAAGATTGTGTTGGTCTTTCTCTTAGTTCTGGTTCTTAGAGCATTCTATAAATTCCAAGGCTTCATGCATTTCGAGTGACGTAGTTTGAATCCGCATCCAGGGTTCTTAATTTCTTGAGGCATAGGTCACATAACATACATTCTTAAGCTCTACTTAATTCTCTTGAATTATGAACCCATCATGGTAACATGCATGAGCCATTGAAAATATTATGAAGTTATTCTGCGTTCTTTAGAAAATTCTAGAAAAGTCTTGGATCTTAGGTAAGGGTCATTTACTTCCATCGTGGGTAATGTATTTGGATTCAAGGCTCTGCATGCTCTACGTCAGGAGGATTTGCAAATCCCTACTGCTTATATTAGAACTTTCCAAGGCCTGCCTCATGGTATTCAGGTTGAAAGAGATAAATTGAACAAGTATGGTCGCCCTCTATTGGGATGTACTATTAAACCAAAATTGGGATTATTCGTTAAGAATTATGGTAGAGCAGTTTATGAATGTCAACGCGGTGGACTTGATTTTACCAAAGATGATGAAAACGTGAATTCCCAACCATTTATGCGTTGGAGAGACTGTTTCCTATTTTGTGTGGAAGCCATTTATAAATCACAGGCTGAAACAGGTGAAATCAAGGGACATTTCTTGAATGCTACTGCGGGTACATGCAAAGAAATGATGAAAAGGGCTATATTTGCTCGAGAATCCTTGGGCTTTACTTATGCCCTAACTTAGTTTAGGTTTCCAATTTGCTCCGAGTAACTTGAGATCTTGAATATATTTTTATGTCCATACAAATAGGTCTTACCCAAAAGTAACAAGTCATTTGGAGGATGTTTAGATCTTGAGATGTCTTAAAGAGTCCTATGGGCATTTTCGTCATTTTACCCTCTAATCTTTGATTTAGACTCTAAACGTCTTCCATGACTTTATTTTACAAAGTCATTAATCATCATGATATAAGACCTATTACAAACGTTTCATGCCATTGGGAGGTCATTTAGGTCTCGAACCGAAGGTAACTGTCATAGGGATATTTTGGTCATTTGTATCATTTGTTGATTTAGCCACTTATCTTTATCCAAGGACCACTAAATTTCATGTATTCCCTTTACATGTCAAGTTATTATCTGATTTAAAATTTCATGGACAATTGAGTTTGTTTAGTTGGTTATTTTGACCTTACTTGAATCTCGAGTAATTCGCTCGATTCAGGGCCTTAACTCATGGTTCTTGTTGTTTTTCTTTTTCATTTTCGTTCATACTTGGTTTAAGGTCTATATTAAAATCCGAAGGATTTCTACGAGTATTTCTTAATAAAAGCCTTAGATGACTACTTACCTCGGTGTTGACGTTTAGGTCCTCGGTTCTCAAGCTTCTTGTATTCAAATTGCTCCAATTTTTTTTTTTCGATCCATCTCTTGAGTCAGTTTTAAGAACTATAAAAAAAATTCATGAGAACTGGTTTAGGAGGGGTTTAAATTGATAAAAAACTGTAGAAAGGTCAGCATAGCTACCTTTGACTTTTATTGGTTAAAGTTTGATCTTTTATTTGGGACTTGTCTTCACTATTTTTCTCATCGTATACCTCTGGTTTTTCCCTTGTACAACTCTATATAGATCTTAAATTGACTTAATTTCTTTACAAAACGTTTAGATGAAGTTTTAAAGAAGCAGAGACTAATTTTATACCGTTTCATGATATGTAGCTTGAGTTATAACCTTCAAAAGTTCACCGGAAAACATGTTTTTTTGTTGGAATAAATCCATTTTTTTTTATTGGCTAGGATGTTCTAGACCTTACCAGGCCCCAATCCTTCATGAAACTGGTTGGAAATCTCATATGAAACATGTAGGAGTTGGTAGGAGGAAAAATAATTAACCATAGCCCTCAAATTTAGAAGAGACCGAGGAAGAAAACCCCATAATCTTAAAGCTTCAAACTTGAGTTTTAGGAATTCTCATCACTCGATTCTTGTCTTAAAACATTGCACAAAAATTCTTATTTATAGATGAAGCTTGCATCTTTCCATAATCGTGCTGAATTTTCTCTTTCTATTTTGAACTTTTCTGGAATACTCGTTGGAAATATCTACTCCGATAAGGGTGCTGTCGTCATTGGAATTTCAACCTCTAGATCTAAAGAACTTCGAGTCTTCTTGAACATATTCAAATTTCAGCTCAATCCAACGGTTGGATGTGAAGATACATATGATTTTATACTGCTGGACTATTCTAGAACCAAATCTGCCTGTAGATTTTCTTCGGTGGCATTTTCATAATTAGGAGGAACTGCTGGCATTATTGTAATTTGTCACTTTTTATTATTTTTTCTAAAGAATCCAAACTTTTTCAAAAAATCCTTTACCCTTTGTTAGTCATTTCCCCCTCCTTAAGCACCTTGAAATTCCTTTACTGGGGGAGTTCCTTGAAATTTGGAAAAATGATCTTTTTTTTTTTTTTTTTTTTTTTTTTTTTTTTTTTTTTTTGTCCTTTATGCTTACATTTTCCTTTCTAATCTTTTTCCAAAGGCTTTAAAACCTTACATTTATTTGTTATGACATCGAAATTACTTACTCAGGGCCCTCGTTCTTGCTTGAATCCCTTTAGAGATGCTTGGTCTCGACCAAGTATGTACACCCTTCAAGCTTTAAGACAAGTATACCTCAGGATTCTAAGTGTTTATCTAACTTGTTACTGTACAAGCTAAGACTCAAGATAACTTTAAGAACCCTAAGGGACAAAAGGGACCAGTAGTAACCCTAAAGGCTCATGATACCAAGTGGAAAGAACTAAGGTTATAGACCCCCAAAAGAACTGCCTCAAGAAAGAAGAAAAAAAAAAAAAAAAAAAGAAAAAAAAAATCCTTACAAGGACTAATGGTAGATACCAGGTTAAGGAAAATCTTGTAACGAAGAAGGGTTTAAGCCCCTAATAACCCACTGACAAGCCTTATATAAGAAGGAACCAGAGAAATCTTTCAGATACAACCTTGGAGGAACAAGATTGATCATGTCAAGGCTTGTTGTGTACAAGGAAAGAAGATAAGTCTTAAGATATAATCAAATGCGAGGAAGCTGGTCATCTCAACAAAAGACGTTGAGAAGACAATCAAGAGAAACAAATTGTGAAATAAGTACTTGGCCTCAAGATATAAGTTAAGGACTAAGGCCACAAGGACAATTATAAAGACAAGCCGGAGAAGGACAAAATTGGAAAAAGACCCTCAAGCAAAATGGAAGAATATGATTAAGAATAAGTACCTCCAAAGACAAGTTAAAAGTAATGAACTTTCGGGACTGAAAGTTCTAAAGAGGGGAAGAATTTGTAATACCCGAAGTAAGGTTAAAATAACTAAGGTGAGTTGAAGGCACCATGTAAGGTCTAAAGGATCCAAGGAAAGGAATTAAAGGATTCAAACAAGTACAAATGTCGTAACCAGGTAATTTCAATGTCATAACAAATGATTATATGAGATTTGAGGCTTTTGGAAAAAGGTCTTAAAGAAAAAAAAGTAAGCATAAACGGGCAAAAAAAGTCGTTTAAAAAAGGAATTTCAAGGTGGTTAAGAAGGAAAAAATGACCAACAAGTATGAAGGATTTTTAGAAAAGTTTGGATTTTTCCATAAAAAAAATAATAATAAAATAATTTTTAAAATGGCAAATTACAAAAATGTCCTTGAAGTTCCTCTTAATTACAAAATGCCACTGAAGAAAATTTGGAAACAAATTTGGTTTTAGAGTCGTCCTCCTGTTTGTATCTTCACATCCAACCCTTGGATTGAACTTAAATTTGAATATGTTCAAGAAACTCGAAGTTCTCTAGATCCAACGGTTGAAATTCAAGACCAATGTCGGCAAAACTCTCATCGGAGTACATATTTTCGACAAGTATTCCAAAAAAGTTTAAAACAAAAAGTGAAAATTCACCACCATTCTAGAATAATTAATGATGGTGCAAGTTTCATCTAAAAATAAGAAATTGTGGGCAATGTTTTAAGACAAGAATTCGAGAATTCCTAAAACTCAAGTGGGAAGCTTTTAGTTTATGGGTTTTTGTTTCTCGGGTTTCTGGGCTATGGTTAATCATTGTCCCTCCTACACATTCCCTAAGAGATTTCCAACCAGTTGCACGAAGGAATCAAGGCTTGATAAGGTCTAGAATTTTCCGACCAATAAAAAGTTTTCTAGGTTTATTATGGGAAGAACATGTTTTCAGGCGAACTTTGTAAGGTTATAACTCGATCTACAAACTACAAAACATGATGAAATTGGTCTCTACTCCTTTGAAACTCCATTTGAACGTTTTGCTAAGAAATTGAGTTAATTCATGGTCTGTATAGAGCTGTAGGGCAAAATGAGAGGTATATCATAAAAAAAAATAGTGATTTTCCAGCCAGGAAGAAGATGAAGCCTAGAGTCAAAGGTCAAACATGGACCAATACAAAACCAAGGGAGCCCTTGCCTTTCTACACCTTTTGATCAATTTGGACCCCTTCCAAACCGGTTCTCATGAATTTCTTTGGGGTTCTTCAAACTGGACTAAAAAATGGATCTAATGAAAAAATTTAGATTAATTTGGATACCAGAAGCTTGAGAACAGAAGACCCGAATGTCAACATCGAGGTAAGTAGCTATGTTGAACTTTTTTGAAGAAATACTTGTAGGAATCATTTGGATTTTAATATGGACCTTAAACCAAGTATGAATGAAAGGTCTTGAATCGAGCGAATGGCTCGGGATTCAAGTAAGGTCAAAATAACCAAGTAGATGAACTCAGCTGCCCATGAAATTTTAAATCTGAGAATAATGTGACATGTTATAACATGTTAAAAGAATACATCAACTCTAGGTCATTAGATAAGGATAAGTGTCTAAATCAACAAAATGACCAAAATGCCCTCATGACATGAAACTTTGTAATAGGTTTGTTTCCTGATGATTGACGACTCTGTAAAATTTGTAAGTCATTAGAACAGTTTAGAGTTTTAACGAAAGATTAGAGGGTAAAATGACCAAAATGCCCCTATAAGTCTAAACATCCTTCAAATGACTTGCTACTTTTGTAACGCCTATTTCTAATGACATAAATTTATGATTTGAACACATTATGACTTCATGATATTTTCAATGACTCATGCATGTTATTGGGTTCCTAATTCATAAGAATTAAGTAGAACTTAATGTATGACCTATGCCTCAAGAAATTAAGAACCTTGAAAATTTATAAAATGTTTTAAGAACAAGAACGAAGGGATATACCAACCCGAGAAATAACATATGCCTCAAGAAATTAAGAACCCTAGAAATTTATAGAATGCTTTAAGAACGAGAACCAAGAGAAATACCAACACAAGCCCTACATCTACAGAGATAAGCATAATACTAGATACGGATAATGGACTAAGGTCCTCGCACTCAAAAACTCAAGAAACCCTAGACTTTCCATGGTATAACATCGCTTGGAACGCAAGAAATCTTGGATGTAGGTTTTCAAACTAGGTGCTTAGAACGTAAGAAGCTTTGAGGGTAGGTATTTAGATTATGCCACTTGGAACGTATGAAGCCTTGGACATAGGTTTTCCAACCATATCACAAGGAACGCATGAAACCTTGGATGCGGGTTCAGACTACGTCATTCGAAACGCATGATACCTTGGACATAGGTTAAGATTGTGTTGCTTGGAACATATTAAGCCTTAGACACAGGTTGTCAAGTTCATGACTTGTATCGTAAATCCTAGGGGGAGTGTCTTAGGGAACAAAACAAAAACCAAACAAAAACATAACAACTCATGGGTTTTTCATGGACAGTACTGGGCGACACGGGTATGCTAATATTACACTCCAGCCCATGTGTCGGAGGTTGCATTATGCACCCACTATCCGTAAATGACATAACATGGGCACGGGAGGGCCAATGACTTGATTGAACTTGGATTGATGGATGTTCGAGATGTCCCAAGATTACGAACGACACATGGGCCCGTTCTTGATGGCTGACGACACCCTATGACTTGGAATGGCATCAAAACATGAGGACCATGTTAATTGGGAACCAAAATGATGTTGGATGTGACGTTGCACATGAGGGACCTTGGCTCCGAGTAAAGGCAAGGTCGAGCCGAATAACTTGACCTAGTGTAAAGGCAAGTCGGTTGTGTCGCAAATGATTGAACATGCACGTGCAGGCAGCGTGTGTGTCCGAACAAGCTTAGATTCTGCATGAGCGATGTTCAGATGGTGCAAACAAATCTTGCCTAAGGTCCGACAAAGCTACAAAGTCGGGCGAAAAATATACAGGGCTTAGGTTCCCCTCAAGATTGGTTGTGAGCGTGTCAAGATCACGACGCCACACGGTTGAAAAAGTACAACCATGTACTCAAAATGTTTGAATAGAGATTACATTGCTACATTGAAGGAGGTTTTCCAGAATCAATCTTTTGGTGGTAGGGCCAGGTTTTGTGGCAGGCAGGTTGCTAATCTGCTTCTATAGGTTGCTAATGTAACCCGTCATGAACAACTTGGAAACTTGGGGTGGTGTAAGCAAGGAGGAAAAGAAATTGGCTATCTCTCTTTCCAACTCTATGCCCCCAGAAATAGTAACTCCATTGAGACCGAGTTTTTCCTTCAACCATATAACTCCTAATTTCTGTAGCTTCTTTTTCTCGGTTCATTTATGTACCCTCTTTTACTCGACTTCACAAAACCCCACTCCCTATCCCTTGAAAGATCACAGACACCCATAACATCTTCCGACCAGATTGAATATTTTAACTACAGAATTGAATGAATGAAGTTGATAGGTCCATGTAATGAAGGTGCCTCCAAGTTCATAGAGCATTTGGAATCGTTGTTTTCTCAGAGACAAAATGTCCCTAACATGCTTCCAGTTGAAATTTCCCTTTTAGATTACAGAACTCATGGATTTGACATCCGATAATTTTTAGATAAAGAAATCTGCATAAAAAATAAAATAAAAATGTTAGAACAGAGTAATCCTTTCAAACAAGAACAAAGCTTTCTTTTGGAATTGTTAATTCCAATCCATCGCTTGCATCTCCATGGATAAGCATCATGATTTTAGTTTATTGAATCAACATCTCTTTTAGCTTTCACTTGGTACAAATTTTACCCTCTTTGTAATTATAGTTTATCTTCCCATTTTCATTAGATTTGGGTAAAAGTAAAACGGAAGCTAGAGAATGAAAGAAATTAAAGCTTAATGATAAAATAACTTACCAAACATCAAATGCCTTAAATGCAATATGACACATTTTTTGTTTATATTTGACTTAAATAACAAAACTTACCACTACACACACGCACAAGCACAAGCACACAATATATGTTATACTTTTTTTTTTTTTTTTTTTTTAAAAAAAAAAACAATCAACATTAATTTTGTGTGCTGTGTTTTGTTTTTTTCCTTCAGTCTGTCTGGTAACAAGGGTTTATGCGGTGTGCCTTCCCTACCAACATGCCCTATATTCTGGGAAAATGGGCGGTTGTCTAAAAATGGTAAAATTGCAATAGGTGTATCATCCACCTTCCTTTTCTGTGCACTGCTGGCAGTGATCTACATATGCTGCATCAGAAGACGTCGAAATGATTATGATTTTGGGTTGCCGAGTGAATTAATTTGTAAGTATCATGTTCAAACACCTTTGATTTTCTCTCTTCTTTTTTGTTTACCCCCACCCTCAACTAATCTAACATTTTGCATGAAACAAGCAATTCTTATTTAGATTTATAGTTTCCTTTATGCTGTTTCTTCTTCTTACTTTATTGTTTTTCTTCAAATGTTACCAAACAGAAACTGAATCGAACAGTTATGTTTGGAGATGATGATAGTTTGGATGGTTGGTTTGAACTAAAGAAAACTTATAAAGGGAGACATCTTGGCCTAGTATTAGTTGGCTGGGATGAGCTGTGAAGGCAACCTTAATCCATCTTTGGTTCTCCCCAAAAAGGACTCTATTCGAGAAGTTTCTTGACTCGTTTTAGGTCGCCACAAACAAGGAATATTTCCATTCTAGGAAACACCAATGCTTTGTCCCAACATGGACACATTGTTTTGGAGAAAGTGTTCTTGTTAGACACATGGTAGACATGGATGTGTTCGAACATGCTTTGGGCACATGTTCGATACCCAAATAAAAGAAGTCATGCAAAGAGAGTGTTGGGACATGGAGTCTGATGCTTGTTTATAGTAAAAGATTTGGTAGGATATATATAGTAGATATTTCGTAAAGATCTGGTAGAGATATATGTGGTAGATATTTCGTAGGTCGTTGAATCTGTTAAAGCTATATTTAGTAATCGAAAACTATATATATATATTAGTGCTTTTCAAAATGTACTCTTCGTTCTCTTCTAAATACCTGAAGTTATCAATGAAACTTTTAGCCAATTTTTCTCCTTGAATTTTCTCTCCTATTTTTTGTGTTCATCTTGATCGAGCGTATGTTGTTGAGCGACCTAATAGAGAGAGGAATCAAGGATTCAAAAATAGAAAAACTTACCAAACATGAACCCCAACGTGTTCATATCCTACTTAATCAAACACTAATGTGTTGCCTTATCTATGTCCTGTTGTCTTAAACCAGTTGAATGACTATCATCTTACCCCCTTAGAAAAGCAAGCTTTTTTCACAAGGAAAGACCTTCTCGACCTTTTGAACCATTGAACTTCAAAAGGACTAATGGATTATTTCCTAGATGACGACCTAAATAATTAAAGGGAAAGGACCCAATCTCACAATCTGCTATGGAAGCCCATCTTTCAATCTTATCATCCCATCAACTAATACCACATATAGCTCTTATCCTTGTTAATATTCAAACACAAAATGATCTCAAACGTTGAAAGGATTGAATTAAGATTCACTATATAATCCTTGCTCGAATAAAAGATCATGCCTGAAATTTAGTTGTGTCGGTAAAATCTTTAGGTATTGAACGAAGTTGGTGAGTCCTAAAGATTCTCATGTGAGAAATTGTGGATGAATCTTCTGATGTAGGACAAAAAGTGGTGAACAATAAAGCTCTACTAGACATGCCAATCTAATGGAGGCTCAATGATCTTTGTTCAAGGAGAGGATTGCTAAGGGTCGGTGTCAAATATCCTACTATGATTGAGTGGTTATCATACATGTAGCAAGCCTTAGAAAGAAAGACGTGATGACTCGGATATCAAACAAGTTTGAAAGTTGACAAGGAATAAGGATAAGATAGGCAAGGAAGTACACTTGGATATCAATGAGGTGGTGTGCTCTAGAAAAAGTAGACAATATCATACCATTATAGAATTATGAAGAGGTATATTGTCTTAACGTCTAACCATGCATGAAAAATGTTTTTCTTAAATTCTGACCTCATGAGAAGTATGTACTTGCGTTTCATGCATCCGAATTGTATGCTGCTGTCTAGTCTCTATATTCGTAATCAGATTATCTAAGCCCGGACTGCGACTTTTTTTGTTTATGGTTATGATTTCTTGCTAAGAACTGTGTTTTAGTTTTAATTTTTTAATTTTTATTTTACACAAGGGATCATTTTGGTTGAATTGTGTGCTAACATATGCAACTGCTTCTGATAACTATTCTCCAGCTCTTGCTGCCAAAAGGAACAGGTATCAGAGGCAGAAATCCTTAATGCTCCTGGAAATGGAGAGTCAACACGCCAAGGGATTATCACCTTTCAGTCCTCTCAACTGAGTTATGCCGCAAAAAACAGGAAACAGAGAGACTTTTGAAACCGCAACCGACCTTTATAATGCTAACTAACTTAAACACGACCGCACAGGACGCCTAAACAGAATACAATCATCGGCTTTGGTGCTGAAATGAGACACAGAATAATGTGGAGAATCTGTAAGCAAGCATTGTATCAGAGAGAGCAATTACATCTTTTTTGATGAATTGAACAGTAAGAAGTTTGGTATGTAGCATTTGATATATGATTGGTATCCATTTGGAAAGCACAGATCATTATTCTATGTAATGGGATGTCTCCATAACATAACATGTAAGTTCTGTACCAAAAATGTATATACACTATTTTTGGTGGATAGCAGTCAGTTTTCTCATGAACTGCTTGTTGTAAGTTTGAATTTCCACGAATCTGTTTTTCCACCATTCATTTCATTGTCTAAGGTTTATTTCATTTTCTCTTTGGATATTATTTAAATTAGTTGATATACAGGAGGATTGAATAACAATGCAATCACTCGATCCAAATGAACACAAAAAACAAAAGAAAATGTAATGAATGTTATTGACTAAAAGTTTATATTGATGATTTCAGGTATGTCCAGCAAGAGAATATTGAAAATGCAGCAAGTACATATATAGTGTATATATATATGTGGTTTCAATTGAAGATATATAACTTTATCAGATATAACCGCTTACTATATATAACTATCTAGCATATACATCTTTATTAGTTTTTTTTTTTTTTTTTTTTTTTTTTTTTTTTTTTTATCATTTTTCATATATAATTTTATTATTTACATTAGTTTATTATATATAGTTTTACTATCTATAACAATTGAATAAGTTATAAATTAGCGGTAGGCTATGAGACAATTAACCCATCTCGAAAATTTCATTCATTCTAGGTTTGGAAAGGAAGATACCAAATAAGCATTAAATGTAGAAGATTTTTGTTGTAGAAGATTTTTGTTGGCATGTATCATTCAGTTGAAGGAAAGAGAGTTGAATTAAGGTAAAGAAAGATGGCAAATTTAGTAGAAGAACTAAATCTATTTGAAATGAAAATGGGATCAAAATAGGAACTAAAATCTCATTCTTGAACAAAGGATTGATGTTTTTTGTAATAGTCAAAAGATGTCAGAATCCCAGTGGCTGCAATACTTATATGTTTGTGGATTGCTGAGAAGATGCCCAACCCTTTTACATTTCAATATATATATATATATAGTAATTTATTGGCGTGACAAAATTGAAATTATTATTTAGTGAAGTTTATTGGAAACATGGCCCAGTCTTCTGCTGCAACTTGTGTGTCATCGTGCTCTGCTGTTTCCTCCGACTCTGCCTTCATTCATATTTCAAGGTTTCCCATTACAAAGAAAAGAAAAAAAAAAAAGGTTACCATTTCACAACAACAACACACGGAATCACGGATCTCCACAATGATATGATATTATCCACTTTGAGAATAAGCTCTCGTGACTTTTATTTGGGCTTCTCCAAAAGGCATCATAACGATGAATATAGTATTCGTCACTTATAAGACCATGATTATTCTCTAAATTAGTCAATATGGGACTCACTCCCAATAATCTGTCTCCAACCGGTTGATTCCTCGCTCACTCCTTTAAGCTTATTATTAACACACAAACACCCTTTGGTTTGGGTTCGGATTGAACCAAATCAAAAGCCAAAAAAACAAACAAACTGTGTGTATGAAAAGTCAGTGAGAGAGAATGTAAGCAATGTGATTGGATGGGTGAGGGAGTTGAAAATTCTCCAATCCAATTTTTTCAAACACAACTTTTAAAAAAGGAAAAAGAAAAAGAAAAGTTATAAGCTTTTGCATGAATTTAAATGGTTTGTAAATGCCCACATCTGATGTTTACAAAAGGCGAGGAATTGGTCAGTGTGAAGTTCGCTGTTAAAAACGAATTAAAAGGAAAAAAAAAAAAAAAAAGTGTCTGTTTTTTTTGACTTTTGAGGCCAAACCCATCTGTCCATGCAACCCTACCAGTTGACTTCACTCCACACTTCATTCCATTCCATGTGTTCTTCAACTAAACCTATTCTCTTCTTTGCTTACCATTACAAACCATTCTCGCCTAACTTGGTAAAAAACGCACCACATAACTATCTATTGGGTATTATTAGAACCGCAAGTTGATTACCTAAAACAAAAGAGGTTTACATTCGTTTTTAGACTAACGCTCCATTCGATCGTATTTGGAACGGAAATAAAATTGTATTTTACGTTGTATATGAGATTTATAATTGTATTGAATATTTGTTGAACATTAAATATTATTTCATGTTTTTTTTTTGTTTTTTTTTTTTTAGCTTTTGAGGGTTTGAGGAGACATAATTTGACCATATAAACAAGGATTCCTTGAAGCCATCACATGTAACAAGTTGGATTTAAGATTATAAATTGAGTTAAGAAATGTTTTATTTAAAAAAAAAAAAAAAAAAAAAAAAAAAAAAAAAAAAAAAAGTTTGTGATGAAATTTCAAACTCACATGTTTGTTGGAATGGAAAAGGCCATAAATGTCTTCAAGCACACCACCCAAATATTTGACTTTATCTAACATTACCAATTATTTCCATCATAACCCAAATACCTTTTGTTTACCAATTTTATGCAAATAATATTATGACGCCTTTAATTTCTGGTTAAATATAATCCTTCTCTTGTGGGTTTTGTTGACCTTTTAAGTAGACCTGGTGGGAATTTATTACCTAATTTATTACAATAATAAACAAAAAAAATTTGGGAAATCAATGGTATTTGCAAGTGGCCAGCCATTGGTTCGCCAAGTGGCCAGCTTTTATTTGACTTCTGTGTAATGAGTTCAATTTTACTCAACTTGGCCTATTTCTAATTCTTTCTTTCTTTTTCTTTTTTTTAATAATAATAATAATAATATTATTATTATTATTATTGAGAGAGATTTGAGGCTACACGGTATTAAAATAATAATAATAATAATTTAATTAAAATATTATATAAAATTAACACCGTCAGCATTCCAAGAGATTGGCAAAGGGAGGAATCAAATGTGAGGGTTGTCGTAACTAAGCATCTGTGGGCACCGTAGAATTGCTTAAAATCTGTGTCGTGAGATTTAAGGAATGGCGGGGCCCACTTGACGACTATTGGTGGTCAACCATCATTAGTCAATGAATTTTTGTACACAGTTGTGTGGTCCATGCTCTACCTTATCCTTTTCCCCTTTACTATGTTGTTTCCTCTTAACATTTTTTTTTTTCTCTTTTTCTTCTCTTTTTGCTCCCTAACTCAAACTTAATTATTTATATTAACTGTACTTCAATTTTAATGAATTTCAATACAAATTAATATTTAATAATAATGAATTTTAATTATTCTACTAATAACATAAAATTTTAATAATTAAAATTAATATAAATACTTGTTGAAACTGGGAAATTGGTCTAAATATTTAAAAGTAATGTATATAAAAAAAAAAAAAAAAAATCAATATTATCATTATCGTAATCATAATTGTTGTTATCATGTTAGTCCTTTTCAAAAGAAAAAGATATGCTTCCTTTTATACTAGTCTAAATATTTGAATATTTTTGTGTGATAGCATTATTTTCAGATTAAAGAAAAAGCTTCTGCATAATAATAATAATAATAATAAATTAATAAATAGTTTTAAAAATTATAATGAATTTGTTGAGAATAAGGAAAGTAACTAAAATTAACTAATCCCATGTTGGTGTAAATATTCAAACACAAATATATTTTAAAACGAAGACTCACATGTCCAATAGAAAAGTACTAAGCTAATTGCTTACTACATCAGCACTACTTCAAATCATCTTATTATTTTTATTTTTTTTATAGACTCGAATAGAGAAATTAAGTATCAATTATGGTTTGGTCCGTTGTTTCCTAATTTTGTTTGTTGGAGTTTTTTCTTTTTGATCCAATTTTACTGGGTAAAAGAAATTTGAGAAGTCTACAAATTTATTTTAGAATTTTTTTATTTTGGCTGGTTTAAGATTGACTTGGACCAATGATGAATCGGTTCAAAGCGTGTCATATTTTTCTGCGTGGAAAATTGGTGAGAAGGTTCAAGTACAATAAAAATTGAAAGGGTAAATTTGAAGGAGCATAAAATAGAAATTTATTTTATAGTTTAAGCAATAATAATATTATTGGTAGTGGGATGTAATAAAAAAAAAGCAATTTGATCACGTGCGATTTAAGCCCAAAATGGGGTGAACCAAAGCAATGAAATGATTCATTATTTTTGTTGAATTTATTTAAATTGGGTGCCCAAGTGGAACACACCCCACGAAGCTATCTTCTCCAACCACCCTGTGATATGATTGTATTCAAACACATTTTGTTTTCTTGTTTTTGTTTTTAATTTATGTTTTGAGTTTATTATATATTTTAATTTTGAAATTAGAAGATAAGTGAAATAATTGAGTAAAGGGAAGTTGATGAAGCATATCTAGAAACCAATAAAAGCAACCCAATACCATTCATTGTAGGAATTAAAATATTGGTTCAGGAAGCCGCAATCAGTTTTATAAAAGAAAAAAGCAGTCTAAAATTGGGTTATAAAAGGCATGCCCAAATAAAAATACATTTTATTCCTTTTCAACCTTTTAAGATTTCAGTTTCCTTGTGATAAAAAGAAGAAAAAAAAAAAATATATATATATATCTTAATAATGGAGCCCACAATTTTTGACTGTTCAACCTTATCATCACTCTCAGATTACAATGCGATAATGATCTCCAATTAATTATTATATATATATTTTTTGTTAACATTTTTGCCTTTTTCATCGTCTTTCTTATTCCTTTATTCCAAAAAAAAAAAAAAAAAAAAAAAGAAAAAAGTTTTCAGATGCAATCTTGTGTGTTTTTTCTTTTAATTTTTTCAGAAAATAGTTATTTTCATTTGGATTTTAAAATTAAAATTATATATTTTATAATTGAGGAAAACTTAAAATTTAGTTAGTTTTAAAAATTAGATAAAGTGCCGTTTTTTTATTAAAAAAAAAAAAATATATATATATATATATATATATATATATATAATTAAAAGTAAGTAAATTTTTAATTTTTACAGTTTAAAAATATTTAAAAAGTGAGAAATATGAGATTTGTAATTGGTGGGAGAGGACAAACGATGAGGTGTCGGAGCAATCTGAATTGATATAAAAAAAAAAAAAGAAAAAGAAAAAATGTCAAATCCAAACACACTTGCCTGAGAGTGCCGACATCTTCTCCTTCTCATTATTTACATTAACATAATATTATTAAAGAAAATATATTGTTGTTTTTTGTTTATAGAAAAAAAAAAGGTAATGTGAAAATGAGCATTCGGTATCTAAAATCGAGATAGTGATAGAGATTTGATGAATACGTGTGTGGGGGCATCAAAACAGATAAGCCATATCAATTTCAATTTTATCTTATATTATATTAAATATATATCGAGAGAGAGAGAGAGAGAATGTGACAAAATTATCTCACCCCAAAAGAAAGAAAGATTTTGGATTTTGGGTTTTGCTCAATATCCTTTTTCATTGCCTAAATCATAACTTTTAACTACATTTTTAGAATTATTTTTTTAATCATTGTTTTATTGATTTGGTTGGATCAGATCAACTTTTAGTTTCATGATTTACTTGAAAGAGTGAGTCTTGTGCTTGTTGATATGCTTGGAAGATTTGATTAAAATTTTGAAGTCATTTATCCTTCCAATGTTTTTATGTTGGGTTCAAATTATTTAGGTTTTGAAGTTTTCTAATAATTTTCTGGAAGGTTGGGGTGATTATTATTTGAATTTTTGAAATTGGAGAGAGGTGTTGTATTTGTAGAGTTTGACATGAGTTAGAGTAGGATGAATTTTGTGAGAAGGCATTCATGAATTTGGATTTGAATTTTATTTAAATTTGACAAAAAATTTATATGTCCCAAAATTTGACCAAATTAAGTTTAATTATTTGGCGAAATGATGGTAACGAAAATATGTGGCCGTTTTGAAATCAAAGAATTTAAGTGAAAAAAAAAAAAAAAAAAAAAAAAGGGGGAAATTGTGGGTGTGGCGTAGGGTTTAGGGAGAAAACCACGCGGGTTGAAATTTAAAAATAATTAGGGAGAGGAAAAGTGAATTGGATTGGAAAATTGGAAAATTGGAATCTCACACCGAGTGGGCCCCACCCGTGAAACTACTATTTTGTCTCCTCTCCCCATTTTGCCCCTTCCACTCACTTTCCCACTCCCACTCACTTTCCCACTCCCACTTTCCCACTCCCACTCGGAGTTAATATTCCTCAACGCTCCCTCGCTCCCTAAACCCTTGCTCTACTCCCCACCATCTCCACCCTCCATTTCCATCACTTTTTTGGGACATTAACTCAGAGTGGAATCCAAATTATGGGTGATTTATGGGTCTCCCATATTTTCATTTTTAACCCCCATTGCTTTCTATTTCAGGTCCACATAGAGGTAAGGGCAAAGAAGGAGCTGTGGGGGGGATGAACTTGTAAAACTCACACAAATGCCCCAACTCAATTCAGGTCCACACTCATGTGATGTTCACATAAAACTGGGCCCCTACTTCATCTCTCTCTCTCTCTCTCTCTCTCTCTCTCTCTCTCTCTCTTCGACTTGTCCCACATACCCATATCATATATCTCCCACACCTATAATATTTGGATTCCATCCCTCCCCCTTTCTTTATTTTATCATTTCATTATTTATTTATTTATTCATTCAAAATCAAATAAATAATAAAACCCCGTATATATATATATATATATATATATATATATATATATATATATATATATTCCACCCCCACCCTGATACCCTCAATTTCCATTTATTTCTCCCTTCAATTCAATCCCCACTTATTCAAAACTCAGATGGACACAACAAGCTCTTTAGACGACAGCGCCGCCAGTGACTCCACCTCCGTCTCTCCCGTCACCCCATTACTCTTCCACTCCTCCTCCTCCTCCTCCTCCCCCGGAGTACCCCACGACGCCGAATCCCGGAAGCTTCCATCTTCCCGTTTCAAAGGGGTCGTCCCTCAGCCCAACGGCCGATGGGGGGCTCAGATTTACGAGAAGCACCAAAGGGTCTGGTTGGGCACATTCAACCACGAACACCAGGCCGCCAAAGCCTACGACATCGCCGCCCTCCGCTTCCGCGGCCGCGACGCTGTCACCAATTTCAAGCCCGGCGCCTTCTCTTCCGTCGACGCCGCCTTCGAGGCTGACTTTCTCAACTCCCACTCCAAGCTCGAGATCGTCGACATGCTCCGCAAACACACCTACAATGACGAGCTCCAGCAAAGCAAGCGATACGGTGGAGGAACGACGACGACGACGACGGCAGCGGCGGCGCACTCTCTCCAGAACGCGGCGTCGGAGTCGGACCGGGAGGTGCTGTTTGAGAAAACCGTGACGCCGAGCGACGTGGGGAAGTTGAACCGGCTGGTGATTCCGAAGCAACACGCGGAGAAGAATTTTCCATTGGGGGAAGGGATGGGTTCGGCCAAAGGACTACTCCTGAATTTCGAGGATATGGGAGGGAAGCTGTGGCGGTTCCGGTACTCGTATTGGAACAGCAGCCAGAGCTATGTGTTGACCAAGGGATGGAGCCGGTTCGTAAAAGAGAAAACCCTCAGAGCCGGGGACGTGGTCCGGTTCCTACGCTCGACCGGCCCGGATAAGAAGCTTTACATCGATGGCAAAGCAGGCGGAGTGAAGCCGGTTCAAGTGGTAAAGCTATTTGGAGTGAATATTTTGGAAGTGCCGGTGGGGTGGTGCGGGAAGAGAGACAGAGAAGGCCTGTCGGAATTAGAAAGGGCGAAGAAGCAAAGAATAACCAAAGCATTGTAACACGTAATTAATTACATTTTCTTTTTTTTGCTAATTAATTAAAATTGTAATTTTTGAACAACAACAACAACAACAAGCATTCAAACCTTGGAAGCTATGTTAATTATTTGGTCCTGCGTCTTGTTTCAATCTCGTGGCCGATTAAACAAATATGTCTCTCTGTCTCTATTTTATTGTTATTTTATTGTTGGGATAAAAATTTGTTTTTTTTTTTCCTCCATATTTGTTGGGATAAAAATTGTCTTTTGTTTTTCTTTATTTGGACTTATAATATTATTTTTCTATTATTTATAAAAAAAATATATGTATTTTTCAAAAAGCAAAAAATAAATATGATTATGAAATGTTTTGAGAATAAGAATGAAAGGAAAAGAGGGAGGGGAGGAGGGTATTAAAAGTATAATAATCGTAAAAGGAGAAATTATTCAATAAAGAATATAATCTTATTTTTCACTTTTCTTCATTAGATATACATCCAAATTTATTCCTCAATTCATACCAAAACTAAATACTCCACCTCACTTCTACACGCTTCTTAAAATTATATCATACAATGTTATATCCTAACATAAATGGGAAAATATAACTAACACATAAGCGTTCCAACGGTAAACTCACTTATCTTATTGTCCTAAGTCAAAATCACTAAATTTGAGTCGATGGTCGTTTAAGGCTCCTCGTCAGAAGGTTTGATTTGAATTGAGTTAATTTGTAAACTCCATTACCACATGTTACTGAGTAATCAAACAATAACTTGATCAAGATTGGTGGTAACTCAAAATTCAACGCCTACAGTCCATATCCTTGGTTAACCCCAATCCCTTCAGCTTCCTGGAGTTGAGATGGATGTTTCATGAAGAAGTCAAGCCTTGAGGAGGTGTTTATCATGCTGCCCAATAGACACATTTTTGTGTAAATTTTTCCATAGACCTGAGAGCTTGGATGAGGAAATTGAGAGGATCCATACAAATTCTTCCTTCCAAAACTCATCCATTTGCTTCATAGGGAGGAGAGGAAGGAAATTGATAAAGGAATAAGGGGTTCATATGGTTTGGGTCACCCAGCCAATAAAAAGTTGAAATGGGTTTTGCTCTGCCGTGAAAAATGACTTCCTTCAATATTTTTTACTATAAATATTTTATGCTACCATCTATGAGGGTACAAGGTTGGTGACTTCTTCTCCCTTGCAACACCATCTATAAATTCCATGAAGGAACCAAGCTTATGATAATTTTCTTAACTTAAAAGCTTATGAGAATGACGCAAACATGTCTTAGGCTTACTTTAGGGTCACAAACTTTACATTATACTACATCAAAGAGTGTTACAAGCCTTTATATTATACCATAGGGTTAGCCCATAAAAGTTAAGTATCAAGATGCTACCGGAAGGCCATGAACAAGTAAGTTCACCACACACTCACGCCTTAACAATGTCCTAAATGAACTCCAAAGGTCTTAAGATTTTACATGAGGCCTAATTTTAAGGTTATGAAGGACTATGAAGTTATCAAGGACCATGAGAGACTTCAAAATGATTGGAGCTTGTTTATGACCCAAATCAAGATTTGGGTAGTAAATGACTAAAATACCCAAGTATAATATTATGACGTTTTCAAGAACTCATTAGAATCTAACTATTATGAAACTTTATACGAGAACCATTTATGACCTTATGGATGATAATGTAAGATTTCAAGGATATTGGAACATGTTTGGAGTATAAACCAAGACTTAAAAAGAAGACGACTACCCTTAATGACCCCTTTACAACAATTCATTGATTAAATTGATGTAGGATTATTATTGATGATTTTATGAAAGACTCATGAAGGTTATATATTTATGATTCATACAGATTATGGCTACATGTTACGAGTTATGCCTTGCTTGTGCTTCAAGTCTTAGGAAATAACTCTTAACGCTCGAACTCAAAAACCTAAGAACCTAAGATGCTGTTCTAAGAATAAGAACCATGCAAAGATGGCAACACCCAAGCCTTAAGCTTGCTAGGACACAAAGGATGCTAGGTTCTAGTGTACCTAGACTCACCACACCTTAAGCTACTCTAGGCCTTTCGGGGTATTTCATGATTTCATGACTTAGACTATGCCACGAGTGACGCAGGAGAATGTCGAGGCCATAAAGATGTCGAATCTAAATCTTAACCTAAGGGCATGTCGAGACAATTATAGGTCAAATTTGGATCTCAATCCAATGAGATGTTGGAGCCACCATGATGCTAAATTTGGATCCTAATCCAAGGAGATGTCGAGTCACCATGGGTTGAATCCGAAATTTGAACACTAGTTTGAATTAAGGACATAGACTTTTAGGCTCATGTCTTGTACAATTATCACAGGAGGAGAGTCTTAAGGGATAACAAACAAGAAACCAAAACCAAAAACATGTATCGCATTCAAGACAAGAGTTACTTGGATTAGGGATTACAAGTCATATGCCATGGTTGTGCCTCAAGTTTTAAGAAAAAAATCCTTACGCATATAGCACAAAAACCTGTGAACCTAGGAGACGCTCTACGGACAAGAATCATACCAAGAAAGTTAGCATTCAAGAATTCACCACTCAGGCTCTAATCCCACCATGACACTTAGTAAGTGTTATTTTAATCCATGTCCTAAGTGACCCTTAACCTCCCACCACGAACTGCATCATGATTTCATGTTTTCCTCATCTAAATTAGATGCTCTATATCACGGTCATGTTTGTTCAGAGCGTGTTGTTCATGGTCGCATGTCGTTGAATACTGTACCCTTCATGTTGTAATGCTTTATCGCTTTCATTTACTGCTTTCATGATGTATAACTTTCTCTTTATATTTTCTAAGAGTATGACGTTTTGGAAAATCCATGTTTATGCTTGGTAAACTTAAAATGCCTCAAAATATACTATAAGTAGATGCAACTAGACATCAATTCTTCCTACCTCGAGTTATAAGCTATTTAAGTCATTGCATTGTCTTTCATCTAGTCTATAACATTACTTTCAACATTGCTTTCATTATTTCTTTCTAACTCTCTTTTGAAAATCTCAATGCCTCCATTTTCTAAAAATTTCTTCTCAAACGGGGTTAGAGGTTTGGGTATACGTTGTCAAGCCGGAGGTGACATAAATTTGAATTGGCTGAATCACTTGGTGGTAAGAGTGAGTGTAGCATAATCTCTTGTAAATGTCACAAGGAAAGCGCGATTGTGACACTCTGTGCCATGTTTTTCTTGGCAAGATGTCCTGTTCATATTTCCATATTTTCCTTACCTAGATGAAATGCCCTACATCATGTTATTTCAAGATGTATGCCATGTTTTATCAAGTTACTCTGCCCCATGTTATTTTAGGCTTGTCCTCATCATGTTTTAGGATGTCCGGGCCACGTTTTTCATAGGATGACATGTTTATGTTCATGATGTTCACTTGACATGTGATCTTTTAAATTTTTCATAGGGAGTAGTCTAGGGACATGTCAAGGACAAGTACCAAATAAACCATGCCAATTTCTTAATTAGAATAAGGGAGTATTATACCTTAGCATCCACCATGGACACGATTAAGAGTGTACAAGTAAGCTACTTGTTGAGTTTATACTCACTTCATGTATTCCATGTTTTTCAGGTAACTAAGAGCTGATTAATGATAGTAGCCAATTTGGAGCTGGAGCCATGGAGATCCGAATGTAGGAACCAGAACCTCCATTATTATTACGTTAATCATTGTTATTTTTGTTGACCGACATGTTTAAATTAAACTTTGTTTTAGACTTCGCGAGTATAATCTATTTGTGCTTTTATGTTTTAAATTTTTCTTTGTAAAATTTTATCACCTTTATCATTGTTGAGTTAGCCCCACTCATGGTTCATACTTTGAGAACCTTCGAAAGTTGGATCGTGACAAATTCGTATTAGAGCAACATTGCTCTAGGTTATGTAGATTGAGTCATCTCATCTTTATGGTCCAACTCGAGAAACACACTACCGTGACCGCGCAAGTAAACCTCTAAGGCTCCAAATATGTTTGGAAGCAAATTCAAGTATGCATTAAGTTTTATAAGCTATGGTTGTAGGGTTGCTTATTTAAGATAGACCGACAATGACACACCTCGTGCTTATGGACAAGAATGTTAGATAAAAACTATGGTTTCCTTAAATTTTGTTAGTTGGTTTTGACTTTTAAATGTTTGAATTAACTCTGCACTTTGGCCAGGCGGAAGGTTTGTGACACTTCTGCTAAATTTAGAATAGGTTTGCTATTTAAATATGTGAAGCTGAATCAAATAACAATCTTGAGTCTTCAGGCAAATATTCTCTCTCTTTGTTTTTCGTTATTTTTTTTCTTCGAAGAAGTTTTCCTCGGTCGATTTTTCTCTGTTGACATTTTCCTCTCAATCGCTAGAAGTCGACAAGTGGTACCAGAGCCTGGTTTAATCCATCGATGGTATATCATTGCGGAGGAGCTAACTTTATCAATAGTCAAGTTGAATAGCTTAAGTGATTAGAGTGTCGCAGGTTCAAGTAGAAGAAAATGCAAGGCGCAAAAATACACACATCGTGGGGTCCATCCCGAGCAAGCTCGCTCACAAATATTCATGTGCATCAATCTACAGGCGCAAGGGTTATGGCACGTTGTCGAGCCAGATGAAGGAGAATCGATCGAGTGCCGAGAGGGATCGACGCCACCATAATATTTGTATGATCTATGTCCCCCAGAGGTGACAAGGAAGACTGTGCGTAACATCGAGCAGTGCGGTAAGAAGCCATGGAAGTCTCGCGGCCACTGATGGCAGGTCGATCCAGTGGGAAGAGGAATTAAGGAGAAGGCCGAGAAGGCCCATGCTGCAGGAAAGAAGACCTTCAAGAGAAAGGAGTCCACTGATGGCGGGTCGACCATGGAAGTCTCGCGGTCTCACGGGCGCACATGTGGGAAAGAAGACCTTCAAGAGAAAGGTGTCCAGCCCATGTGGCTCAATTCGAGGAGAGGAGCCAATTCAACTGAAGGAGGAGCGAGTGTTCGCTCAGATCGACTAGAGGGACGAGCAACAAGAGCACCGATGACGGGTCCTCGACACAGAGGCAACAAACCATATGACCCCACCCAACCCTTTATGTCTTTTCATATTCTAGTGTTTTACTTTTGTATTTCTAGGAAGTATGACGTTTCAGAAATATCATCATGTCTAGACATGTCGACATGAAATGTCTCAGAATGTACTATAGGGGGATATGACTAGTTGTCAACTTCTCCTTACCCAAGGTCAAGGTTATATACTGTGAGTTATTGTTATTTCTCTCTTGCTTGCTTATATAACGTCTCTTTCAAAAATCTCTCTCTGTCCTTGTTTTCTAAAACCTTCTCTTAAAACCGAGGCCAGAGGCTCGAACATATGTTGCTTGGCCGTAGGCGACGCAAGAATGAATTGGCTTAGCTCACTTGTCGTTGGAAAGTGAGTGCCGTACAATCGCAAGTCCGCTGCCATCAAAAGTGCGATTGTGACTAGTGGTATCAGAGCTTTGTAAGCTTCGTGAAATAGCAAAGACCGAAAACATGTTGACGACAAAGTCGACACCCAAATCACAAGCCGATCGGCTTACTTTAATAGAGGAGGAAATGTTGTTCCTCAAAGAAGTCCCTGACACCATCCACTTCCTGGAAGCACAGGTGATAGAATTGAGTGGAAAAGTCGTAGAAATCGACGCAATGGGTAACCGCATGGATGGGTTGTCAATCGCAGAACTGATGTTTCTAGTGACCTCACTCGAAGAAAAAGTTGCTCCTACGAGCAGCCCAAGACCGTTTGGTAGCCCCGATAGCTCTGTCGCGCACAAGGAGGGACGTGGCACAGAGTTCGATGTGCTACAAAATACAATGATGAGTTTGTCAATGGATTAGCTGACGAATTCAGAACAACGATCGATGACATCCAAGAAAAGATGTCCGTCATGAGCACCCGAATTGAGGTGACCATGAAAGCCGTGGAAACGTCTTGGCTGGGCAAACTAATACAGGATCCAACAAACTGAAGTTCCCAGACCTTAGACCTTTCAAAGGGAACCGGGATGACAAAGAGTTGGAGAAATTCATCTTTGATGTCGAACAATACTTCAAAGCTACACCAGCTAGTACCAACGACATAAGGTGACAGTAGGCTCGATGTATCTCATAGACGACGCCAAACTTTGGTGGCGTACGAAGGTGCAAAACATCGAGAATGAATTGTGCACCATAGACTTGTGGGAAGACCTCAAGAGAGAGTTGAGGGACAAATTTCTCCCCAAAAATGTAGAGCATCTAGCAATAGAAAAACTAATAGCCTTAAAGCAAACTTGAAGCATAAGGGACTATGTCAGACATTTCTCGACCCTGATGCTAGATATCAGGGGCACATCAGAGAAAGACAAGGTGTTCTTCTTATAAATGGGTTACAACCGTGGGCCAAAACAAAAGTACACGAGAAAAAGGTCCAAGACCTAGCTACCGCAATTGACAACGCCGAGAGACTCCTAGACTATGGGAACGAAGTGGGTTACCAAAGAAAAATAACACAGGCCCCAAACACTAGGAACAAAACATATAAGCCGCCAGCTCATCGAGATGGAAGCCCCAATAGGCCAAACGGAAGTAACGACAGACCAAGCGGGTGGACAGATAGACCTCCTCAGAACAAACAAGCGGGGACATCTCGAGGACCTTACCCTCAAAGGAACCACCTGACGATACCTTTACAATGCCTGTTGTGTAAAGGCCCTCACAAAGTATCCTACTGTGTCATCAGGTCTCTCTCAGTGCACTCCAAGTGTTCATTTAAGAGAGCAATGATACAAGAGTTGAGACTATGTTAGACAAGAAGGAAGATCAAGACAACCCCCGAATGGGTGCGCTCAAATTCTTGTCAACACTCCAACGGAAGGTCGACCCGAAGGAGATAATAGAGAAAGGGCTCATGTCTATGGATGCGACAATAAACTCTCGACCAAGCAAGAGCACCTTGATAGACTCAGGAGCGACCCACAATTTCATCCCTGATCAAGAAGCACGAAGATTGGAACTCACCATAGAAAAGGACCCTGGAAAAATGAAAGCTATCAACTTCGAGGCCTTGCCTATTGTGGGAGTTTCCAAAAGAGTCCCCTTCAAATTAGGGGCTTGGACAGGAGAGTTTGACCTTGTCATGGTTCGCATGGATGACTTTGACGTGGTACTTGGGATGGAGCTGAGTCGAAAGGGCGAACATGCGGCCCTGTGCATGTTAGCCCATATTCATTCAAGTAAGGTTGATGGATCGATGTGCGACATCATCAAAATGTTAAGATCACACAACAACGCACAGACTCGATCTAGATGAATACCAAAGAATAGGATAGAGAAAATGCAAGGAGAACTCTTGCTAAAGAATTTATATTGATGATTTCAAGTATGTACAGTAAGAGAGAATACAGAGAATATAGAAAGTACATTTTCAAAGCTCTTCCCGAGGGATATATATATGGTTTAGCTTACTATATTTAGCTTTACCAGATATAACCATCTACTATATATAACTATTTACCATATATAGCTTTACCCGATATAGCTTTTTACTATACATAACTATTTACTATTTATGAAAATTTACTTTATATGTCATTTACCAAATATAGCAATACTATGTATAACCGTTGACTCAGCTATAAATAAGCAGCAGGCTCTATAACCTAACAATTCTCCCACTTGGAGACTGATCCAGTCAACCAAGAATTTCATTCTCAAACGATCATGAATATCTTCACTGCGCCATACGAATTGAGGTTTTGCACAACCTCAATATTCCAACATCAACACATTTTGTCAACATGTTTGCTGGATTATTCGCACCCTCTATCTTCTTAAAACACATCAACATCTTCCACTAACCTACAAGTGAAATGGTATCGCCTTCTGTGTTTTATCTTTAAATGATAGACGGGGTTCCTGACCAACTGTATGACACTCTGACTATCTCTATAAAGAATCTTTTCGTGCTGCTTCTTGCCCAATTCTTCCAGATAGTCAATCATCCATATCGTCTTCTTTCCAGCTTCAGCTATTGCCACGTACTTAGCCTCAGTACAACGCATTTTTGAAGCCTAGACGTCCCATCATCCATGGCTTGCTCCCACTTGGTTGTATCCTCCAATTATAGGGCCTCCTCAAAGGGTTGTGGTTCCCTTTCATCAGCAACAGATAGTGTAATGAAGGTACATACATATCTGGTACTCTAATAGTACTAGATGATCTTCTCAACACCAGTTCAGGTGTCACTTGCTCCACTGCTTATTCCTCTGCAGTAGTCTTAGAAGTTTCATGAGTATCTGCTACAACATCACTAGGTGAGTTTTCTTGCAACTCAAGCTCAACTCCCACTTGCTTCGTGGTCTTGGAACCTCGCTCCACATCTGGTTCCTCAGCAGTAGTCTCAGGAGTTTCATGAGTATCTGCTACAACATCACTAAGTGAGTTTTCCTGCAACTTAAGCTCAACTCCCACTTGCTTCGTTGTCTTGGAACCATGCTCCACATCTGGTTCCTCAGCAGTAGTCTCAGAAGTTTCATGAGTATCTGCTACAACATCACTAGGTGAGTTTTCCTGCAACTCAAGCTCAACTCCCACTTGCTTCGTCGAACCTTGCTCCACATATGGTTCCATTTCCAACCGCACTTTCTTCAATTCTTTGTGAAGCTAACTAGTTTCTACTTGCTCATAACGTAGTTCTCACAACGACCCACATCAACAGATTTCAAACCTTCTAAAACTCCTTTCACGGCCAGCTTCTTCATTCCTTTCACGCTCATATGTCCAAGTCTATTATGCCATAAACTTGAATTTGAAGCACTCTCAGCAACAACAACTATGTTCATACACCCTGCAGTGGTGTATAAGATTCCATATTTTGAGCCATGTGGTGCCATCGTAGCACACTTCATAATCTTCTACGAACTCTTCCCTAACTTTGTTGCATAACCTATGTTGTCCAATTGACTAATAGAGATCAGGTTCTTTTTGAGACCCAAAATATATCTGACATCCTTTAATGTCCACTGATTTCCTGCCGGAGTTTTTATGTAGACATCTCCTTTTTCTTTAATCTCCAAATCTTTGTTGTCGGCAAGATACACCTTCTTGAAATTTTCAGACTTGAAATTCTGGAACAACTCTTTATTTGGAGACGAATGAAAAGATGCACCTGAATCCAAAATCCAGGATTCAATTGAACTATCCACGCTGAGGATTAGAGCATCCCCAATGTCTTCTGCTGAATTTATAGAATCATCATCATCTCCATATTTGTGATTCTGCTTCCTCTTTGGTCTTGTACAACCTGTCCGAAAGTGACCTTTTTCTCCACAATTCCAACACGTTACGTTTGGTCTACTTGGAGATTTTTCTCGATTCTTTGATTTTGATTGCCCTTTGTCTGGGCCCTTCGGTTTACTTCTTCCCCATTGGTCAACACTAAGAGCACTACAAGATGAATTTCCAATTTCTCATTTGTGAGTACTTTCGCTGAGAACTACATCTCGAATTTCATCAAACTTCAGTTTATCAGATCCTCAGGAACTGCTGATTGCGGCAACAACAGTATCTCACGACTTGGGTAAAGATGACATCAAAATCAATGTTTTAATTTCATCTTCGAAATTAATTTCCACCGAACTCAGTTGGCTTACGATCATATTGCATTCATTTATATGGTTCACAACAGATCCACCTTCAGACATCTGTAGATTGAACAATCTCTGCATCAAATACACCTTGTTCATAGCCGATGGTTTTTCGTACATATTCGACAATGCCTTCATGAGATCTGACGTTGTCTTCTCCTTCATGATGTTAAACGCCACGTTTCTGGATATCGTCAATCGGATCATTCCTAAGGCTTTTCGATCCTTGAGCTTCCATTGCTCCTTGGTCATGGTATCCGGCATCACTCCCAACAGGGGTTCATGAAGATCTTTCTGGTACAGATAATCTTCAATTTGCATTTTCCAGAAACTGAATTGGATCCATCGACAAGCCCAACCCTTTATGTCTTATCATATTCTAGTGTTTTACTTTTGTATTTCTAGGAAATATGACATTTTAAAAATATCATGTATAGGTCTGTTAGACATGAAATGCCTCAGAATGTACTATAAGGGGATACGACTAGTTGTCAACTTCTCCCTACCGAAGGTTATATATTGTGAAATGTTGTTATTTCTCTCTTGCTTGCTTATATAACGTCTCTTTCAAAAATCTCTCTTTCGAAAATCTCTCTCTGTCCTTGTTTTCTAAAACCTTCTTTTAAAACCGAGGTTAGAGGCTCAAGCATACGTCGCTTGGCCGTAGGTGACACAAGAACGAATTAGCTTAGCTCACTTGTTGTTGGAAAGTGAGTGCCGCACAATCGCAAGTCTGCTGCCATTAAAAGTGCGATTGTGATAGGCGACACCATCCTATTCGTCAGCAAGGGAGGCGAGCACCGCAGCTTACTAGCGTCTACTTCATCCCGAGGCTCAAGGCTAAACTTGTGATCCTGGGTCAACTTGATGAGGCTGGCTGCCACATTTTCATTGAGCATGGGCTACTTAAGGTCTGCGATGGTCGACGACGGCTACTCACGCAAGTTCGGCGCACGATAAACCGCCTTTACATCTTGGAGTTAGAGATTGAACAACAGGTCATCCTCTCAGTCAAGACCAAAGAAGTATCTTGTAGGTGGCATGCATGGTATGGGCACGTATGGGCACCTAAACTTTCCTGCTCTAGAAAAACTACAGAAGGAGGAGATGGTGCATGGTTTGCCGAGAATCAAAGGTGTGAACAAGCTATGCAACGGGTGCCTCATTTGCAAACGAAGGCGCACCCCCTTTCCGTCTCGACATTTTCATCGAGCGTGGGATACTCAAGGTCTGTGATGATCAACGATGGTTGCTCACGCAAGTTCGGTGCACGACAAACCGCTTTTACATCCTAGAGTTGGAGATAGAATAATTGGTCAGCCTCTCGGTCAAGACCGAAGAAGTATCTTGGAGGTGGCATGAGTGGTATGGGCACGTATGGGCACCTAAACTTTCCTTCTCTAGATAAACTATAGAAGGAGGAGATGGTGCACGGTTTTCCGGCAATCAAAGGTGTGAACAAGTTGTGCGTCGGGTGCCTCATCGGCAAACAGAGGCGCACCCCTTTCCCTTTCGGACATCCTATCACGCCAGTGAGCTATTAGAGCTTGTACACGACAATATCTGCGGGCCCATCAAGCCGGCGACCCTAGGCGGCAAGACCCTCTTCCTCCTATTGGTTAATGTCAAAAGCCGCTTCATGTGGCTGATCCTGCTGCAAGCGAAAAGTGAGGCGACAGAGGCGATTAAGTGTATCCAGGCACGAGCGGAGGCCAAATTTGAGAAGAAGATGCGAATGCTGTGCATGGACCGAGGTGGAGAATTCACCTCAGTGAGCTTCGGTAAGTACTGCGATAAGCTCAACATGTAGCGGCAAGTAACGGCACCCTACTTCCTCCAGCAGAACAGGGTGGTGGAACGCCAAAATTAGACCATCGTCGGGACAGCAAGATCTTAGCTGATGACGGTCGGGATGCTTGGGAGATTCCTGGGGGAGGCAGTAATGATGACCATCTATCTCCTCAATTGGTCACCAACGCGAAGCCTCGACGGGAAGACGCCATATGAGACCTGGTACAATAAAAAGCCAACGGTACATCATTTATGAGTGTTCGACTGCGTTGCATACATTAAGGTAGCGCGTCCCCATCGGCTATGAACCTAGGAGCAAGGCGTACAAACTCTATGATCTTGCAGAGGGGGCGAGCTCACATGTCTCACGACGTCATCTTCGACGAAAGCACCTTCTCGCAATGGAACGACGTGACTGAGGCAGACCAGAACCCAAATCAATTCATGGTAGAGTATCTCGTCATTGAGCCAGAAGAAGGAGGAGCGCAGCATCGGGAACCGTCACCGCTGTCAGAAGTTGCAACCCCTAAACCAGTGGAGTTTGCAACACCATGGACTGGGGATTCGATGCTGGATGCCAATCACGATGATGATCTAGTGGCCAGGTACCGAAGGATGGAAGATCTAGTGGGAAGAGGTGAACCACTTGGGCTGGCGGCATGCGAGCTCGAAGAAGTGGCCGAACTGTATGTCATAAGCGTAGATGAACCGAACACCTTCGCCGAGGTAGAAAGGAACCCGTGCTGGCTGAAGGCAATGTTGGAAGAGATGACATCCATCACTGAGAACTAGACGTGGAGTCTAGAGGACATGTTATCGGGACACCGAGCCATAGGGATCAAATGGGTCTTCAAACTGAAGTGTAATGAAGAGGGAAAAGTTGTGAAATACAAGGCCCGTCTAGTGGCGAAGGACTTTGTCCAGAAGCAAAGAGTGGATTTCGAGGAGTTATTCGCGCAGGTGGCAAGGCTATTATCTATCCGCCTATTGCTGGGAATCGCGACACATCATTCCTGAGAGTTTCACCACATGGACATGAAATCCGCGTTCCTGAATGGAGAGTTGAAGGAGACCGTATATGTCTGACAACTATCGGGCTTCCTGGACAACGACAACCCTAATAAGGTATTGTGCCTGCACAAGGCACTTTATGGGCATCGGCAAGCACTACGAGCCTGGAATGGGAAGCTCGACAGTACGCTACTGTCGCTGAAGTTCAAGCGCTGTGCCTCTGAGCATGGCATGTACACGCATGGCCACGACGAGTAGCAACTGATCATGGGAGTGTACGTTGATGAGCTCATAATCATTGAAGGCGACATGGAAGTCCTCGGAAGATTCAAGAGGGAGATGTCAAAGAATTTCAAGATGAGCGATCTCGGTGTGCTCAGCTACTACCTCGGCATCGAAGTGCAACAGAGTACTACCAGCATCACCATCTGTCAAAGTGCGTACGCGAAGAAGCTACTGGACACAATTGGGCTTGCCGACAGTAACCCTACAAGGACGCCAATGGAGGCCCGACTCCAACTAAGGAAGGCCGGCAGTACGACGATAGTCAACGCCACCAATTATCGCAACATTGTCGGGAGACTGCGCTATCTGGTAAACACACGCCCTGACCTTGCTTACTTAGTTGGATACATGAGTAGATTCATGGAAGCACCTAGGGAGGAGCATCTTGTGGCTGTTAAGTGTTGGGATCGATACCAGTCGTTAGCTCTGATACCAGTTGTTAGGATCGCACAACAATGCACACACTCGATCTAGATGAACACAAAGAACAGGATAATGAAAATTGTAAGGAGAACTCTAGCTAAAAGGATATTTTTTATTGATGACTTCAAGTATGTACAACAAGAGAGAGTACAAAGAATAAAAAGTACATCTTCAAAGCTCTACCGGACGTGATATATATATAGTTCAGTTTACTATATATAGCTTTACCAGATTTAACATCTACTATATATAGCTATTTACTATATATAGCTTTACCCGATTTAACCATCTACTATATATAGCTATTTACCATATATAGCTTTACCGGATATAGTTTTACCAAATATAGCTTTATCGGATATAACCGTTGACCAAGCTATAAATAAGTATCAAGCTCCATAACCTAACAGTCAAGCGCATCCTGTAATATGTGGCTAGAACCAGAGGCTGGGGTGTGAGATACTGCGCAAGGAGAGGAAAGGAGAAGCTTGAGCTGCTGGCTATAGTGATAGTGACATGGCCGGTGACGTTGGTGATGGTAAGAGCACCAGCGGGATGATTTACTTCTTCTCAAGCGGCACGATCTGCTGGCAATCAACAAAACAAAAGGTAGCTGCTTTGTCTTCCTACGAAGCAGAATACATCACCGCTTCGACGGCGGAAACACAGGGGTCTGGCTTGAGCGACTGATGGAAAAACTCATCAGAAGAGAAAGTGATCCACCAATGCTATACGTGGACAACAAAGCTACGATCCTCCTGATTAAAAATTCAATTTTGCACGACCGGAGCAAGCACATAGAAATTAGATTCCACTACATCCGAGAATGTGCAGATCGAGCGCTCATCAAGATTGATTTCATCCAAACAGAGGAACAGTTTGGAGACATTTTCACCAAGTCCCTGGCGCGGGTAAAATTTGAAGAACTACGCTCAAAGATCGGAGTTCGAATAATAAGGTAGATATACCACAACTTTTAGGAGGAGATTGTTAGATAAAAGCTATGGTTTCCTTAAATTTTGTTAGTTGTTTTTTACTTTTGAAATTTCTGAATTAACTCTCCCCATTTAATGGAAGAGCGTAATTTTTGCTGACCATTTTGGCCAACTTTGGGCGCAAGGTTTGTGCCATTATTGCTAAATTTAGGATATGTTTGTAATTTAAATACGTGAAACTAAATCAAATAACAATCATCGAGTCTTCAGGCAAATATTCTCTCTCTGCTGTTTTTCGTTATTTTTTTTCTTGGAAGAAGTTTTCCTTTGGCCGGTTTTTCTCTTTCGACGTTTTCCTCTCAATCGCCAGAAGTCAACAAAGAAGTAACCCAAAAAGTTCTTTCAAACCATGGCACTGAAAGGAAGACCTAAGACTAATGGATCCCAAAGAGAAAGAGGTAGAGGAAAAGCAAGAGTTTGTAACGCTATAAAAAAAGAAAAACAAAAAAAAGTCACCCCTCAACCCATTATAGGGGTCTTGAGGATTTTCTATAGAGCACCTGTAAAAGAGAAAAGTGTGAAAGAGAAAGTTGAGAGAAATACTTGAGAGGAAAAAGTAAACTGCCAGAGTTCTTGTCGGAGAACCATCGTCAAAGTTCACTCTCGACCAAGACTTACCCACTGGAACGTCTTCTTGAAGAAAAGGAGGACTCGTGTAGTTTAGATTCTAGCTTTCGTCAAGATATGAGAGAAATCCGCAAGGTAAGATATCAAATGTTCATCTTTAGATATGAGATCTTCCTTTGGAAATAGAGTGCTAAAGTTTGTTATGTTCATCTAGGGAAGATCTGCCGTTGATTTCGTGCCGAAAATTGGATGGAACGTTAAGGTTTGAAAAGTTTTCCAAGAACGGTAAGGATGTTAACGGACATCCTTTTGACGCTCAGAACTCGTTTTATGGTTAAGCAAAAATGAAGAAAAAAATACTAGCACATAGTTTGTAGAACGATCTAAACTTTTGATGAAGAAATCATTTCAGTTTGGATTAGAAATCGAGAGATAAAACATGAGAAGAACGTTGGAAAACTAATCAAAAACCTACTTTTCTGTTAGGAGGACAGAGAAGGTGATGGCGTGCCACGTGTCAACCGGCGAGAGGTCTCCTGTGCGCTGATAACCACCAGACATGCGTCGAATGCCGCCTAGAGCGACGTGGTTCCAGCTTTTTAGTGACGCGTCCGCAACAGCGTCAACTCGACCAACGTCCTCAGCAACCCAACACCCGCAGTCCACCCGAACCAAACCGACGACCTTCAGCTGCAGAAAAGCGCGCGCGCGTGGCACTTGCGTGTGGAACCTGTGATTGAGCTTGTCCCGGCACGTGGCTAGCACGTGTAAGCTCGTTTTCATCCTGTTAGACTCTTGTTTTCCCTATTTTCCTTCTGATTCCAATTCTAACGTTACTTTTATATGAAATAGGATCTAATTGGGGAAATTAGTATTTTTGGACATGCTATTTATGTTGAAACGCTAACGTAAGGACACGCGTCATCCAAGTAAGTCGCCACATGGAACTTTAGGAAGAAATACTTGTAGGAGTCGCTTGGTTATGCATGCATGCTAGTTTAATTACCTTAGGTGGTAGCTTTTTATAATTGAATGTAGGTAATTTGGTTTTTAAGAGTATGGATGTATTATTTATAGTATTTTGAGAAGTATTTGAGTGTTGCAATATTGTTTTAAGCTGCCGCTTTATATGTATATGTTTAATTCATGGTGAAAGGTGGAAGGGAACTTGTGAAATCTGCGCTCTGGGAGCTTGATGGTTAGATCGCCCCGTTGAACATGTTTGTTTATTGTTGCATGAATGTTGTATGATGATGCTATATATAATGGGCATACTCAGTTAGCTTTCATGATTCAGTTTAACGATAAGACTAGGGTGTTGTGGTTAGAGTGACAAGTTCCTAAGTGAAGACCTAACCCTCCCTTAGGAGCCTAAGAAACTACCACGTCATACTAACTACCTCTAGAGTAACCATAGGTTACTTGCGTGTGATTGGTGTTATAGCTTCGTGGGAGACCAGTGGGTTCATGATCAGGACTCGACTTTTCTATTGTCGTTTTAGCTTGGGGAACGGGAGACCCACGTCGTAACTGACCATTTAGCTAGATGGGATAGGGGGAGGTAGGCCTCCCCAAGATAGTGGTTGGTAGGCCTCCCGAAGATAGGGGGATTACCATGGGACTAGGGGGTTGATGCTCACTTCCAAGGTAAGACACCAGGTAGTCTCATAGCCATGCAGAGGTAGCTACTTGCAGGGCACAATCAAACACATGATGGCATAAGGGAACTCTTAGGGTTAAATGAAGGGACAAAGAACCAAAGAAGCCACAGGTGACAAGCCCTAAGGAGTTAAGACCAGAACTAGATGTTCTAGAGCCAAAGAAAAGACTGTGGAAGTCTGTTAAAATTAGAATGCGATAAAAGCCTACAAGTAGGTGGCTTATTGAGTATAATTTTATACTCATCCTTGTTATATCTTCTTTTTTTTTAGGTACGTGAGGTGTTAGGTTAAGAGAGGTCGCATTGAGGGATGTTGATTGTCACAGAGGAAAGCATGTCTTGGGGCGTCAGTTCGGTCTTAACTATTAGTACATTTTGTCCTTCATGTTTTCTTCCATTATCAAAATAAAACTAGTCATATATGGATTCTTTGAGTTTGTAATGCTTTTCTTATGAAATATATGATTGATCTTTGAAATGATCTTTTCCTTTGAATTTCATGCATACACACTACACGACATAGTCATTTCGAGTCACGACTTGTGGTTAAATATTGGGTCGTGACAAATTTGGTACTTGAGAACCAGGACATAGGTCCTGTAGACACTTAGGTTAGAGAGTCATAACCTCCATGACACGCCCATCAATCAAGAGCTAAGTTGTTATGTAGAGAATTTATCTTGACTGTTTGTTGTGTTATAATTGCACATTTTTTAGAGGATGTGCTTTGAATGAATTTTAACCGCAATTTTTCTACTGTGGTAGGTAATGGCACCAAAGAGAGGTGGACCCTATCTTGGGTCTAGACCTAGAAGGGGAAGAAGAAGAGTCGCTCAGGACACTGATGTCCCTTCACTTGAGGTGGAACAACCTGAACCTCAACCTCAAGAGGAGGTTGGTGAAATGCCCTAATGATACGAGAGTCCTATACCATCGGTACCAAAATCAGGAATGAGTCGAAGGAGAGAAATGACTCAAGATTTACCTGACGCAGATCTACTGCTCCTTTTCTTGAGCCGATCCCACTAGTGCCCACCAATAATATAGAGGTTTCACCTAACTAGGCAACAACTAATCTCATTACGGATGTGCTACATGCATTTATGTGAACCTCTATGGAAAATCAGACTCAAATGACTCAAATGATGCAAACATTGGTGGCTAACCAGGCGACAATGCAACAAGCAATATAACAAACAAAAATGCAACAGACAACAACGCAACAAACAACATTGCAAGGGATCAGGGACTATGACTGTGGAGTCTCATTATCTGAAAGACTTCTAGAGGCATAACCCGCCTTCCTTTGATGGTTGTAAAATAGATCCCGTCGCAGCAGAAACCTAGCTTGAGGTTATGGAAACAACCTTCTTTTTCATGAACTGTCCGCTGGAATATCAGGTCCGTTGCAGAACTTATATGTTAAAGGGAGAGGCTCATTTCTGATTGAAGGGCGCTTAAAAAATTATTGCACCGCATGAGGAGCCTATCACTTGGTGTCAGTTCAAAGAAGCCTACCTTCGCATATACTATCCAGTCAGTGCTAGAATCAAATTGCAAGCAGCGTTCCTGGAACTCAAGTAGGGTAAAAAATACGTGGAGGATAATGATTTGGAATTCAATAGATTGGCAAGATTCTCTCCAATATTTATTAGCACTGAAGAGCTGAGGGCTGAACGTTTTATCACTGGTCTAAGTGAGAACATTAGAGGTTATGTGGCATCTCAGGCATCCATAGATTATACAGAAGCCCTCAGAATGGTGACCCTCATTGATATGCCTCTTATTGACAAATCACAGTCAGGATCAGCCCAAACACCCCACACCACAGCTCAAGGGATAAAGATAAACTAGAACCTTCACAGAACTGGTAGGCCGTCCCGTGGAGGCATTATTAATCGAGGAAGAGCCCTAGGATAGAACAAGAATTTATGTCCTAAGCATCAGCGCCCTCACCTGGGTGAATGTTGACTAGGAGAGATGATAACACTAACCGACCTGCAACAAAGGGGCCGGGGTTCCCAACAGCAGTAGGGGCAAGCTATAGACCATGCAACCACAGGCAGGCAAGCGGACACGCCTAACGCAATTGTTTTTGGTACATTACCCGTCTTTGATCATTTGACTTTTGTATTATTTGATTTTAGTTCTACACACTCGTTTGTGTCTGAAGAAATCGTTGAGTTAGCACACCTAGAAAAAGAACCGTTACAGACCATCTGTAATGCCAAAAAAAGGGGGGGGGGGGGGGGCTAAGTCAACTGAGGGGCAAAAATGTCATTTTGCCTCTCCAGCCTTAATAGGGGTCCAAGGAGAACCCTGTCACATCCCCTGCAAAAGAAAAAAGAAGTTAGAGAGAAATTTGAGAGGAGTCAGCCGTGAAGTTTAACGGACCATCGTTAGAATCCACTTTCAGACGAGACTTGTATGAGGATTGAGAGGTTATCGAGGTCGACGCTCCGTCAAGACCCAAGAACATTTTGCGAGGTAAGGTTATGAATGACATTTCACAAATATGAGTTTTTCCTATGTGAATCGAGTCCAAAAATGCTGAGATATTCACCTAGGAACAACTCTACGCACGATCTATGAAGAAGTTTGGCCAAGACCTCAACCCGAAGACGGAGATCCGAGAATCGTTTGAGAATGGTGAGAGAAATTCCGATGCTCTTAACTCGTCCGGTAGTCAAGCAAAAATTACAAAAAAATACTAGGACGTAGCCCGTAACACGATCTAGAACTTTGCCGAAGAAATCATATCGATCCGATCAACGGATCGAAAGATATGAAAATCGGAAAAGGGGGCTGTGTTACAGATTTTAGAGGTTAGAGAAGAAAAAAGAAAAAAAAAAAGAGGTTGGCCGGCGACTGGCGGAGGGTGGCGTGACAGGCGCCGGACACGCATAGACCGTCAGTTGGAGCAACGTAGCTCGAACGAGGCGACGACACATGTCGCCTGCAAAGTCGAGCCAAACCGCAAACGCGAGCTGAGCCGAGCCGAGCTGAACTGGACTGGCCGACCCGTGACTGCGCAGGGGCTACCACGCGTGGTAGGCGCACGTGCGGCCTGCAACTGGTGCATGTCCACGCGCATGGTCAGTGCACTGCTAGCGCGTGAACGTGCGTGAAACAGCCGTTTTGGCCCGGTTGCCCTCTGTTTCCCGATTTTTGTCTCGGTTCCAGTTCTTATACTATTTTTACATAAATAGGGACCTAATATAAAGAATCAGTATTTTTGGACACCTCACGAGCAAAAAAACGCTAGCAAAAAGGCACGCGTCAACCAGGTAAGTCACCACCCAGTATTTAGGAAGAAATATTTGTAAGATTCGCTCCGATTGCATACATGCTAGTAATTTTGTTTCAGATTAGCTCTCCATGTAAAATATTTGCCAGATTGATTGTTATGAGTGTATTTGGTGAATTATCTAAGTGTTGCTTGTATGCTTTAAGCTTCCGCCGTATGTATGCATGCATTTAATTTATGTTGGAATTGTGTATGTCGTGTTCCGAGTGCTTGATGGACGAATTCGCCCCATTGAGTGCGAACTTCGTGCTCTGGGTGCTTGATGGAGGTCAATCCTGTTGAGCCGGTATGACTAGTTTGCAAGAATTACATATTATGATGTAAGAAGACGGTTGCATGCACACTCTATTAATTGCTAGGGCCCATTTCTTTGATAAAATTAGGGAATTACTGTTAGGAGTGATATGTCGCTCTAGCGAGACTTAATTTTCCCCTAGGAACTTAGAGGTTTACCACGGCAACAAGGTACCTCAGGAGTGTTCATAGATTGCTAGCGTGAGAACGTTATCTATAGCTTCGTGGGAGGACCAAGGGTCCCTGATCAGTCCTTACTGCTCTTAGCCATTTCGCATGGGAAATGTGTCCCCACGTCGTACAGCCCATTAGCTGCATGGGAACCGGTTGGGTCGCGCCCCCCCCCCCCCTCATAGGGGGCTATATGGGCGTATGGTATTCAACACACCCCTAAGCTAGATACCATGTAGTCCCAGATAGCCATGTAAAGGTAGCACCTCATAAAGAGATACCAATCATATTAGCTTAGCGTAAGGAACCTCTAGGCGTTTAATGAAAGGACGACGAACCGGTGAAACCCAAAGGGCAAGCTCCAAGGGACTAAGATTAGAACCAGATGTCCTAGAACCAAATTAGGAAACCGTTGGGACCAGTTAAATTAAGATGCGAAGAGAGCCTACAAGTAGGTGGCATACTGAGTATAATTTTTATACTCATCCTTGCTATGTTTTCCTTTTTTCAGGAGCACATGGCGTCGGTCAAGGGTGGGCGTGATGGAGATGGGGATTGCCACAGAGGAACGGGTTGTCCCGGGGCGTCAGTCAGTCTTTATTTTGTGTTTGCATACTTTCGAAATTTATTTTCAAACTGTCATGTGTTTTGTTGTTTGTCGTCCAAAAACTTTATTGGAATTTAAGGATTTTCTTTATTTCATATTTGTGCATTTGTGTCTTGTCATTAGTCACGGTCCGTAGTAAAATATTGGGCCGTGACAAATTTGGTATCAGAGCCAGTTTATAGGTCCTGTAGACATTTAGGACAGAGAGTCATGTCCTCTGTGACCTCGCTCGTCAAACACATGCCGCTCACGACCAGACTTTCTCACGTGACGGAAACATAGAGACAAAGGTTAAGCTAGTATTTATAGAGTATACCATGACCGACTATGGCATTATAATCGCACATTACCTAGTTGATGTCCTAAGAATGAATTGTAACCATAGTTTCTTTTTCTATTGTGGTAGATAATGGTACCAAAGAGACGTGAACCATATGTAGGGCCAGGACCCAGAAGGGGAAGAAGAGAGGAAGTTTAGGACACCTCGGTTCCAACACCTGAAGAGAACAACCTGAATTTCAGGAGGAGGTTGGGGATACGCCCCAAACTAGCGAGGGGACAATACCACAGCCATCAAGAACAAAAAGACGCCGAAGGAAGGCCAACGCCCGAAGGCTGCTTGATACACCCCCTATTGCTCCCTTCTCGAAGGAGGTCTCATCGGGTCCAACCCCGTGTACAGCAGTCCCGCTAAACCAGCCGTTAGCCATGCCCACAATAGAGATGTTTCAGACGTTCATGATGACCTCGATAGAAAATCAGGCTCTAACGAACCAGATGATACAAACCATGATGGCTAATCAGTCAACAGGGCAAGGGGGCAAGGATTCAGAGACTATGACTGTGGAGTTCCGCTACTTAAGAGATTTCCAAAGGCACAAGCCGCCTTCCCTTGACGGAGGCAAGGTGGATCCCATTGCCGCTGAGAACTGGCTAGAGGCCATAGAAATGACCTTCCATTTTATGAACTGCCCGCCAAAGTATGAAGTCCATTGTGGAACGTATATGCTGAAAGGAGAGGCACACTTTTGGTGGAAGGGTGCTCAGAAGACCATTATACTACAAGGAGAGTTTATTATATGGTATCAGTTTAAAGATGCGTACCTCCACAAATACTACCCAATCACTGCTAGAGTGAAAATGCAGACAGCATTCCTCGCATTGAAATAGGGAGACAGATCAGTGGAGGAATATGACTTGGAGTTCAATAGGCTGGCGAGGTTTTCTCCAGCCTATGTTAGTTCTGAGGAGTTGAAGGGCAAACGATTTATCGCTGGCCTGAGGGAGGAACTAAGGGGGAATGTGGCATCCTAGTCATCCTTCGTCTATGCAAAAGCCCTTCAGGTGGCGACCCTGCTCGACGCGTCCCGCACCAACAAGCTGCAGTTGAGAATAGCACAATCATCCCACACTGCAGCCCAGGGAAAGGTGATAAACTCTAGCCACCCCAGAACTGGTAGACCGCCCCGTGGCTGCACTGATAAACGAAGAAGGGCCTCGGTATGGAACATGACCCTTTGTCCTAACTGTCGGCGCCCTCACACAGGGGAATGCAGAGCAGGGATAGGAACCTGCTATAGATGCAGCCAGGTAGGGCACTTTGCCGTGGATTACCCTCAGAGGAACGATCAGCGTGTCAATTGGCCTGCAGTACAGCATCAGAGGGGCCAAGCTGCTCAACATCAGTAGGGGCGAGCTGTAGCCCATGCAACAACAGCCAGGCAAGCTGACCAGCCTGACGCAGTTGTCACAGGTACGCTACCCATATTTGGCCATCTTGCTTTAGTATTGTTTTATTTGGGTTTGACGCATTCATTCGTATCTGAGGAGTTTGTAGAGATAGCACACCTAGAGAAAAAACTTTTAGAGATTACCCTATCAGTGTCCACCCCTGCTCATGAACTGTTGCTAGCTACCCATAGGGTTAAGGGAGGTGGTGTAACAATATCAGGGCGTGTGATCGAAGCTATACTGATAGTGTTAAGCATGCAATACTTCGATGTCATCTTGGGTATGGATTGGCTAGGCGAGTATCACATTTTGATAGATTGCGGGACTCGAATAGTGACTCTCAGGCTCTCGTCAGGGGACAACTTTACCTACAAGGGAGCTACTTCCAAAGGGGCCCCAAGCGTCATAACATCGCTAAGGGCTAAGAAGCTAATTCGTAGTGGCGCAAGTGCATTTCTAGCCAGCGTGACCTTAGACAATAGTAACAAACAAATAACCTAATCGGTACACATCGTCAGGGAGTTTGTAGATGTCTTTTCGGAGGATCTGCCAGGTTTGCCCCCAGCTAGGGAAGTCGATTTTGGGATCGATTTAGAATGAGGAACTGTGCTGATCTCCAAGGCACCCTACAGAATGGGACCTGTAGAACTTAAGGAATTGAAGGAACAATTACAGGAGCTATTGAATAAGGGTTTCATACGGCCCAGTGTATCGTCCTGGGGAGCCCATGTTTTGTTTGTCAAGAAGAAGGATGGATCCCTGCGTCTGTGTATAAACTATAGAGAGTCAAACAAGGTCACAATAAAGAATAAGTATCCCCTCTCGAGAATCGACGACTTGTTTGATCAACTTCAGGGAGCAACAGTTTTCTCCTAAATTGATTTAAGATCAGGGTACCATCAATTGAGAATAAGAGAAGAAGATATACCTAAAACGGCTTTCAGAAGTCGCTATGGACATTACGAGTTTCTCGTCATGTCCTTTGGCCTTACCAATGCACTAGCCGTCTTCATGGAACTAATGAACAGGGTGTTTAAGGAATTCTTAGACACTTTTTTTATAGTGTTTATTGACGACATTTTGGTGTATGGTGTACTCTAAGTAGGAGGCAGAACACGAAGAGCATTTAAGAAAAGTTCTGATTGTACTAAGAACCTAGCGATTGTACGCCAAGTTTACCAAGTGCGAGTTTTGGCTATCTGAGGTAGCGTTTTTAGGTCATGTGGTGTCAAGCAGAGGAATCACAGTGGACCTAGCTAAGATAGAGGCAGTGATGAAGTGGCCAAGGCCGACCACAGTCACTGAAGTATGGAGTTTTCTGGGACTAGCTGGATATTACAGAAGGTTTATCCAAGATTTCTCCAAAATATCTTCAACGCTAACTCAATTAATCGAGAAGGGAAAGCCCTTTGTGTGGACATCACCTTGTGAACAGAGTTTCCAGGAACTCAAGGAGAGGTTGGTGACGACACTAGTCCTCACAGTTCCAGATGGATCAGGGAATCCAGGGTGCGTTCTCATGTAGAAGGGTTTAGGGAAAAGGTCTAGGGTGCGTGCTCATGTAAAAGATTTGACTATATATGGCACCTGCTCCATATTTGTGTCCACCCTTGACCAACTCCTTGTCACCTAGATGGCATGAGAAAACTTAAATTAGTACAACCTACTTCTAGTTTCTTAATTATGTCCTTAATGGGTGTTAGGGTGCCCACTCTTTCTTGTCAAGTTCTTTTTCTTGTTCTGAGAACTTGGATCATGATTCTTGTTCTCATTTTTATCCTTGGTTCTTAGTTCTTGATCTTTGTTATTGTCCTTGTCTTTATTAGTCCTTGTTCTTGGTTCTTGAGTGGGACATAGCAGTCTTAATCTCTTACAAGACTTGGAATTTATATAGTGCTATTTTATGACATAGGTGTATAGTAAACTTACTTGTAACGGTCCAGATCCACCGCTAGCAGATATTGTCCTCTTTCGGACTTCCCCTCAAGGCTTTAAAACGCGTATGCCAGGGGAAGGTTTTCACACTCTTATAAATGGTGGTTTGTTCTCCTCCCAAACCAATGTGGGACATCACATTACTTGTCTTGAGTCATGACCTTAAAGCATTAATTACTTAAAATTCAAAGGCTACATAAAGCTTACGAGAACATATTGATTACTTAAAAATCAAATGCTACTTAAAGTTTATTGTGAAGTAGCATCATGAATACTGAAAAATCAAGTGCTAACTTTGAGCTCATCTTGGGTTAGAGTAGTGTCTTGGTTACTTAAAATCGGAGGACTATCCTAAAGCTTATCATAGGTAGCTTCCTAATTGTTTAAAAATTAAGGATGAACCTAGAGCTCATCTTGACTTCAGGTAGCCTCCTTGTTGCTTCAAAACCAAGGACTAACCTAAAATTTATATGAGGTAGCATCTTGGTTGCTTAAAAATCAAGGATGAACCTAGAGCATATCTTTGACTCAAGGTAGTCTCCTGATTGCTTAAAAACCAAGGACTAATCCCAAACCGCATATCTTTGACTCAAGGTAGTCTCTTGGTTGCTTAAAAACCAAGGACTAATCCTAAACCTTATTATGAGATAGTATCCTGATAACATGTAAATCTAGTGCTAACTTTGAGCTAGTAGGGTAATCTCCTGGTTGCTTAAAGATCAGTGGTCATCCTAAAACTTATCATTTGATAGTATCCTAATTACTTAAAAATCAAGGGCTATCTTGAAGGCCGTCTTGAGTTAGGGTAGCCTCCTGGTTGCTTAAAAATCAAGGATTATCTTAAAACTTATCATGAGGCAGCATCTAAATTTCTTTAAAATTAAGGATGAACGTGGAGTTCATCTTAACTTAGGGAAACTCTTGGTTGTTTAAAAATCAAGGACGAACTCTAAATGTGACATGAAGCTTATAACACACCTTAATCATGATTCTTTAATAACATTAAAGGCCCTCAAGTGAGCACGAGTTACATTAAATTTTTAAATCCTTTGGATTCATTTGCATCCATAGATCATGTTAACTATAAGAGGCATTTTAGTTAAGCCTTTAACTTATATCCCTAATTTTGATTTCATAACATGCATACTTATCCAAAGTATCATAAGGTTATAACATATTTTTGAGACATTCTAAGATCATGAATCTAGGTTAGAGGTCATTAGGATAGTCATGTCTTTTTTCCTTAAGTCTAAACTCATACATCTAATTTAATTTAGGTTCTAAACTTGATCAAAACTTTTTAAAATCTTAAGTAAACCTACCCATATTTATATAGAAGCTTTACTCAAACCTTCAGTCAGTTGGAGAGTGGTTGAAGCTTTGGAATGTCTCAAAAATATCTTAGGGGCTTTTTGGTCATTTAACACCTTAAACTTGGTTTGAACCCTAAACATCATCTAATAGACTTAAAATTTTACATGGTCCTTAAAAATGGTAAAATAAGAAGTGATATAAAGGTCATTCGTGTCATAAACCGGAGGTAGTTTACCGTAAGGGCATTATGGTCACTTTTGCATCATTTCTTGGTTTAGCTACTTTATCTTATCCAATAACCACCAAATTTAATATATATCCTTAAAATATTATACTATTCCTAACATTAAAATTTCATAGGTAGTAGACTTTGTTTAGTGGGTTGTTTTAACGTTACTTGATTCCCAAATAAAATGCTCGATTTTGGTCTTTAACTCATGATTCTTGACTTATTTCTTCCATAATTCTTTAAATATAAGATCTAAGTGATTTATACAAGTATTTCTTAGAAAGATTCTAAATTGCTACTTAACTCGAAGTTGATGTTCGAGACCTCCATTTTTGAGATTTTGATATTTGTATTACTCCAAATTTTATTTGGTAGATCTATCTTTTGAGTCTCGTTTTTAGAATCATAAAAAATTTCTTAAGAACCAGTTTGGATTGGGTTTAATATGAGAAAAACAAAAGGTGCATTATTTTTGGGCTAACAAGGCCCGTGTTCATCACCCTTCTAAAACTCAACTTCCCGAAGACTCATGCAGTAACTCCCTCCTTAGTTCCTTCATGAAAATTAAAGATGTTAAATCAAAAAAGAATTGCGGAATAATTTTAAATCTTGTCGTGATATGTAGCCTAATGTTACTAGAAAACATATTTCTAGCCGATTAAAAATATAAAAAATTGTTATTGGTTAGAACATTCTAGACACTTGTAGGCCTAGATTCCTTTATGAGATCTCTTTCTTATCTTCTCCTCAAGTTTAATAAATAGTTTTAGATGAACGAACCTTTCTCGATTTTTCCAATTTTGAGTTTGAACCTTTCGGAACCTTACCCATTTTTTTATTATTATTATTATTATTATTATTATTATTTTGTTGTAGATTTTGAGACTGATTGAGCAACTCGATAGAGATGCTTAGCCCTTAAATGGTCATGAATGCTTCTCATCTCAATGCTACCATGCTACAATGTTCATGGTATTTTTTTTTATTTGATTTTAAAGGACGGTGGATGAAGAATTTGGATTTTTTTTTTCTCGCAATTCCATAAAAAGAATGGACCACATTGAAGTTTCTTTGATTCCCCTTCATCTAGAGGTTTTTCCGCCTTTATAGTCTTCATAAAACTTCTTTCTTGAATGCCCTGAAATTGATTGAGACTAGTTTAGAAGGACGACATTGTCTATAACCTCAAGTACAAGTCTTATTTTTGAATTCTTTATTCCCATTGTCATGAAAAATTGAATTGGATAAATGTGTTTGGGCTACTTTTCCGCTCTCGAATCCTTTATCAAATTTGTTGGTGTGTTCATTTAGAATGGGTAGAAATTGGTTTGAAAAAAAATAGTTAATCATAGCTTCTTAATTTTGAAGAGCCCTAAGACTAACAAAAACTCATAAAATTGAGGCTCTTCTCCTCAAGATTTAGCTACTTTGGAGCCTGTCCCAAAATGTTGCCAAAATCCTTATTTATAGCTCAACAAAATGTTGCCAAAATAAGAGTGTCATCGATTTTGATTTTGAATATAAGTCATTGGATCAAAAGAGCCTCGAATCGTCTTGAACATACTGAATTTCAGCGGAGGCTACCTAGAGAATAAAATTTTCTGATCAAAGCCCTTTTTGTAATTATATTGTACTTTAAGGGCATTTTGGTAACTTTCCATTTTAAATTATTTTATTATTAACGTTTAAAAAAGTTCAAACTTTTCTAAAAACCCTTGGTTCCTTTTTTGTTATTTTTTTCTGGTTAAACACATTAAAATTTATTCTCTATAACCAATTAACCATCCAAATTTTTTTATCAAATCTTATTAGGACATTGGAATAACTTGCCTAGGTCTCTTCCCTTGGGCTCCTTAAACCTTACTTAAGAGCCTTAGTATTCCTCGAGTTACATAAATTTTAATGGAATCTTATAAAGTCAGCCTAAAAACTTACCATTTATGGTAGCCAACATGACCTAAGTCACCCACGAAGGAGGGTGTTTTGAGCTTATCATAAGGGCTAATTAAACTCATGCTTCATTTATCTCTTCAAAGTTCTAGTTTATAACGTGTTCTATGTGTCTTTACTTCGCAAGTATAGGATAGACCAATCCAATGTGATAGATTACAAATTTTTGCCCTTTTATGAAAACTTGAGTTACGAATAAGAAAGATCTGTACAACTTTTAGATAGAGAAGTGAAGATTTTGTGCACTTGAGGGATAGTATTTGTTAGGGTAATTTGTCAAAACCATCTATTTAAAAAGGTTATGTGAGAATGAAAAGATGAATGACACTCCTAGTTCTTTAAAGATTAAGGTACTTTGGAAAATAAAGTTATTTTTAGATTGGTATAATATTAGTCCTACACCAAGAGCAATCAAGGTTGAAAAAACCGAGGATCATTATTACCTATAAGAGTCGATTTCCGTTCTATTTTTCATTGAAATCTAACTCCATTCATTTTCAATTTCTATTTACCAATCCATACCAATGTGATTGTTTACGTTTTAGAGGTGTTACTGTCGTAAATAAACATCCGAGCACCTCTACATAGCATCGTCAAAGAAGAGGGAAATTGAAAATGCAAAAGCGGGTGACGAAGAGAAGCTCCAAAAGAACTGAATCGGGTCGGGTTGGACCTAATTTGGGTAGCAACCCAAAGCAGTAGCAGTATGAAGTCCAACCCTTCACCAAGGCCCCACGTCCACATACGGGTCACAGCTGTTTAGCCCACGCTTGCGACCATCACGGCCCACGAGTGCACATTCAACTGTTGGATGATAAAAGTCCCATGTCGGCTAATTTAGGGAATGATTATGGATTTATAAACAAAGAATATTCTCTCCATTGGTACGAGACCGCCTTTTGGAGAAGTTTAAAGCAAAACCATAAAAAAAAAATAAAATAAATAAAAAATAAAAAATAATGTGAAAAGGCTTATTAAATATCTTATATTCACCGTAATCACATGTTTGTTTCTTTATTCGTTTCATCCTTTATATTGTCGATAACAAACTCATAAATTAAAAAATAAATAAAACGTTGACATAGGGAAGAAAATTTAATACAACTGTAGCCTTGTAATAATTAAGTAAGATTTTAGAGGAATAGCTAAAAAAAAACTAAAAAATGGAGGGTGCAATTAATATTATTTAAAGGAGTTTTGTTTTTTGTTTTTTTTTTTTTTTTTTTTTTTTTTTTTTTTTTTTTTTTTTTTTTTTTTTTTTTTTGTAAGGAGGGTAGTTTGACGTTGGCCAAGTGGCACATAGATTTTCGATTGAACTATAATTATTTACATTGAAAATATAAATTCTAAAACTGAGCGCTGACATTTTGGATAAAACTGTGGGTTCTGTACAAGAATACTTGCATGGATTTGTAATGTCAACTCCTATGAAAAAAACATAGTCAAAGCTTTCAGTCTATTCTCAACCATATTGCTTGGACTAATTCTTGATTTATTGTAAATTAAATAAATAGGGCTCATGAGATTTTATATTTTGAAATAAAAAAAATATATATATAATCTAGATTGTCTGAACATTGATTCCATTTGGTCCATTTTGAGAGGAAGAACAGAAAATGTGAAACACAAAAACATGGTTTGAAATGAAACAACCTTGTCGGAATGCATTTAAGAGAAATTTGAAAATTTTGAAATTGAGAAATTCAAGGAAGGAATATGGGGCAGTCCATGTTTCTTGATATTAAAAAAGAAAAAGCATTGAGACTTTTAAGAATGGCCCAACTTGTTGTTGGAAAATAAATGGAGCTATATTTGACAACATTTTATTTCAACTTTGCTGAATTAGGTGTAGTTTCTTGGTCTGACTTTGAAACCATCAACATAAGACTTGCACCACAAACAAATCAATTATTAAAGTATTAAGTTTATATTGAAGTGGCAACCAACAACACTCACCAAACCAATTTAATCGTCCATCATTTGATTTTTTAGTCTAAGAATAGGTCACTATCATTGCTTTGGTTGTTTGTAGTTAATTGAAAACTAAATTAAATTGAAGGACGGACGTATCTCCCAACCTACCCCTATTTATAATCCACGCCCACCATTTTGTAACCCTAATTTATCACTTTTCTCAAAACTCACGTCTCTATTCCTTCATCTCTCTTCATCATGGGAAACATTTTTTAATAGATAATTTTCATGAATGAGTGCATGTGTCACGGAATACCATACTCTAGCTCGTCTAATAATAACTCTTGTGCGGTGTGGAGACGCAATAAGCACCATACATGTTTGGTGCTTTTTATTACGTAAAAATTACGACTGTCTTCCATTAGGTTTAGCGCCGGTTTATCCGGGAGGAAAATAGTGTGCAATCATGCTCTTGGGACCTATCTCTATTCTCTATGGGATCTATCTCTATTCTCTAGGGGTGGCTTCCAGTCTCAAACTACTATGGATGTGTAGTACTTCCCTACGCACAACCTACACGTGCGAGTGTGAATCCCCATGTAGACTCGCACACACCCTAGATCCTCTCTGGTCAAGCTAATTTGTAGCGACGTCTGGAGATCAGCGGAACCCCTGGTGTCATGCACCTCATGAACACACTCATCATCTCTAGGAGAAGTATCCCTATGCTTATGTGCATATAACATGCATGAGGTCCCTCTAAATTCCATCTTATCATCTCTTCTGATACAACACTCTAGTCTCATCTTTTTGGGACCCTATCTCTATTCTCTAGTGGCTTCCAGTCTTGGACTACTATGGATGTGTAGTACTTCCCTACACACAACCTACACGTGCGAGTGTGAATCCCCAGGTAGACTCGCACACCCCTTGGACCCTCTCTAGTCAAGCTAATTTGTAGCGACGTCTGGAGATCAGCGGAACCCCTGGTGTCATGCACCTCATGAACACACTCATCATCTCTAGGGGAAGTATCGTGCATATAATATGCATGAGGTCCCTCTAAATTCCATCTTATCATCTCTTCTGATACAAATCTCTAGTCTCATCTCTTTGTTACATTAAGTAACACATGCTCGTTGGATATTTATATTAATATCATTTTCATGCTCTTAAGATTGTCCTATGTCGGTCTATCGACATGATGAATATATATTACGAACATCATCAAGCATCATAACTCATATAATTTCTAACCTATCCTATAGTAAGACCACTTACTTGGTTGGTCTTAGCCAAAGTTCTATCTTGCTCCAAATTTGGTTGCTTTCATCCTTTGGATTTGTAACGGCCTAGGCCCAACGCTAGCAGATATTGTCCTCTTTGGGCTTTCTTTTTTGGACTTCCCCTTAAGGCTTTAAAACGCGTCTGCTAGGAGAAGGTTTCCACACCTTTATAAAGGGTGTTTTGTTTTCCTCCCCAACCAATGTCGGACATCACAATCCACCCACCCTTTGGGGTCCAGCGTCCTCGCTAACACTCCTTCCTTTCTTCAATCGATGTGAGACCGCCACCAAATTCACCCCCCTTCGGGGCCCAGCATCCTTACTGGCACATCACCTCGTGTCTACCCCCCTTTGGGGAACAGCGAAAAGGCTGGCACATCGTCCGGGTCTAGCTCTGATACCAATCTTTCACGACCCCATTTTCAAGGCTTCGAAAATCGGACCGTGACCAAAAAGATGAAGTCGAAAGCAACTAAAAATAAAGAATTTAAAAGAAAAGAAAGGAAATAAAAGAGGCAAATCCATTAAAGACCTAAAACCAAAGACGGAGAAGTTAAATTTTCAAAGAATAAAAAGGGAAATACAAATATAAAATGAAATACAAATATAAAGAAATTTGCAAAAGACTTCCGAAAAACCGAAAAGGGACTGACGCTCCGGAACGACCCCCTCTGTGACCGTACAACTCTCAAACGCTCCTCTACCTTGACTGGCAGCCTACGAACATCTGAAAAAAAAAATACAAAAAATGGGATGAGTATAAAAATTGTATTCAGTAAGACACCTAATTGTAGGCTCTCATTGCATTCTAACTTAGAATTTCCACGGTCTTCTAATTGGCTCTAGGACGTCTGATTCTGATCTTAGTCCCTTTGGGGCTCGCCCCTTGGGACTTGCTCTATGGAACTTCACTGGTTCTCCGTCCTTTCATTTGGTACTTAAGGGTCCCTTATGCTAAGCTGACATGACTGACGTCTCTCTATGAGGCGCTACCTTTGCATGGCTATCTGAGGCTACATGGTATCTAGCCTAGGGGTGAGCTAAGTACCTCCTAAGCCCATGACAGCCCCCTGGGGGGGGGGGGGGGGGGGGGGGGGGGGGGGGGGGGAGGGAACGGAGGGGTCGCGACCCAACCCATTCCCGTGCAACTAATGGGTTGTACGACATAGCGACACATTTCCCATGCGAAATGGCTAGGAGTAGTAAGAACTGGTCAGGAATCTCTGGTTCCCCCCACGAAGCTATAGAGGTCGTTCAAACAACTAGCAGTCTAAGAACACTCAAGGTACTTCTTCGTGGTAATATGTTAGATTCCTAGGGGGAAGATTGTATCTAGGTTGAGTGACTTGTCGCTCCTAACTACAAATCCCTAGGCTTATCATTAGTAATGGGTCTTGGAAAACAACAGAGTGTGCATGCAACCGCCGTCAAACATCATCACACATAATTCATGCGAATTAGACATGCAAACTCAACGGGGTGATGGCCTCCATCAGGCACCCAGAAAGTGGAGTTTGCGCTCAACAAGGCAATGTCATACCTCAAGTGCCTAAAACGCTGAGTTCACCTATTCAATATGAATTAAACATATGCATTTGTATAGCGGAAGCTTAAAGCATACAAGCAACACCCAATACGCTCATAACAATCAATCTACCTAATCTCATTCATGGAAAGCTAATCTAAGGTAAATGTACTAGCATGCATGCAATCCAAGCGAATCCTACAAGTATTTCTTCACAAATACCGGGTGGTGACTGTACAAAATAAATTGCTCTGATACCAATTTGTAGAAAAATAAAGCCACTTCGAAACCAACTTGAGAGAAAAAACGCTCGCTCTGAATCTAACTCGTTTAGATAACTCTCACGAAACTTTAAAGGGGTGTCGAAAAGGGGGAGAGACAAGAAGACAAAGAATTTGTGAAAATGTTTTTTTTTCTTTTTTTCTTTTTTTTGTATTACACACAAACTCAGACAAGTTCTTTTCTCTCTCCCCTTTACAACTCTAGTTGATTTTTTTTTTTTTTTTTTTTTTTTTTTTATAGATTTTCCTAAGTGTAAGTTTAGCCATAACTGCCTATCACTTTTCTCTCAGTCATTTCTCTCCCCCAATTAAGTAATGTTGTTTTTGACGGAATTTAAAACAAAAAAAAAATCATAATTTTTTTCCTCTCTCCTACGTCATTTAAGTTTATTTCTCAACAAAATTCCCCCATAAACTTAAATTCTCGTACTCAATGATTCCTCCTGCACTGTTTTCGTTTTCTCGATCTCAGTCGTGGTTTCTTTAATTTTCTCTTCTTTTCCTCGAGCGAAAAAATGGGATTGTCCTTCTCTGATGAGACTTCATTTGGATCTTCTCGAGAACATCCCATCTGTGACACCACCTCTTCATTTTTCCAGTTCTCAGCTACGCTTGACTCAGACTTCATGGATTCGTTCAGTTTATTTAATTCTCTTCGTAAGTCCACAAAGACATTTATAGCTAGCATTCTTGTTTCCTCCAGTTTGGTTTTATCACGAGTGAGTGTCCGAATCGTGTGTTGTAAATTCACTACCTCCTGTTGGACTCGATTCAGGTTCACATCGAGTGGGTTTCTCTGTTGAGTCAATATCTCTATATCTTTTTTCTCCCTAACTAACTCGTCCACTAAACCCTCAATCTCCATGAGTAGGCCTTTCTCTTTCTCCGCATCTTCTTCAGCTTTCTTCTTAAGATCGGAGATTGTCTTCTCATTCTTTTCTTTCTTCTGTTTTAGACAGAAGGAATCTTACTCAGCTCAATCACTTCCTTCTCTAGCCGTTGAACTTTTGTTTCCAGCTCTTTCTTTTCTTCTTCAATTTTCATCATCTTTCTTCTTTCTACCTTGAATTGCTTTTCGGCCATTTGAGCTCTCTCTCTTCGAGTTCGGGCTCTCTGTTCTTCGGTTGTTTGTCCTTCTTTGATTTTCTCGTCTCTAATACTTGATTTCGCCAAATCTGCTGCGAATCATATCATTTCTGATAGTTTCTACCACCTCAAAACTACCGCCGTCATCTTTCGTGCCCCCGTCTCCTTTTGTGTTCAGCTCTTCGTTTTCAACCATCAAGAGGATGCCTCAATTTGATGTGTCATCCAAGGCTAGGTTGATGGTTTCTTCTACCTTCTCTTTGACTCGACAATCTCTCGTATAGTGATCCATTCTGCCACAATTGTAACATCTGTCAGAGTTACAATCATTCTTGTAATGACCATATTTTTTACATTTAAAGCACTAGATGTTGGAATTGTATCCTTGACCGCGCCCTTGAATACATCCTCTTCCACGCCAATTTTCTTGGCTCGATAGTCTCTTCTCCAGGTAGTTTTCTTCGTGACTATTGACTTGAGCAGCTCGACCATTCCCGCGGCTTCCACTATCTCTACCTCGAAAATTCTGTGAGTAGAGTATTTTTCCACCTTTATCGATGCCTTCGTCTGAAGTGCTTGATCCGAGTGGCTTCTCCTTCTTTTTCTTACGTTGCTCGTGTGCCTCGAAAGAACCGACAAGCTTATCGACTATGAACTTCGCTAGGTCCTTCGACTCTTCTATGGCACACACGACATTCTTGAAGTTATCTGTTAACGACCTCAAGATTTTCTCCACAACCCGCGTCTTGGGTAACATTTCTCTGTTTCGATTTAGCTGATTCGCCACAGTCTGTACACGTGTAATGTAGTCAGATACATTTTCTGACTCCTTCATCTTCATGCTCTCTAACTCGCCACGCAGAGTCTGGAGACGCACCTGCTTGACTCAGTCGGTTCCTTTGAACACCTTTTCTAAAGTGTCCCACGCTTCTTTTGAAGTAGTTGCCCTTGCAATCTTCTCAAAGCCCGACTCGTCAACAGCCTGGAACAGCATGTATAATGCTGTTTTATCCTTTGACCATAATTCCTTTAGCGCCTTGTTTTACGCCACCGTATAACCCGTGGTATCAATCGATTCTTCGAAACCGTCTTCGACCACCTCCCATGCGTCTTGCGAACCGAGAAGAGCTTTCATTTGGATGCTCCAATTCTCGTAGTTAGTCTTCGTCAATCGTGGTAGTAGCATTTGTCCCATCATGTTCGCCATCGAATCTGATACCAATTTGTAGAAAATAAATTGCTCTGATACTAATTTGTAGAAAAATAAAGTCGATCCGATACCAACTTGAGAGAAAAAAACGCTTGCTCTGAATCTAACTCGTTTAGATAACTCTCACGAAACTTGGAAGGGGGTGTCAAAAGGGGAGAAAGACAAGGAGACAAAAAAGTTCTGAAAACGTTTTTTCTATTAGACTAACTGATACAAGTTTTTTTCTCTCTCCCCCTTTACAACATAGGTGAAGCCCTTTTTAGATTTTACTAAGGCTAAGTTTAGCCATAACTGCCACATCACTCTTCTCCCTCCTATACGCCATTTCTCTCTCAAATTAAGTAATGGTCTTTTGGACCGAATTTAAAACAAAAAACATTCATAATTTTTTTTTCTCTCTCCTACATTTAAGTTTATTTCTCAACAGTGACTTACTTGGTTGACTCGTGCCCTTTCGTTAGTGTCTCTACGCTCGTAGGGTGTCCAAAAACATTGATTATCCTTAATTATGTCCCTATTCACATAAAAATATTATTAAAATAGGAATCGGGACAAACAGAAGGTAAACGAACGAAAAACAAGCCTCTCACGTGCCCTCACGCACTGACCACACGTGGGAAAGGACGCCAATCGCAGGATGCACGCTCAACGGCCACGCACGGACAACTTCATGCAGTTGCGTGTCCGATCGGTTCGGCAATCGTTCAGCCTGGTTATGTGGGTGACACGCGTCATTGTTCTGTTGGAGCTGCATGGCTCCAGCCAACGCTCGACGCATGTTGCCGCCTACCGACCGCGGCTCCGTCGCCTGCCATCCGCTGCCTCTTCTTTCTTCTATTTTTTCTTTTCTCTCTCTCCAGCAATCCGTAGCCCTTTTTTGATCCACCATTTTCTAATTTTCATATCTTTTGATCCGGAGCTCGGATTGATATGGTTCCTTCGAAAAAGTTCTAGATTGTGTTGAGGGCTACGTCTTGGTATTTTTTTCGTGATTTTAGCTTCAACATAGAAGGAGATTTAAGTGACAGAAGTTTGCTTACCGTTCTTAGACGGTTCCCGAATTTCTGCCAAGTTTCTTCACGAAGTCAACTTCCCTAGATGAACGTATTCAAACATTAGGTCCCAATTTGTAGAGGTTAGTCTCGAATCTGGGAAACATTCAAGAACTCACCTCTACTCTAATCAAAGTCTTTGCGACGGCTCCTCGATTCTCCCAAACCCTCTCCTAGTCTTCCCTTCCTTTTTGGTGGCCTCTATTAGGGTTCCACTTGGACCCCTATAGTAGGTGGAGGAGCAAAATGATACATTTGCCCCTCCATGGGCTTGGGCTGATTTTTTTTTTTTTTTTTTTTTTTTTTTTTTTTTTTTTTTTTTTTTTTTTTTTTACAAACTCTCCCCACCTTAGGGACTTTCGTCCCCAAAAGTTGAAATCTCTTGGAAGAGTTCGGGATGGGCTTTCTTCACGTTTCTTCTCGTTCCCAAGTTGCCTCTTCTTCATGGTAGTTACCCCATGAGATCTTCACCAAAAAAATGACTTTGTTACGCAATCGCCTGGTTTCTCGAGCCAGAATTTTGCTAGGTTTTTTTTCCCCGTAAGACATATCTTTTCGAAGGGGAAGCGTTTCGTGCTCGATCACATGGGTAGGGTCTGAAGTGTACTTTCGCAACATGGACATGTGGAACACATTGTGTACAGTGGCAAGGTTCGATGGTAGGGAAATCTTGTAGGCCACAGCCGCAACTCGCTCTAGAATTTCGAAGGGGCCTATGAACCTTGGGCTCAATTTTCCCCTCTTTACAAACCTCAACACTCCTCTCATAGGGGCTACCTTCAGGAAGACATGGTCACCCACCCTGAATTCGAGGTCCCTTCTACGCAAACCTGCATAGCTCTCCTGACGACTCCGCGTAGTGAGTATTCTCTATTTGATTTTCTGTACCGCTGCATTGGTGACCTAAACTAACTCTGGTCCCAGTAGTTGCTGCGTGTCTACCTCCTCCTAAAACACTGGTGTTCGACACCTATGCCCATACAATGCCTCGAAAGGGGCCATCTAGATGGTTGCTTGGTAACTGTTGTTGTAGACAAGCTCCATCAAGGCAGGTGTTCGTCCCAGCACCCAAAGAAATCTATGACACAGGCTCGCAACATATCTTCTAGGATCTGATTCAGCCTTTTGGTTTGTCCATCCATTTGAGGGTGGAACGTTGTACTGAATATCAATTGGGTTCCTAGTGCTTTATGGAGACTTTTCCAAAACTGAGAGGTGAACCTGGTGTCCCGATCTGAGACAATGGACACTGGCACCCCGTGCAGGTGTACTATCTCCCTGATATATAACTGAGCCCACCAATCCACTCGATATGTAGACTTGCCTGGAATGAAGTCAATTGTCTTGGTTGGTCTAACCCCAACTATCCAGATCACGTTAAGACTCTACTTGGTCTTTGGCAAGCTCGAGATAAAACTCATACACACTACTTCCCATTTAAAGGTTGTAGCAATCTTGTTGGGCGCTATCTCAGGTCCTTCCCCTGCTGATAGGTCAAGCATCGTCTTACGAAATCTGTCATGTCTCTCTTCATCCCTAGCCACCCATAGCATCCATTCAGATATCTTCGTACTTTCTAGGTGGAACGTACCAAATGTATTGTGGGCTTCAGCTATAATGCCTTTTAGGATTTCCTCGTCTCGGGGAACACACAGGTAATTTTTTCCAATAGGCCCCCGTTTGACGAGATGGGATACCCAGCTGGTCTCTCCGTCAATGTCTGACTCCACACTTTATTGAGGTGTTCATCAAACCTCTGGGGGTCAATAACTCGTTTTCATAAAGTGGGTTGCATGGTCATCTATGCTATCTTAGAAGTACCACATTTAACTGCAACCTCGACTTCTAGCATTCTTCATCTCATCTTGTAACTTCCCTTGCTTGGTGATCAATGCAGAAGTATGAACGGTCTTCTTGCTTTATGCATTAGCTACAGTGTTGGCCTTATGATAAAGAATCACAATGTCTTTATCAATTTCGACCATCTTCACTGTCATATATGTCATTCCATCTGCATGACCAAGTACTTGAGACTCTTTAGTCATGCTCGTAATGTTGTAATGTCTCCATGGCAATTACAGCTGCCGCTAATTCAGGGTCATGGATACGATAATTTCGTACGTGCTCCTTCAGTTGCTTTGAAGCGTAAGCTACTACCTTACCCTTTGCATAAGCACATACCCTATGCCCTTACATGAGGCGTCTCTATACGTTACAAGGTTTTCTGACCCATCTAGAATTAATACCGTCACCAACCTTTGCTTAAGTTCCTGGAAACTCTGTTCACCTACTGGTATCCAATCGAAGGGCTTGCCCTCCTTGGTTGCCCTCCTTGGTTAACCGTGTAGGCGCTGCAAAGATCCTGGAAATATCTTGTACGAGTCTCTTGAAAAATTTTTAGAAACTTTATACCTCGGTGACTATGGTCAGTTTTGGTCACCTAATAACTACCTCAGATGACCAAAACTTGCACTTGGAGAACTTAGCATACAATTGATGTGTTCATAACACCACCAAAACCATCCTCAAGTGTTCGCTGTCATATCGTCAAAGGTGACTACAATGATGATAGCAAGAAAGTCTCATGGACCTTCAATTTGTCTAAACTTAAACTTTCACAACGCATTCTTCAGGTCGAAGGGACTTATCAGTAGACTCACCTTCCTCATGACTCTTGAAGGCAAACCTCGACATGTCCCTCTCTTTAAATCCTCATAGAAGGTATCTTGACCTTGTTGAGACCCTTACAGTCCTTACTGCCTCACCAAAAACAGCCTCATAATTGCATCTCATTTGATCAACACAGGCATTTCCTAATAGTGAGATTCCCTGTCACGTAGTTCTCTCGAGTATTAATAGTCATTTGAGCTACATATAGGCTCTTTTGGAAGTAAGGGATCCTTGCATGAGTCCTTTGCGCTCACCTTGGCTAGCTTTTGCAGTATCTTTATGACTGAGTTAGTCACGTCTCCTCTCGTAATGATTTCTCATCACTAGCTTTTTCGGGCACGTGAACCTTTCAAGTTCTTGTACCGTATCATAGGGAACCCTCTGAAGACTCTTGTTTGGTAGCTATCCTCCCTTAAACTTTGAGGATGCCACGTCAGTGTCTTCTCTAAGACGTATCATGTCTCTACTAGTCTTACCTCTTTACAAGTCACCATCTGACTACCCTCTGGTGGTCTTCAATATCACGTTGTCTAGGAATTCTACCTCTGTCTGAGCATGCTTCACAAGTACGGCGTCACACTCATGTGTGCAGTTAGAATCCTGCTCTTTGTATCCAGGTAACCTATGCGAGGATAGGTTCTTAATAACACGCATCTGGGCTTTTTCTCTCCAGGTGGCGATAGCGTGGCCATAGCTTGACCTCTTTTCCTGCTATTCTCGACCTCGAGGTTTACCGGACTACCTTGACGGTTCTACATCCTTTACTTTGTGAGCATGCCTATCCTGATCAAAGGATAGATTAGAACTCAGTTTTATGGTCCTAACAACCACATGTTGCATTTGGACTTGGTCTTCTCCACCAAAGTCCAAAGCTACTTGTTATCTATTAGGTGATCCATCAATAGGAATATCCTACATCCCATATCTCATTAGTGGCAAAGCGCACATCATGCTTTTGGAAGTCCATAACTGAAACTTAGCTCGTGAAGATTCCAACTGACCTTGAAGCCATGACCTCCATGGCTTCACTCTCAATGTTGGTGAATCTTATTTCTCGACCTTCACTTAACCAAACTCACTGGTGAAATTGGTTTGCTTGAGAGGTGCATAATTCCTATAATGGTCGCCCTTGTCCGTAAGAAATTTGTTTGGCTCTACTATGTGGTTTCCTTAAGGCATGCTCTATACTGTCTAGGCCTACGTTGTGGTCACAAAGAAGGCATGCTTGACATCTAGAATTATGGTCATGGGAGGTTGAGCCATATGTATACCAACTCTTACTAGGCCTTAGAAAGTATGATGTACATCTCTATGGGTTGGACGTCACGCACTCTGCGAAGTCACCCCTTTGTCTTCCTAAGGCCAGTAAGCTATAACGTGAACCCTCTCGGCCTTGGGTCTACCATGTGGTTTGCCCTAAGGCATGCTCTATACTATCTAGGCATACGATGTGGTCACAAAGGAGACATGCTTGACATCTAAAATTATGGTCATGGGAGGCTGAGCCATACGTATACCATCTCTTACTAGGCCTTAGAAAGTATGATGTACATCTCTATGGGTGGGATGTCATGCACTCTGCGAAGTCACCCCTTTGTCTTCCTAAGGCCAGTAAGCTATAACGTGAACCCTCTCGGCCTCCTCACAATAACTCAAATCTAGCACCGATAGTAATAGAGTGAACATTCAGGATAGTAATAGAGTGAACATTCACTATAAGCACCCTAAGGTGTAACCATAGTTACCACTTAACCCAAGGCCTCCTCGCCTCCTTACCACTTAATAGAGTGAACATTCACTATAAACACCCTAAGGTGTAACCATAGTTACCACTTAACCCAAGGCCTCCTCACAATAACTCAAATCTAGCACCGACAGTAATAGAGTGAACATTCACTATAAACACCCTAAGGCGTAACCATAGTTACCTCTTAACCCAAGGCAAACATCAAGTTATTACATACTTACAACATATCATAGGCTACTTAACCCAACCGACTTACAACATATCATAGCCTACTAAACAGGGTTAGACTGCATACCAATTTGTGACGACCCAGACCCACTGGTAACAGATATTGTCCTCTTTGGGCTTCCCTTCAAGGCTATAAAACATGTCTGCTAGGGGAAGGTTTCCACACCCTTATAAAAGTTGTTTTGTTCTCCTCCCCAACCAATGTGGGACATCACAGAATTCGTTCTCACTTAGATCGAGCATTCACCTATTTTGAATATAAACTTAATTAACTGAATAAAAAAATCGAATTCCATGTTTTCATTGTTTCTACATTGTGTTTGGTAATAAAACTTAAATTAAAAAAAAAATTCCATATTGATTCACGCTAATTTGATCATATTCCCATATTTTTACTTTTCTTCGTCTCTGTACTTTTTTTTAATCGTGTTTGGCCATTTTCCATGAATTCTGATATCCTTTTCTTTACTAAGAATGAATGTGTATCATTCTCTTCTATACTAAGAATGACTAAACTCTTTTTAATAATTCTTATTTTCTCTACTTTCCATTAGGATAAAAGAAAAAGGAAATAAAAAATTTTGCTTAAAGAAGATATGGCTTATTTGCAAAATGGAAGACCTGTTGATATGGTTTCAATCCATTAGGAGTCCCCTCACGAATGAATGTAGGACAGATATTTGAGTGCTCACTCGGGTTAGCGAGAAGTTTGCTAGATGGACATTATCGGAATTGATCGATATATTTCTCGAAACAAACGAAAAAGAAACGAAAGACGAAACATACATCATGGATCAACTAAACCAAGTCCTCCCAGAGATTTGCTTAAGAATAAGAAAGAGGAATCTAACTTATTGTGACAAATTCTTTTTTACATCTATAGATAAATCAGCCTAAAACCATTTTTATTTACCGTTTATTCTTTTTAGGAGGGAGTTATTGATACATAAGGAAGGAGGGGAGAGATGGAAGAAGAGGTGCTCAGTTACCTTTTTCTTTCTTTCTTTATTTTTTTTTACACTGCTATTATCTTAGCATCACCTTCATGCCTTCCTCCATCACAAACAACTATATTTACTGTTTTTTTTTAATCATATCTTTCAAAAAACGACACAACAAAAGACTAAATAAAAATAAATAAACGTTTAAATTAAAAACATCTTATTCTAGTCTAAGTCTAAGAAAATAAACACGATTACTCTATGCATGTGCCATGGTCACGAGTTGCGATTTCGTTGTTAGCCGTACAAGAATATCTTACCTTAACTTGAAATAAAAGTAGCACATGACTTGTATTTAAAGAAATACCTCAGTAAGTGACCCCACAATTGGGGGTTAAAGGTAAGAACATGCAAATGCAATGACGAGACCTATCATAATTGTCTATTTTCCTATAGTACTCTCATAACGGGCAGCTTAAATGCGTACCATATACTCTAAACACATCCCATATGTGCGAGTATAGACTCATCAATCAGTTTGCACACCGTTGGACCCCTTTCCTTATCGAGCGAGCATTCTCTGGGAGCTCCTTATGCCGGACACCCGTTAAAAGTAGTAACCGTCACGATAGCATTAGGTTAAACGTAATGATCGTTTTCCTGCCTGACCATCGAAGCATTATGATAAACATAATGATCGTTTTCCTGCTTGGTCATCACAGCATCATGATAATCATAATGATCATTTTTTTTCCTTGAAATGTATGCGTCCATACTATTGTGAAGGATAAGGGGTATCCCTCATGCATAAGCACACAATAATATATGAGGTCCCAACATTTTTCCATTTTCATTATCATTTATTTAATACAACCCCGCTAGCGTTCCATACATATCATATCGTTTTTTATATCCTTTCACATAGTTTATCATATTATTTATCATATCTTTCATGCATATCTTGGGGTTGTATTTTATGCTAGTTTGTCGTTTTGCATGTCAATCATATCATATTATATCATTCAAATTACATAAATATACCATATCATAACATTCCATGCTTCTAGACATAACAATTTTTATCATATATATATATATCATACTATAACATATCACATCACAATATATCTCATTATAAACATGTCAATTTATCACATATCTCCTACCATGACACATTTTATATCATTTTCAAATCATACCACAACATATATTATCTGTCATTCACATGTCGTATCATAATCATATCATATCATAAATACTTTGTGGTCATATTGTTCCGTAACTTATCATAGCCTTAACATTCTTATACCTATCACAGTCAGATCGTTACATGAACGTACCTTAGTCATATCGTTATAGGAACACATCCTAACGCTATCGTTCTATCAATCTATCATAATCCTATCTCTTTCTACCCATAACCTAACCATATTCTTTTCATATCCATAACACTTTGATACGTAACCTAACCTTAACGTTTTATGAACATATCTTACTCATATCATTACACTATGTTTAGTGCATCCTTCTCATATCCTATCTCAAACATATCATTGAACACATTGTATTGTAAGTATTTTCATACCATTCACATATTATAATATATACATATCATATCATAAGCATATCGATCCATAAACAATTCATGCATATCAATATATATGACACGTGTAGAACTACGGGGCACGTGTCAACATGAAATGTAACCATGCCGATAGTAAACCACTTAATTAGTTCAAGTGGGTGTCACCAATTTTTTCTTAATGAAAATTCGATTTTGTTCTTTGCATCCAAGTCAATCTATATAAACTCATGACATCAATTTCAATATATTTTATGAAGCTCTAGTGTTAGATTTCGTGCCAAATATGAGTAAAGTCTTCGGTTTATATTTATGTTATAATATTATTTCTATAAAAGTCATTTAAAACTTTTTAACACTTTCCAAATCTTGGTTTTCTTCGTCTGTTTTCCTTCTTTTCTTTCTTTACTTCTGTTATAACATTTCTTCTCCCTTCTTTTTTTTATTTTTTTCTTTTACTCCTGTTCTAACCTTTCCTCTCTCTGTTAATTTTTTTTTTTAAAATTAGGTTGGTCATGGCCAATTTAATCCATTCTTTTTAAAACGTAAATTGGAGATCTGAGATATAACTTCCTGCCATTCTCTCTCTTGTAACTACTCAGAGGCATTTTTGTTTTTGTTTTTTTTCTCTCTTTTTTTTCTGCCTTTGAGAAGATGGTTAAGATCTCACGAGGAGATCAAACAGTTCCCTCTTTTCTTAATTTATTAATTGATTTTGTTTTATTTATTTTATAATTTTTTATTTATTATTTATTATTTTATTTATTTTTATTTTTATCTTTCGGGTGTCACAGGACCTTGTAAAATTTCTACCCATTCTGATTTGCGTTTTTTATCACTATTGTTGATGATTTTACTCGATGTACTTAGGTTTTTCTTATGCAACATAAATCAGAAGTTCATCATTTGTTAATGAACTTAGTTAAATTCGTTCAAACTTAATTTCATACTACTGTCAAGATAGTACAATTGGACAAATGGGACAATGGGACTAAGTTCTTATCTTTGCAACCATTTTTTACTTCGGGTGACACTAGCATACTTATGTCTATACTCCACAACAAAATGGAGTCCTAGAACGTAAGAATCGTCATATCCAAAATGTAACTAAGTCTCTTCTCTTTCAACCACAGGTTTCACTTAATTTTTGGGAGAGTGCATTTTAACTTTTGTTTATCTTATAAATAGAACACCATCACAATTGTTATCTAACAAGACACCCTTTGAAGCACTCTAAAAACGACCACATACATTTCATCATCTTAAAGTTTTTTGCTATAAATGTTATGCAACTATAGTACATCCTAAACAAAAATTTGAACCTCGGGCAATACCTTGTGTTTTCATAGGATATCGTTGTGGTCACAAAGGTTACAAGTTGTATTGCATGCAATCTCACAAATTCTTTATCAGTCGTGATGTTAAATTTTGTGAAGATGATTTTCATTTTTCATCAACTTCACAAACTTTGACATTAGCTCCTTCGACTTCCATTTTACCACTTCATGATTCATCATACTCCAACATCTATTCTAATCCTATCCCACCTTCTATTCCTTCACTTTCTATTTCACCATCTCTTCCACCTTCTATTCCTTCTTCAGATTGACTCACTAATTCTAATCCTAATCCACCCAATACATCAATTCCATTTTGACGTTCAACTCGTACCAAATAGCCTCCAGGTTGGGTTAATGATTATGAGATGTCTTCTATAGCCAATCATTTAACCTCTAGTTCAGGTCCCAGCATTGGCACGAGGTATCCCTTCATTATTACCTTTCATTCTCTCGTTTTTCACCTACTCAACGTGCTTTTCTAGCTCTTATTACAGCCTAGACAGAACCTAAAACCTATGATGAGGCAGTTGGCGACCCATGATGGCAGTAGGCTATGAATGTTGAAATTGCAGCTTGGAACGTAATCATACTTGGTCTCTCATTCCTCTACCACCTGGACATAAAGCTATTGGTTATTGTTGGGTGTACAAGATTAGGTACAACTTTGATGGTTCTATTTAACGTTATAAAGCTTGATTGGTAGCAAAGAGATATTTTGATGGTTCTCTTACAACAAAACTTACTACACTTCGTTGCTTACTCGTTATTGCTGCTACTCGAAAATGGTTCACTCATCAAATGGATGTTCAAAATGTCTTTCTCCATTGTAATATAGACGAGGAAGTTTACATGTCTTTACCACCAAGTCTTCACCTATAGGAGAAGAATACAGTATGTCAGCTACATAAATCTCTTTATGGGTTAAAACAGGCTTCTCGCAATTGGTTATGGATACTCTATCACTATACAAGATGCAGACTACACTTTAGTCCAGAGCAGATTACTCTTTATTTACTAAGAGTAGAGTTACTTCTTTCACTACCGTTCTTATCTATGTTGATGATATTTTGTTGACCGACAATGATTTCAAATAAATTCAACATTTCAATACTAGTTTACTCGATAAATGTCTTATCAAGGACTTAGGGAATTTGAAATATTTCCTAGGTATTGAATTTTCTCAATCTAGAAAAAGAATTTTTATGTCCCAAAGGAAGTATGCTCTAAACATTCTTCAAGACATAGGTCTTACAGGAGCACGTCCAGAAAAATTTCCTACGGAGCAAAATCTGAAACTTTCTTTAAGTTTCAATTGGTAGATTAATATATTTAATTATTACTAGGCCTAACATAGTGTATTCAGTTCGTATGTTTTATCAATTTATGCATGAACCAAGAAAAACCACATTGGGAGGCAACTCTTCGAGTTCTGAGATACCTCAAAGGTACTCCTGGTCAAAGACTTCTTCTACCATCTGAAAACAACTTGAGATTACAAGCATATTGCGATTCTGACTAGGGTGGTTGTCGAACTTCCAGACGGTCTATTTTTGGGTTCTGCATTTTCCTTGAAAATTCAATTATTTCTTGAAAGTCTAAAAAGCAAACCAATGTGTCCAGATCATCAGCAGGAGTTGAGTATCAAGCTATGACAAATACTTGTTTAGAGTTAACTTGGCTGAGATACATTTTTCAAGACTTGAAAGTTCTGCTGTCCGAACCAGCATTATTGTAATGTGATAATTAAGCAACATTACATATAGTAGGCAATCTAGTTTTTTACGAACGTACAAAGCACATTTAAATAGATTGCCATATAGTTCGAGAAAAGTTACAAGCTAGAATCATCAAATCGTGTTATGTTTCGACTAAAATGTAATTGACAGATATTTTCACTAAATCTTTGGGAAGACAACAATTTGATTTTGTAAAAGACAAGTTGGGTGTGATTGACCTACACTCTCAAACTTGAGGAGGAGTATTAAGATGTCAAGATGTTGGGAATATATTTGGTGGTACAACTATAATTAGTTATGAAATATATTTTAGATATATGTATCAGTTAATATAGCTTTAATGGAAATATATTTGGTGGTACAATTACAATTAGTTATGGAATATATTTTAGATATTTGTAATCCGTTAATATAACCAGATGGTTAATAACATATTTTATCTTATTTTTCATGATTTCGTTAATAATATATTTTATCTTATTTTCAGAATTTGGTCATTAGTATATTTTATCTTATTTATAGGATTTAGTTGGTAGCTTGTATCCTGTTTAAACATTGTGAACATAACGAAGATCACACTTTTGGTCCCACTTTTGCTTCCCATTCTTAATCCTCATTCTTAACACACCTACTCTAGAATCTACTCCCAGCCTCGATTAGCTTCTCACTAACCTAAAAAACATGGAAAACATGGAGTGTCTTGACCCGATTTTCACGAGCTGCAACTTGCTAAAAACTTAAAAACATGAAAAGACACGTAAAAATGAAAGGTAAATTTTTTTGCATTTAAAATAAAATATAAATACAACTTAATTATAAATTCAAGTTTAATGTTCAATACATGGGCCATATAAAGAAAATAATTTTAAAATATTTAATTAGTTGGAAATGGTGTAGATCTGTATGGTGCCTGCTCCATATCTGCGTCTCGACCTTGACAACTCCTTATTTGCCTGATAAAGATGAGAGAACTTGAATAAGTACAAAGATTCAGTAAATAGCTTACTTGTAGACTTTTAATCGTGTCCTAGGAAACCACACCCCTTCTTAACTTGTTCTGTTGCAAGTACTTAGGCTCTTTGGTTCTGTTCTTGACCGGTGAGTTCTTATCATGATCTAGCATAAGGATCTGAGTCTTTGGGGATTTTGAGGTATCAATCTTGGTTAGGATCTAAGTACCTTAGTACCAATGTTCTGGGTTCTTGTCTTCAAAACTTGAATCTTGATCCATATCCTAGTTCTTGATTGTGAGTGTAATACTTCCTAGGTTAACATACTTAAATTTTAGAACCTAAATCCTAATAATCTTTGAAGACAAAGGACTCAAGAACTTCGGATCGTCCTAATAATCTTTGGATCTTCCACGTTTCGTCACACGTTTCTTGACGATTTTGGATGGTTCAAAGGTTGAAAGTGCTTCTCCTTGAGGTTCTGTAAGGTTTTGTGAAGGACTTCTCCTTGAGGTTCTCTGAAGGTTTTGTGAAGGAAGCTACACTGAAATTGGACTCCACGTGGGCAGAACGGGATGGGTGACGATTACTTCCCTCCCCCCTCTCTGTAACTTTCTCCTTTCTTTTCTATTTTTCTTTTCCTTTATCTTTCACTAATCTCCCATGTCAGGTGCCAAATTAGGAAGGGGGAGACGAATGACCAAAATACCTCTATACAGTTGACTTTAACCATTTTTCTAATTTTTACTATTTTTCTTATTTTTCTTATTTTTCTTTTATAGTTTTCTCCAGTTTATGGGACTTTTCCAAATATTTTTCTCTTTCTATATAATTATCAAATTTAATCTTTAACGCTCTCAATAAAATTCTGAAATTTTGGACTCAATATGAAAAATCGAGTATTTAATACCTCATTGAGACTCAGGCGTTACAACTTTCCATAAGTCTTGGTCGTGTGTTTAAGCCTAGACTAATAAAAGATTCAACCATTAGAGAGAAATTGAAATAAGAAGATTAAAGACCTATAAAATTTTTCTTTCATATTTCTTCGATATATTTTTGTTTAGCATTTACTTTTGTTTTATTCTAAATTAATCGAAGTTAATTTTTTTTTTTTTAAGTGATAATGTGGTCCTCATATGTAAAAGTGATGTGAAAATATGAAAATTTCCATAAGATTTTTTATTTTTTATTTTTTATTTTTTCAAAATTGAAATAGTAGAGATCACCTTAGTCATGACCGACGTCTAAACCCTAAATTATTTTAGAGTTTACATAGAACATATTAGATCCATATTGAACTCTCATCCTAAATACATGAACATATACTTAAATCGCACCATCGCACTTAAAATGTTGCCTACTTTTTTTTTTTAACATAAAATAACTTACAAATTATGTTTTTTCTTTATTAAATATGATTAAAATTTCAAGTGCATTTAAGAAGTAGATAAAAAGAAAACATAAAATTATTGGAAATTGGAAGGGTTTGCAAAAGTTTGACCTTTCTCTGCAAAGGTCCGACAAACAATCAATAATAAAAGTGAAAAGCAAAGTAATCAAAGTGATAGAAGAAAAAGTAGAGGGATGGGTGCATACGAGTAGGCTGCAACTCGCATGCATGAAGCCGGAATCGCTAATAATCACTAACCAAAAATTTTAAATTGATTAAGTTGGTACTCGAACTAACTCGAATAGAGTTTATAAACCAACCAAACCCATCCTTTTATATTCGAGATAGGTTGAGTTGGGTTGTTTCGTTGTTCATTTTTTAATTATTTAAAAAAATCTTACTTATCAATAATATATATTTTTTAGGAAAGTGTTCAAATTTTAGGGGGAGTAAAGTTGATCTAAAGAGAGAGGGTAGCGTTTTGCAGTGAGAGTTGGAAGTACTATAGACAGCGAATGGAAAGGAGTGGAGTAAATGACATATCATTGGAAGAGATAATGAAGTCTGAGATAGCATTTGTTGGCTTCCCAAAGTTTCCTTTTATAGTACAAAAGCTTCAACTTAGCAAACGTTTCCTCTCCTTTCTAACTTTGAACTCACACATGCACTACAAATTACAAAGCATCCCCCATGCCTCGCCACAGTTGCCTTTTCTACTTTCTATATGCCCAATAATGCACAATAATTTCAAATTAAAATGGCCACAACAATGCTCAAATTATTGCCACATGACGTTTCTTTTCTTTTCTTTCGATTAAAAATCACTTTTCATGCCCACTTCTTATCAGTTAAGAAATATAAATAATAAAGAATAAAAAAAAATTAATAAAATGGTGGAAGCCAAAATTTCTTCCCTCCTACCAAACCTACATAACATATTTTTGCATCAACACAATCCACAGTCTCAACAAATCGGGTTAAAAAGTCAGTGCTCCAAAGGAAGTGATAAGAGAACATACCAAAAATAGAAGACAAGATGAGTTTGGTTTAGGTGGGATTGCTTACGAATCCTATTTGGTAGTCAACTTAAAAAAACAAAGAAAAAAAAAAGGACAAACTATGTCGGTTCTTTTAAACTACAAACGGCTTATGTCAACAAAAAGACTAGGCCTTGCAGTCTTCTTTCTTGGCTTCCCAACAGTAAAAACCCAACACAGCTTACTTTTACTCTCTCTATCTCTCTAGAAACCCATGATTTGATGAACAACGTACGAACGGATAAATTGGGCATTGAAAAAACATATTTCTACTAAGGTTTCGTACATCTAAGAGCGTGGAATGATTTGACATCTATGCACCTACTGCTTTACTTTCGTAGCTTCATCTAAAATATTTCATCTTTTATGTCATTTCAATTATTGTTTCATTTTTTCTATTTTTATATTATTTTTTTCCTTTCTATTTTTTTTTTTTTTTTTTTTTTAAACAATGTATAAAGTTTCATACCGTTTTGATTTAATTCTTTTAATTTCTTGTTAATCGTCATTTGAAATTAAGAGCAAACAAAAGAAGTTGGTATATAAAACACTTTCTCATAAATCTACCATAGCCATCGCCGAACACTGTCCACCACCGTCGTGCCACCATCCAGCAACCACCCTGTCACCCACCCCCTATGGCAACCACAACTGACTGCCTACCTCCAAAGACCATTCCCCCACGCACCTTAGTGTTATCTTGATGTACCTATTGGATAGACAAAGTTGGAGGACTATGACAAATAACTTCTCAAACAAATGAATAACTCACATTAGCATTTTGTTTAAACATGGTCTATTAAATCGGCCTATACATTATATTATAGAAAATTCTAATTAGGTCCTACAATATTTTTTTTTTTTTTTTTTTTTTTTTTTTTTTTGAGAATTTAGAATTTGGATTTGATAACTAATGGTCCCGAAATTCCCCGACAACATGATCAGGTTGTTTACTCCTTGCTTCGAAGAGTGGAAACTATTCCCACATACTAACACAAGTTTTCTAGCATATTTTGTCTTCACTCACATGCATTCTAAAAAATTTAGAAGAGGTCACCTAATACATAATTATTTCAAGCAAAGCAAGCTTAGTTTTCTGGTTCCAATGATTGAGTTACCCAAAGAAAAGTGTATCTTATTGGTATAAATAATTCTTTTAAATCTTAAATAGGAATGAATTAATTTTCCAAGTTTCATAGACTATAAGGACAAATAGAAAATCAAATAAAAATAAAAGTAAAAGATAAAAATTCAATAAATTTAAATAGAAAAATATAAACAATGCCCAAATTAAATCAAATTATAAGATGTTGTTTAAAATTTATAAATGGGGATACAATTATAAAACAAAATACAAAAGACAACAAAATGTAAATATAAACTGAAGCTCCGGAACGACCTCCTCTGTAGCCACATAGCTTTCGAATGTTCCTCCACCTCGACTGGCATCTCGTGAACACTTGAAAAATAAAGAGGAAAGAGGTGAGTATATAAATATACAGAGTAAGAAACTTATTTATAGGTTTTCATCACATCCTTAGCTTATTTGGTATTCACGGGATTTACTTTGGGCTCTTGGAAGTTTAGGCCTAGTCTATATTGCTACCTGAGTATCTAGAATGACTTGAAGTTCCAAGCAGTATTTTAACTGCTCATGGATCCACTCTGGGTACAGAGAGTATAGTTCACCCATTTCGGTGTCGTTGGTCTTTTGGGCGACAAATTTCATCTCTGAGATGAACTACTTTTCTATACATAGACTTAGGTACCTTGCTCTGCCTAAGTAGTATGTAACCAATGTCTTGGGTCAAGGCACAACCTTGTAAAACTCTCTCTTTCTAGTGGGGACAATGTGGAGTGTGCTAACCTGCTCTCATCATCCATGGGAAGTTAGCTGACGAACCCTACCTGTAGGACCATCTAGTCACCCAATGTTGGGGGAGTGACCCCCCATATGCTTGCCAGTTTCTAAGACTGCCCGCATAATTTTACATCGCCTCTCAAGATGATATGTTATGCAGGATAATCCAACTGAACTATTGATCACATAACCCTACTCAGCATAGGCCTTGCTCGACAGTACTGGTATTGAAGTGAAAAGAATCTGGAGGTTACCTTTGTTTTGTTGAGTTGCTACAATCTCTCTTTGACCTTGGTAGCTTACTTTGCTTATGTAGTGAATGACCGATGACTTGAATTGGAGTAAAACCTCATAAAATCATGATGAGACAATATGGTGATTTCTAGTCTAAACATCATCGACGGGAGGTTGGCTGGCCAATCCCTCAAAACCATAGAGTCACTTAAGCTGGGGGGATGCCATCTCCATGTTCTGGCCTATTGCTAGGCTATTCGATGTGGTCTCATGCCCCCCTTTCAAGAATAGGTTTATGGCACAGTTGCCCTATTTTGTTCCTAGAACGCTTAGGGTTAGATCATCGAGACTAATTCAAGTCTTTAGGTGCACTCAGATCTAGACTTCTGATCGTTGCTCAAGATCTTGAATTGTAGGGTCTACTAAAACGTTTTGACCTAGGTCAACGGGTAAACCATACTAGTTTTAGGGCCCTAATCTTAATTGAGTTTTCTTATACATGCTTTACTAGGGAGATATACATATCAATCACCGAAACACGTAATCCATAATTTAAACTTCGCTTTGATTATATCTAGGAGCTAAGGAGATTTATTGGATTTCTAGGGCAGCTTAGTGCCCTAACATGGGCTTGTGGCTCTAGGTTACTCTGTTCTGAGTTCTCGAGTCGTTCTTAGTTTAGGAGCACTAGGGTTTAAACCCTCAAACTGTTTCTCACAATCCTAATGTGCTCAGTCTACCGAAGGCATCTTAACCTAGGTCATTGACTGACCAACCTAACTCTAAATCTCTAGCTCTGTGCAAATAAATACGCTTTACAAGAAGAACACACTTATAGCTAACAAATATTATATCATGCACACATACAAGCAAAGAAGCTCAATGGGGAGATACATCCCTTAATCACCCGGAACACATATCAAAATAACTCATCCTTCTTTCTAACATAGTAGAAACCATATAAAACAACATTTATCAGGAATCTCATCCTAAGGGAATTTTGCTAATTTCTTACATCATACATAACGTACATCCATATTGCTCAACTCTTATTTTATTCATATATATTCTCTTTCTAACTAAACATAATACAAAACACAACATGTTTCTTAGAAATCTCAACCTAAGGAATTAACGGTAATTTTACCATAATATACATACAATTCATACTCAAAAAAAAAAAAAAAAAAAAAAAAAAAAAAAAAAAAAAAGTTATGAAGTTCTTAACATGCATTTTCCAACGAACTATGGTAAGGAATGCTCGCATGCTACCACGTCCTAGTGATCTCTACAAGTATTACTTGTCTAAAATTAGTGTGGTTACTTACAAGGATGATGTGTGCGTTCATGAGCTAGCTTTTATGCATTTTAAGAGCTCCAAAATTTCTAAAATCTATCTCTCATGTGCTATCACCTGTGCATTTGAGTCGGTCAAAATTTCTAGATTCCAATCAGTTTTTTATTTTTTTCTATTTTCTTTGAATTTTCATAACTTTGTCTACATGAAAATTGAAAATCGTAGTCTTTTAATCCTTTTTTACAAAGGTATTTTCAAATAATTTTTAGTCAATCATAGCATAATAATAATAATAATCATAGGGTCCAAAAACTAAAAGTTAGAAAAAAGAAAAAAAAAAAATAGCTTCTTGATGTTCATCGAAATTCAAATTTTTGGTCGGACTCAACTTCGACTTCATAAAAATTGTGCAAAATCCTTCCAATATGAACCTTCTAAAATCTCATAACTTTATTTTTTTGTTTAAAAAAAAACTTTCGATTTTGAAGGAAAATCTAAATCAAGAATCATACTTTCTATTCTTCCCCATAGGATGGAGTGTTTCAAAAGCGTCAAAATGGTTCAGCTAAGGCCACTTCTTGTGAAGAATCTTTTGTGAAATTGTGACTCCAAATAGCTATTTGGAGTGGATTTCAACTTTTATCTCCCAAACTCTCTCTCTCAATCCCTAAATCCTCATTTTTATTTTTATTTTTATTTTTAACAATGTGATTAGGGTCCATCCAAACCCCTAATTGGGAATGGAGGGTGAAAAGGTTGACTTTGACAAATTTTCATGGGATTTTTCTATACATATTTCTCCTTACAGGCTCAATAAAATCTCAAAAGTTAGACTTTAAAAAGAAAAAAATAAAAAATCAAATTTTTTTATTTCTCGAGTAAATGGACTTATCGAGTAAAAGCTTCATTAACAACATTAAATTATATACACATAATTTAAACTATTTGAAATTTATGAATTTATAATAAACCATACAAATATAAGCGTAAAATACACAACCATCATAAACTTACTTTTTACCTTCGGGAAATTAGGTTGAAATTTAGAAATTCTTAGGGTTCTAAAATTACATTCACAACAACAATGTACAAAACACTTTTTCAGAAGCACTGTTGTTTTATCTTAGAAATGGTTTTGCTTTTGGGTTTAGGTAAAATTCCATCCAAGCCCTTTTGTTACAGTGTGGTTTGTGTCATTAGAAACCCCAACTGTGACAAGCCTTCCAAACAACGTTATTCATAAGACTTTGGCACTTCATGTACATCCACTGTTTCACTTAACCAATAATAACTAAAAAGCTTTAAAACTCACTGTTCTTTTGTCTCTTCTTCTTCTTCTTTCTTACCAACACAATGGCGTAGAATCTAAACGAACGCTATTTATATGACATAAACAGTAGCCATATGAGTAAAAAACAACTAGGGTACTGGGTTTCATGTGACTTATTTCAAATTGCGAAAAGAATTTTCTTTTATAAATTTTCACGGGATGTGAAGCGTGTTAGGAATCATGACTCTCCATAATGGTATGATATTGTCCACTTTGAGCATAAGCTCTCATGACTTTGCTTTGAGACTTCCCAAAATACCTCATACTAATGGGGATAGTATTCCTCATTTTGTTCGAGGGCTTCAGAGAACGGATTCGACCTCGATTAAGGGGATGCTATTCGAGAGCTCCATAAGTCTCATGGGAGGCTTATAATGTACTTTGTTTGATGGGAGGATTGTTGAGAATTATTGGGAGTGAGTCCCACGTTCGTTAATTTAGTGGAAGATCCTGGATTTATAAGTGAGGAATACTATCTCGTTAGAAACCACGACTCTCCACGATAGTATATATTGTCCAATTCGAGCATAACCTCTCATAACTTTACTTTAGACTTTTCCAAAAAGTCTCGTATCAATAGAGAATATATTCCTAACATATAAATCCATAATCTTCCACGATAGGATAGGAAATTTGAGTTTTGAAATTTTGTAAATTTGCAATGAGAGAGGCGAGCAAGAAAGCGCATCAAAATCACTGTTTAAGGAATAGGGAAGACAGCAAGGATGTTTGGGGAAACCTTGTACGCTCTTCACAAACCCTTTTGCCAATACTTTTGGTGCAGATTATCTGAAGGACATTGATGGGATGGTTAGAACAATACATCAAATGATTTTTTTTTTTTTTTTTTTTTTTTTTTTGTTTCTCGTTTTTCTATGTTTTGGGATATGTCGAATCAGAAGGAGTGACCCATCTACTGTTTTCCGTGGGCCCATAGGATAAAATAATCTGTTTAGTTTTGGAGGAAGAACCCTCAACTTTTTATAGCGGTTTAACTTTTTGCCTAACTATGAAAATTCCGCACAGACTCGCTGTCTGTGTTGTCGGTGTTCTCAGATGTTCGGGTGATTTGAAAGGTATGAAATCTTGACCTGCAATTTTTAACACTATTTTTTACCCTCCATCTTTATGGGACCTAGAACATAGTAGGCGTGGGGGTTTATATCAATCAATATTGTATTAAAAAAAAAAAAAAAAAAAAAAAAAAGCCAAAAATTAACCCATTTGAAACCATTAAGAGAAAACGGTTAATATTATTATTTTATTCTTGAGATTTGGAAGAATGCAAAACTGCTTACGGTCAAAATATGCATTACTTTGTTCCTCTATGATGCACATCTTTATCTTGGTTTAATTGGACTCTTTTAAGGCCTTGTTAGAAATCTAGAATGTACATCTTTCTTCGCTCATGTTTTCTAAATTATGTTTCTCAAATGTGACCATAGGCTCAAGTACACCCTAATATTATTTATGAACTCCAAATCTCACACGGATGACCTATTCGTTGGGTTATAAGAAGTGTCACACAATCACTATTCCATTGTTACAAGATTGTGATTATGACAAGTGGTATTAGAGCTGAGTCAACTTCTTGAATGTAGTACATAAACATGTTCGTTGCTAAACAAATAGGCAAGTCCTAGGATCGATGAGATGGCAGGCCGCCTTGAGGCAATGCCTGTTTGTGAATTAGTGGTTTGAGTCGAGGCCCTAGAAATTATGGCCACAACTGCTAGTGGCTTCAAGTGTGGAGATAGCTCGACGGACTCTGTTGCCTGGATGGAAGGATGCATCGAGGGCTTAGTAATGCCCAATAAGTAATTGTTAAGATGGTCTAAAAATGTTTGAGAATTTGAGAGCATCTTATGAGTGGTCAGAACTGATGTAGCAAATCTAAGCGTTTGACTAAACTTCACCATAAGAGCGGTGGAGGGCCAAACCCTAGACGAAGATGTAGCTAATTAACGACATTATATGATCATCAGATAAATGTTGACTGGTCAATTGGTCAATTGGCAATTATGCATCTAGCCGAATATGCAAAGTTGTGGTGGAGATCTAAGTACATGGACATTCAAGATGGTCGATGTACTATAGACACTTGGGAGAGCTTAAAACAAAAACTCCACTCTCCGTTCTTTTCAAAGAATGTCGAGATAATTGCGAGAATGAAATTAAGAGAGTTAAGAGATACTAACACTTTTTTGTGCATACGTTAAATATTTGTGATATGTTTGAGAAAGACAAGGTCTTAGTTTTGTTGAGGACTGAAGCCGTGGGCGAAAATCAAGCTCTACGAACAAAGAGTTCAAGATATTTTCACGACCTATGCTAAAGCCAAATGACTATTTGATCTTAGCATCGATAAGCTCCAAAATAAAAGGCAAAACTAGGCTTCCGCAAATGAGGGTAATAAAAATTATCGACCCAACTCCCACAAAGGTGGGGGACGTGACGGTCTTGAAGGCAAAGGAGGGGAATGTGAGTCCTCCAAATAGAGAGGTAGAACTCCATGGCAGAGATTTCACAGCCAAAATAGTTACCGTCAAAGCCAATACCCCTCATCTTGCTTTATATGCTAGAGGGTCCATTGAGAAATCGAGTGCCCACAAAAGGCGGCATTCTATGCCTTCTAAAAAAAAATTTGGAATGAACTTAGAAGCTAAGTACAAGATGAAAAAAATTGAAATACTGTTACTTGAGGACGTTGAACACCCCCACGTGTGAGCACAAAATTATCTGTCCACTCTCTAGAAGAGATTGGAAAAAGATATAAGAATGAGTAGAACATGGTCTTATGTATGTCAAGACTTGGGTTAACCGCAAAGCGGCCAGAAACACCATTGTCAACTCTTAAACCACCTAGAACTTCATGGCAAAGATCGAAGTAAAACGCTTGAACATCCTTTGGCATCAAGATACAGGAAAGATGAAACTCGTTAATTCGGTAGCTTTACTTGTTTTAGGAGTTGCAAAGAGAACTCCGATCAAGCGAAAGATTTGGATTGGACAAACCAACTTTGTGGTAGTCAAGATAGATGACTTTGACATCATGTCACAGATAGACTTCTTACTAAAACAAAAAGTCATTCCTATGCCCCTAGTAAAATGCTTAGTAGTAACGAGATCCAACCCAACAATCATTCAGACAAACACCCGTCAACTAAAAGGGGTAAAACTAATGTAGGAACTATAGTTGACGGAGGCGAGATCGCCTTCCACATATGTGTGTCATACCGCTCAACCTAAACTAGGTAAGTTCCACAAACAACTAACTGTCTTGTTGAAAGTTGGGTCCATTAGACCTACAGAGACTCTTGTCATTGGTTACCCACATGCTAGGGAGAGACACCAAGTCAACACATTCGTTGAAGGGGGAGACAGAGACAAACCTCTGAAACAAATCATGTTTACTCAAGAAGACCATCTAGATAGATGAAAAGAATGGCTAGTCGGAAGTGTTGACCACAATAATTCCAAAATGGAGAAAGAGTTCCAAATAAGTTAAGGTCAGATCAACTCTTGTTTCAAGAAACCAAGATTCATCAACTGATGCAAAAATGCTATGGACTAGTCAAAGTCATCCAGAAGAACGGAAAGAAATAATATAAGATCCAATTGCTTTGATGGACTAGCTCTGTTATCCACATCATAACTTAAAGGTTACTATCCTGATCTCGAAGACAAAAGACACCATGAGGTGGTATGACCTCATGCCACGAAGAAATGTTCCACTACAAAGAAAGCTGGAGAGATTCTAGCTAAGAAGACATGAAGAGTTGAAGAACCAAGAAATGATTTTTAATAGTTCTTGAAATATTGGAAGAGACTCCTTAAAGCAGAGATTAGCTAAAAACGCATCGAGAGATATGAAGCCAACCACATCCTATATTGCTGAGTTTGTGAAGAGTTGATTGGCAGGGGCATTGACCAATTGAGTGAGGGAGAATGTCATGGTCATGCTTGTCCAAGGCGTGTTGCTTATGGCCATGTGTCGGATTCCGGGTCATGCATGTCAAGGATGTGTTGTCCATCGCATGCCCATTCCAAACCCAATTTACCTGCTTTCATTTATTGTTAGATTTTTACTATTCCTGTCATATCAATACGGATGTGTATGACTATCCTCCGTGTCTACACTATCCAAGGCTAAAATGTCTCAAAATGTACTATAAGGTGATGTGACTAATCGTTAATTCTTCTTACTCGGATTATATGCTATCAAAGTTGTAATGGTTGCTTATTCGCTTTTAGCCTATAACATTATTTAAAAAAAAAATATATATATATTTTTAATGTATTTTCTTTCTCACTTTTTTCAAAAATATTATTCTCAAATGGAACCCAAGGCTTAAGCACACGCCAATATTGTTAACGAAGTCTAAATCTCACACAATTAACTTATTCGTTGGGTTAGAACAAGTGATACACAATCGTTGTCGTATTGCTACGAGAGTCTGAAAATTCCTCTAATTTGGATGTCTAATGGGAAGACCTGAATAGGCCATAGTAAAAAAAAAAAATAATAAAATAAAAAAGGACTGCCCAAGGCGATCCTAAAACTCAAGATGGACTCACGTAGTCTCAACCACACTCTTATCATGGAAACACAAATTACCCCACCAAGGTACAATGGAAGAGTCTTACTCAAGGATGTGTCCGATAATAAGTATAGTATCACAGATGAAAGAGTTAAGCTCGATACTCAAGGCTGAGGATGAGACATAAATGAACAGTTTCCCCACATGATGTGGTGCGACGTGTCAACATGGGAACAGGGAATCGGACAAGCAATGAACTCCCTATCACCTATATTCAGGAAGATAATCTCCCTAGTGACCTGGTTGAGCATTGAGTGAGTTATTCCCCAAATAGAATGGCCAAGGGAGTAGAAGGTGAACACATTTAGATGTGAATTCTAACTGACTGACGTTGCAGGGACTATGAGTGTTAGTAAAACCTTGGTCCACTCCAAGGGAAGAACCAAAACAATAATCACATCATAGGCGGTGTTGAGGGACAAGAAGATAGCTTGCAACTCTTGGGGCATTGATGGCGATAGCGAGAAAAGCCCTCTTACTAAACCACGAAGCGTTGAAAGGGGAAAATCAGAATGAGTCTTGAATAACACTAGAGATGGTCATTGCATGAGGACTGAGCTGCGCTTGAGAGAGACATAACTTGGTGATAGATATTTACTAGTATCTAATAGAAAAGCTAAACTGTCATATAGGCATGACATTTGAGGTGGTTACCTATGCCTCGTGTCAAGATTGAAAACCTACTACTAGTGGTATAATATAGTAAGGACACTAATACGAGAATATGCCCAACTCTAGATGAGTTGGTAAGAAGTATGTAAGCGATAAGAATAAAAAGGTAATGGTGTTGATGCATTAACTAGGTTGGGCATCGACATAAGCCTTGAGAAGCATCAATGCGGCTAATGCGGAAGACAAGAAAATAAACTTGCAGCCCATAGTGCATCATGGTAGACGGGAGAGGGCATATAATAGAATTTTCAACGCCCTTTCACTAAGACAATGGAGAAGTAACCACAACCTAAATTGAGATTCAAAGGTCTGACAAAATGTTTGGCTAGTAGATCGTTAAACGACCTTTCAATGAGCCCCAAAGCAATGAAATATTTTGGTAAAACGGGTTGTGAGGGAAAGCTAGGAAGGAATGAACTACTTGGAACGCAATTCAACTCTGAAATGTGAAGCGTATGGTTGATGTTTGGACTAAAGATAGAGAATTGAACCTTGTTGTACGAAACCAAAGATCGTGATGAAACTCTGTATCCCTTGTCCAATTACTCTTACTGAAATAGTAAATTGAGGATGGTGAAAGTTAGCACGAGTGTGCTATCTAGAGCAAGATGAGAACCCGATATTAAAAAATCATTCAAGACTAGAAACTTTAGTGCGTGGGAAACATTCGCACACCTTATTAAGACCAAGTGAGAAGAGAATACAAGACACTTAATAGAATGTTGCTTGAGATTTATTCTGATCATAAACTAAGTAGGGTGGAGGAGTATTTATAGAGAATCTATTCCTAAAATTTATAACGTTTTTTATAAAGTATCTAACTCATTTTCCTAAATTTATTTCTAAAATCCCTAAAAATTTATTCTTAAAATCCTCTCTTAACATAAATAGAGCCACTCATACCATGGTTGGGCTTAGTGATGATATTTTAACTCTCCACTCGTCACTTGTCCTCATTTGTTGCACCACACTCTCTTGTGTGCAAGTATTCAGCTATGTTGTAGACAAGTCTGCCATTTGGTCATTTGTATTCTTCCTTCAAGACTTTGTCTCTAATAAAATGGCAGTGCACCTCCACATTACTTTGTCTTGCAGTGAAACATTGAATATTCTACTAGACGAATCACAAATTGGTTGTCGCATTGAAGTGGTATCGAATAGTCAACTTTCTGGTGCCAATCTTTCTATCAAAAGTTTCAACCATGTACATTCCTGAGCTGCTCCCGCCGCTGCTCTATACTCTACTTCTCTAGTTAACAATGAAACAGTTGGTTGTTTCTTGTTACACCAAGAAATTTGCAACATCCGCTCATTGATAGCACGATTTACAGGGGTTACCATCGACAACCAATCATAATTTTGTAAAAGATTTCCACCAACTCACAAACCCTTCTCTCCTCAACGTTCGGACATCTCCAACCCACGTGTATCACTATCCTCTTCCTCCATTACAGCAGCTGCTTAATGCAACAACTGTTTTTTTATAATTAATTAATTAATTAATTTCCTAATTATCATAATAATAATAATTATTACTATTAAATATCAATACAACACATATACACATTTATTTATTTATTTTAGATCATTACAATTCTACCCTCCTTTCAACAACTTTCGTCCTCGAAAGTTTCTAGCTCTATAAACGAGTGTGGATATTCTCGTTTAAACTCCTCTTCTCTTTCCCAAGTAGCTTCACTACCTTGCTGATTCTTCTATAAAACTTTAACAAAGGGAATATCTCTGCTATGCAAAGATCTCACTTCCCGTGCCAAAATTTTAACAGGTTATTCTTCATAGCTTAAGTTCTCCTTTAACTCCAAGTCTTCATAATGAAGAATATGCATAGGATCTGCAACATACTTCCTCAGCATCAAAACATGGAAAACATTATGTACAACATCCAATGCTGGTAGTAATGCTAACCTATAGGCTACTGGGCCAACTCTTTCGAGGATCTCGAAAGGTCCAATAAAATGCGGGCTAAGCTTTCTCCTTTTACCAAATCGCAAAACACCATGAACTGGTGCAATCTACAGGGACACATGGTCCCCCACCTCAAACTCTAGGTCCTTCCTCCTAACATCAGCATAACTCTTTGACGACTTTGGGTGGTCAAAATTCTCTTCCTAATCTTCTGAATCGCCTCATTGGTCGTCTGTAGCAAATCTGGATCTAACAGCTGTTTACTACCTACCTCCTCCCAATAAATCGGAGTTCGACACCTCCATCCATAAATCGCCTCAAAAGGAGCCATCTGAATGGTTGCCTGATAACTATTGTTATAGGCAAATTCCACCAAATATAGGTAGGTGTCTCAATTCCACTAAATCAAGGACACATGCATGAGACACGTCCTCGAGAATCTGATTTAGTCTCTCTGTCTGTCCATCTGTACGAGGATGGAATGGTGTACTAAACTTCAATTGTGTACCAAGGGCTTCTTGAAGACTCTTCCAGAATCGAGAAGTAAACCGTGCATCCCTATCAAACACAACAGAAATGGGTACATCATGCAACCTTACAAACTCCTTTAAATACAATTGTGCCTACTTGTCAACTGAATACGTAGACTTTCCTGGTACAAAATGAGCTGTCTTAGTTAATCCGTCCACAACAACCCATATGATTGTAAACCCTGACTGAGTTCTAGGTAGCCCTGTAATGAAATCCATGGTCACTTCTTCCCACTTCCACTGGGGCACATTAAGAGGTTGCAATAATCCAACAGGTTTCTGTCTAGGTGGCTTAACTTGTTGACAAGTTAAACACCTACTCACATGTTCAGCAACATCTTTCTTCATTCCAGGCCACCAAAAACATGTTTTCAAGTCTTGATATATCTTTGTGGCACCTGGATGTATAGTATAGAGAGACTCATGTGCCTCAAATAGAATCTTCCTATTGATCTCTACATCATTTGGCACACAAGTTCGTTCACCACTTCAAACATCCATCACCCGTTATCAAGAAATCCTTGACTTGTTCAGTCTCAAGTTGCTTCACGACTCAAGGCATCGCAGATGAGTGAGCTGTCTGACGACTCAAGGCATCAGCTACCACATTAGCTTTACCAGGGTGATGTAGGATCTCCACATCATAGTCTTTCACTAACTCCAACCATCGACGTTGCCTCATGTTGAGCTCTTTCTAGGTGAACAAATATTTGAGACTCTTATGATCTGTATATACTTGTATCCTCTCACCGTATAGATAATGTCTCCATATCTTCAGAGCAAACACCACAACAGCTAACTCTAAATTATGAGTTGAGTAGTTGCGTTCATAATCCTTCAACTGCTGAAAGGCATAAGCAATAACTCTCCCGTTCTGCATAAGTACGCACCCCAACCCATGCTTAGAGGAATCACTATAAATTACTAGATTTCCAGTACCGTCAGGTACAATAAGCACTGGGGCTGACGCTAGTCTTTCCTTGAGTTCTTGAAAACTACTTTCACAAGCTCGACTCCAATCAAATTTTTTTCATTTTCGAGTTAACTGAGTCAGTGGTGCTGCAATCTTTACGAAGTCCTTAATAAATCGCCTGTAGTATCCTGTTAAACCCAGGAAACTTCTCACCTCAGTAACTGTAGTTGGTCGAGCCTAACCTATAACTGCCTCCACCTTTGCTGGATCAACAGTTATACCATCCTTGGATACCACATGACCAAGAAATACTACCTTCTGAAACAAAAACTCACATTTTGAGAATTTGGCATATAATATTTGTTCACATAGAACCAACAAAACCTTCCTCAAATGTTCTGCATGTTTATCGTTTGTCTTGGAATAAACCAAGATATCATCAATGAACACAATGACAAAAGAATCCAGAAAATCCTGGAATACCCGATTCATCAGCTCCATAAATACTGCAGGGGCATTAATCAAGCCAAAGGATATCACAAAAACTTGTAATGCCCATACCGAGTACGAAAAGCCATCTTCAGTATGTCCTCTTCTTTGACTCTTATCTGGTGATAACCAAAACAAAGATCAATCTTCGAAAATATCACTGCCCCTTGAAGCTGGTCAAACAAGTTGTCAATTCGCAACAAGGGATACTTATTTGTAATGGTCACCTTATTCAGCTCCCTATAATCAATATAAAAACGGAGTGTATCATCGTTCCGGAGCTTCCCACGGTGACACACTAGGTCGTATGAACCCCTGATTCAACAACTCCTGTAATTGGAGCTTCAACTCTTTCAATTCTGCGGGAGCCATCCTATAAGGAGGTTTAGAGATACGTGTCGTCCCTGGTTCAAGTTCAATGCCATCCCTGGTTCAAGTTCAATGCCAAAGTTGACTTCCCGCTCTAGTGGCAAGCCAGTCAACTCATCAGAAAAGATATCCAGGAACTCATTCACCATAGGTATACCTGATACATCTGTATTGTAACGACCCAGATCCACCACTAGCAGATATTGTCCTCTATATTGTCCTCTTTGGGCTTTCCCTTTCGGGCTTCCCCTCAAGGCTTTAAAACGCGTCTGCTAGGGGAAGGTTTCCACACCCTTATAAAGACACTAGCAGATATTGTCCTCTTTGGGCTTTCCCTTTCGGGCTTCCCCTCAAGGCTTTAAAACGCGTCTGCTAGGGGAAGGTTTCCACACCCTTATAAAGGGTGGTTTGTTCTCCTTCCCAACCAATGTGGGACATCACAATCCACCCCCCTTCAGGGCCCAACGTCCTCGTTGGCACTCTTTCCTTCCTTCAATCGATGTGGGACCGCCCCTAAATCCACCCCCTTTGGGTTCCAGCGTCCTTACTGGCACACCGCCTTGTGTCTACCCCCCTTCGGGGAACAGCGAGAAGGCCGGCACATCGTCCTGTGACTGGCTCTGATACCATTTGTAACGACCCAGATCCACCGCTAGCAGATATTGTCCTCTTTGGGCTTTCCCTTTCGGGCTTCCCCTCAAGGCTTTAAAACGCGTCTGCTAGGGGAAGGTTTCCACACCCTTATAAAGGGTGGTTTGTTCTCCTTCCCAACCAATGTGGGACATCACAATCCACACTGTAACAACCCGAAATTTTCCACTTAATTTAAGGTCGCTACTGTATACATACCATAAACATTGAATGCGGAAGACTTCATTTAAATTCCATAAAACATAACCTTTAACTTAAAAACACAGCCATGGACTTACGTGTTTTGAAAACATCTTTAAAACGACACAACAAAAGACCCGAAATAAAATAAATAAGCGTTTAAGTTTAAAACATCCTATTCTATCCTAAGTCTAGGAAAACAAATACCACTAGCCTATGCATGTGCCATGATCTCGAGTTGCGATGTCGTCGTTAGCCGTACAGGAATGCCTTGCCTTAACCTGAAAAATGTAGTAGCACATGGCCTGAGTATTTAAAGAAATACTCAGTAAGTGACCCCACTATTGGGGTTAAATGCAACAATCACATGCAATGAAATGATGAGACCTATCTTTCGTTTTGTTTAGTTTCGTTTCGTTTCTTTTTCGTTTCGTTTCGTTTCATTTCGTTTTTCCAACGGTGTAATCCTAACAGGTAATCGTGGACGTGTACCATATACTCTACACGCAGCCCATACGTGCGAGTATGGGTTCACCAGCTAGTTCGCACACCGCTGGGCCACTGTCCCTAGCCGGTGGGCATGCTCTGGGGGCCCACCAGGACCCGTTAAAACTAAAATCGTCACGGCAGCGCTATGCGGAGCATAACGATCGTTGTCCTGCCATTTGGATGTATGCGTCCGTACCCTCGTGATGGGATAGGGGTATCCCCCCAAATGCATGAACACACAATATGCATGAGGTCCCACTAGTCCTACAGTCATCATTTAATGAGCATAACCCCGCGTCACGTTTTCATGCTTACATGTCATTCTCATTCTCATTTCGTTACATATCATACATATTCCTAGCGGGGTTATGTATCGTGCAATTTACCGTATTTCATGTCATACAATTCATTCAGTTACATTTCAATACCCATACAACAAGCCATAATCGTACAAGGGCCACACATCGTCACATGCATTCATATCACATCAACTAAGCAGCATAAATAACATACATTCACGTTCACATGATTTCGTACTTAAGCACAATAATCTAGCATACAATGGATCATATCATAACCAAGTCATAACGTAAACACTTCATAGTCATATCGTTCTCTAACTTACCATAGCCTTAACGTTCTTATACCTATCACAGACATATCATTACGTGACGTACCTTAGTCATATCATCACCAGAACGTATCCTAACGCCATCATTCTATCAATCTATCACAAACCTATCCCTTTCTACCCATAACCTAACCGTATTCTTTCATCAATCTCTCCTATCCATAGCACTCCGGTATGTAACCTAACCTAACGTTTCGTGAACGTATCTTACTCCTATCGTTACATTTTGTTTTGTGCATCCTTCTCATATCCTATCTCAAACATATCCTTGAGCACATCGTACCATAATTATTATCATACAAACCGCATATTATAACATAACATAACATATAGGAAGCATATCGATCCACAGACAATTCACACATATCAATATATATGACACGTACAGAACCACAAGGCTCGTGTCAACATCAAATATAACCATGCCGATAGTAAGGTCACTTACCTGGCTAGCTTAAATCGTTGTCACAAATATATCTTTAATGAAAGTTCGATTCCGTCCTTTGAAATCCGAGTCAACCTATATGAGTTCATGACATCAGTTTCAAGTTTGAACTCTATAAAATTATTTCTCTCATTTAGATTGGCCATCCTAAAATTCTGATCTTTTCTATTAGACAAAATTTAAAGAAGCTCACTCCTGAAAATTTGTAAGGTTTTCTGTTACACAAAATTGAAAGGAGCTCACTGACGTCTCATATTTCCTATTATGGTTAAATACTGTTTAATAAATCTTCCTTACTCTCCCTTCCTCTCTCCCTAATCTTTTTCATTCTGTAAATAGGTTTTAAAATTGAAAGGAGCTCACTGCCGTAAGATATTTCCTTTTATTGTTAAATACTATTTAACAAATCTTTCCTCAATCTCCCTCTCTCTCTCTAATTTTTTTCATTCTCTAAATAGGTTTTTCAATTGTGTAAACTGATATTACTGACCAATTTTAAGTACAGACTACGATCTTTTAGTTTATAGATTTGCCACCTAGAATTTTATTGAATCTAACTTATAACCTTATTTTGTATGATTAAAATGCTAACAAAAATCTAATAATTGTATATGGATCTGATTATTACATACTGTCAAAGACAGGAAAGAAGATTTGATCCTAAATTAATTTCTTATCACCATAACTATAAAATATAAAGGAAAAGGAAATCTGAGATAGAATTTTACCGTAATAAATGACAAAAATCTCTAAATCTGCAATAGCCATTGTACTTCTTCTCAGATATGACCATTGTTGTTTTATGTTTTTTTCTTTTTCTTGTGCAGGTTTTCTGTTTCTCTTTTTTTAGCAGTTGGGGTAAGAGGGGTAGAGGAGAGATAATTGTGGGAAGGGATGGGAGGTTAGTGGAGAGAGGTGGGGGAATTTTTTATTTTTAATTTTTAATTTTAATTTTAATTAATTAATTAATTAATTATTATTATTATTATTTTAACTTTTTATTTGTTTATTTGTTTATTTATGTTTGGGCTATTACATGTATCAACCCATGGGAGGTTAGTGGAGAGAGGTGGGGGAATTTTTTATTTTTTATTTTTAATTAATTAATTAATTTATTATTATTATTATTTTAACTTTTTATTTGTTTATTTGCTTATTTATGTTTGGGCTATTACATGTATCAACCCATCTCACTTCTACCACACTAGCCAAAAATGCCACAGCACTGTGACTAATAAACTTCCTAGCCTTTAAAGTAGTTATTGTCTTGGGAACACTTCCCGGCTTCGTACCTTGAAACTGGAAGCTCTTCCCCTCGGGGGTGAAAAACTATCTCCTTCTTATAACAATCGATACTGGCATGATGAGCAAATAGCCAATCCATGCCGAAAATAATATCATAATCATACATATCTAGCACCATTAATAACACGTCTAATGGTTGGCCGGATACTTCTACTTTATCCAGTTTCACCTTTTCACGAGTCATTAGTATGACTCCTGAAGGTGTAGAAACGAGAACCTCATAACCTAAAGGCTCTACTCCAAGTCGGGCTTGACGAACAAACGATAATGATATAAAAGAATGCGTCGAGCCAGAATCGAACACAGTATAAGCAAAGTAGCCATAAAGGGGTAAAGTACCTGTCACCACCGTGCTGGCATTCTCTGTTGTCTCGCTCGCCGTGGCAAAGGCTTTACTTCGAGCCTGAGGCTGTCCCCCAGCACTCGACTGACCTCCTCCTCCTCCTGGAGTGAATCGCTCGGGGCGTATCACATTAGGATTCTTTGCACTACGACACACTCTAACGAGATGACCAATCTTACCACAGTTATAACATGTCTTGTTTGCAGCATTACAAGATCCCGCATGACTTAACCCTCACTTACTACAAACTGCCTTTCCATCATCTGAGGAAGGCTGACGATCAACTCATCGCGGTACTACCTGCTGTTGCAACCTCGAGGATATTTGAGTAAATTTTTGTTTACCACTTGGTTGCATCTGACTGCTGGAACCCTGATTACTCCTCACAGTGGTAGCATCTAATTTTACCACAGCATTATAAGCGGTAACGAAATCTTGAGAAGTAGGGGCATACATGGATCTCTGTATCTCTTGCCTCAAACCCTGGATAAAGAGATCCGTCTTCTCTTCTTCAGTAGCAACCATAAGAGGAACAAATCTAGATAATCGAGTGAATTTCACCTCATACTCCTCTACTGACATATTACCCTTTTCGGTTTCACAATCTCGCAAGAGCAGGATAGTATTTCTCACAAAACTCATGTTTGATTGTCGCCCATGCGATTAGGGCTCCACCAGCCTTCATCTTTGGCTTCTTTGATTTCCACAAAAAATGGGCGGGTCCTTCCAACAAATACGTAGCACATAGCACCTTATGATTCTCTGGGCAGTTAAAGAATGTAAACTTTGTTTCAATACATTCTAACCACCATTCTGCCGCCTCAGGATCAGTCCCCTTTCCTCCAAAAGTTGGCGGGGTAAGTTTCATAAAATATCGTATATACTCACTTTCCTCCGTCATACATTGTCGCCCATAAGTTACTACCTGCGGTGGTGCTTCTGTCACCACCGCTGTACCAGGTAGCTCTGTCGAACTTGTTGGAGGTATTACTACTGGTGCTTTAGAGACTGGAGTCGCCTGGCTAGATATAGATGTTGTCGGAGCCGCCTGGCTTCCAAGACCAGCAAGAGCTGCCTGTGCCACCTGATCCACACGGTTCTGCACCGCCTGATCTACTCGACTCTCAACCAATGATTGTAGTGCTTCCAAAGTAATCACAACAGTCGACTGATCTCTCGATGCTGACGGAGCAGTAGGCTTCGGATCTGCCTCTACTGGAGTAGTTCCTTCTACAGGCTGCTCCTCATTCTCGGGGTCCACATTGGACGTACCAAGGTCTAAACTCTTAAATACTACCATATCTGTCACACATAATTAAGTGGTCATAATCAATTCATATACACATTTATTTATTTATTTTAGATCATTACAAAATTGTTCTCTAACCAAGCTTGAACACATACCCAGTGATTGATCTTTGGGTATTGTGGTCTCCTGCATAGTCGACATCACTATATCCAGCTAGCTTGCAGTCTTCGCTTCTTTTGTACAAACGATCGTAATTGATTGTACCTTTGACATATCTCAAGGTCTGTCGAGCTGCATCCAAATGAAGCTTCTTCGGACTTTGCATTTATTGACTAATGACTCCAACTTCATTTTCAAATTTCTTCGGTTGGTCCATGTAGAACTCTTTGTTTAATCATCGTTCAGGAAAGCATTCTTCATATCCATTTGTCATAATTTCCCATCTTTATTTACCACAAGTACTGGAGGAACCTGTATGATAGTTATCTTCACCACTGGACAAAACGTTTCATCATAGTCTAGTCCATATTCTTGAGAGAACCCTCGAGCTACATATTGAGTCTTGTATCTTTCGAGTGATTCATTCGAGAGACATTATTTCATAAGCCCACTTGCAAGAGATGGATTTGACATCTTCTGGTCTTGATATTAGTTCCCAAGTTTGATTTTGCTACAGGGCTATAATTTCTTCCTCCATCACTTTTTCCCAAGGTGAGTTTTGTGATACTTCTTCATATGTCTCCAGCTCATTAACTTTGTCTTCTACTGCGTTGGCGTACTCTAGGTTTGGCTTTAGGATTATTTCTGACCGTCTGAGTTATTGAGGTGTCAAAAAATTTTCACTAGGTTTGCTTGGTTGAGTCACTTCTTGCTCACCAACACTAGTGTCACTTGAATCTTCAGGCATATCAGCACTTCAGCAAATGTGTACAGTTTGCTCCCCTCTCTTCTGTGGAAGAATCTCTTCAGTTTGCTCTCCCATCAGAAGAATTTCTTCAATTTGCTCAAGGCATGGTAATACTTCCTTATCTGAGGGCCAACCCTCTTCCATTGCACCACTTTGATCGTCAATCATGTGGTTTGAGTATCCTAAATCAATGATCCAATCATTCTCATAATCGATATGGTCTCCCGTCATCGCCATGAGTGCTAGCTCATCTTCTTCTATGACATACAGTACCTCTGTATCCCATTCCTCCTCTATCTCCTTTTTGGATGTTGCCACATTGCTTTCAACAGAATTTTTCTTAGACTAACAATCCCTGAACACGTGGCCCTTTTTCCCGCAATTGTAGCAGATGACTTTAAATCTCTTCTCTTGAGAGTTATTGTTATTGTTCTTCTGAGCTCTCCTTGGTTGTACAGTACCTTGGAGAGTTCTTCTTTTGTCACCATTGTATCCACGTTTGGTAGACGACCTATTATTGCTCCGACTTTCACTTGTGTAGAGTGCTTCTTCTTCACCATTCAATGTGATGTCTCCCATTTGTTTAGTCATGGCTTCTTGGCTCGCTAACAAATTTTCGAACTCTACAAGTGATGGTTGAGTGGGCCATCCTTGTACAACAATAATGAAGCTTCGATAGTCTGGTCGCAATCCGTGGATTATGATCTTTTCATTCGATCTTCTCCAATTGCGGACTTTGGGTCTAGTTCAGTAATCTCCCGACAGATCGACTTGACCTTGTGGAAGTACTGAGCAATCGTCATGTCACATTGTGAAATTGACAACAACTCGTTCTCCAGAAGTTGTAGTCTCATATCGTTCTTCTTTGAGAACAACATCACGAACGTGTCTCATGCTTCTTTCGATGTCTTGTCATCTCAAATATGTTCTAACATCTCTTCTCCGATTGTGGTCTTCAAGGCAAACATTGTTTTACCTGCTTTGATTCTCCATTTGCGCAAGGTGCCGTTAGAATCCTCCTCTGGCGGCGTGGTTTCGCACCCGCCAACGATCTCCCAAAGATCATGTCCTTGTAAATAGGACATCATGCATGTTGCCCACATGTTATAGTAGTTGTTGTTGAGTTTCTTGATTCCAACAACGATTTGGAAATCACCCATCGTGTTGGCTATACCTCAGTAATACCAAACAAGCTCTTTCGACACAAGACTTGCAGAGTCACTAATCTCAAGAATCTGTTTCTGATGTGGAAGATCAGACAGAGCTGCAACCATAGAGCATACTAAGAATTCCAAGAGATCGACAACTTACACTAACCTCACTTTGATACCAGATTGTTGAACACAACTTTCTGTGGGAAACACTCGCACACCTTTGTTAAGACCAATTGAGAAGAGAATACACGACATTTCGTAGAATACTACTACTTTGTATTTTGCTTGAGATTTCTTGGGATGATAAACTAAGTAGGGTGGAGGGTATTTATACTAGATGATAGACAATCTATTCCTAAAATTTCTAACGTTTTTTTTATAAAGTATCTAAATCATTTTCCCAAATTTATTCCTAAAATCCCTAAATCATTTTCCTAAATTTATTCCTAAAATCCTGAATCATTTTCTTAACATAAATAGAGTCACTCATATCATGGTTGGGTTTAACCCTATCGGGTTAGTGATTTTTTACTAAATAGCTCCTTGGGAGGAGAAGATTTTGTAACATCTTGAGTTTTAAGAAAATAAGTAAAATAATTCAAAAAATAAAAATAAAAATAAAAAAAAGGAAGAAAAGAAGAATGACGCACATGAAAGTTGTAGAAGATGACCATATAGTCAATGATTAGCTTTTGACCTACATCTTTTTTGTAAGCTTTCACCAGTTTTATTCTTTTGACTTAACTTATAGAATGTTGAGGACTTTTGGAGAATTTAAAATTCTTACCGACTCAACCAAACTAAAAAGAAATGCTTGTAAGAGTCAATTAGAACAATGAGCATAGAAGTAAAAGCGAGGTATAAGACATAAGTTTGCTTTTATAAAAAAAAAACATTTTTAAAACATATTTAAATCAGGTTTAGAAGTAAAAATACTTTCCTAAAACATATTTTAAATACCTAGCTTTTATGAGAACCATGTCATTTGAACCATAGCCAAATGATCCAATTGTCACAACACGACACATTAGAATTTTTTGCGAAATGAAAGCGAGGTATTTAAAACATAAGTTCATACATATATTTACATTATATTGAAGCGAAGTTTATAAAAACATAGCTTTAAACATAAAATAAGGAACCAAAAAAAAAAAAAAAAAAAAAAAAAATATATATATATATATATATATATATATATATATATATAGATATATATAGAAGGAATAGAATAAGTTGAGGATGAGTGGCTCATCTATGGCTCGTTCTCCACAGTTCACTCCCATACCCGATCAGTTCCGAGTTACCTAAAAATATAGAAAGCATGGAGTGAGTACGAAGACTCAATAAAGCTCTTAATCGCATCCTTGAACTAACGTACTATAACTTCTTGATTATCCATGGACTTAATACATAAAACTTAGCTTGGTTCATATTACATGGTCAACCGAAAAACTTTCCCTAAAGTGACCTTTAAATCATTTCCCATAAAAGATCGACATGGATAGTGAAGCTTGATCATGATACTATACTAGTAGTACATGATGTAAGACATCTCATTTAGGTGAGCAAAACATGAGTGTCATCATGACTTTCTACTCATGAGACATGGTGTAGGATGTCACAACCATACTATAAATAGAGTAAGTTGTGACCTTCATGTCGAGTCAAGCAAAACCGCGACCCTCAAGAGGCGTCCAATTGGCCATGCAAGGCAAATATAGAAGAATATCATGATACAACTGAGGAGGACGGTGCATCATCCAACATACCGTACAGAGTGGACATTGAGAAAAAGTCGAGACATAAGCAAGATAGGTGCAACGAGTAGACTTGGGTCTCTCAGATAGGCTTGTTGAAGGGATGGGTATGGCCCCAAGACTTCAACTCGAAATTTAGAGTTTCAAAGAAAAATTATACATGCAATTCTTGATTCAAGTATGTCCATGTGAAATATGAATGCTCGTTAATTTGGTGTCCATTGGATACCAAATAGATGCCCCACAGTCGTATGTCCATTCACCAAACTTATGTCTACACCCGTCAGATTGGAAATGCATTAAAATGTACCTTAGGGGGAGACATGGTGTCAACTGTCCACCACTCCTGGGTCTTGAGGCCTAAGCGAGCTACTTTATGGTACATGATGGTGTTACTATAACACGTGCGGCAACAATTTGGATCTTAGGCACTCTAAGTACATAAATTATGGTAAATTAGCTAGCATGTTCAAAAGCATTAAAACTCAATGAGTTTGAATACAAACCTTTTGTAGTTCAAATTCCTTTTTCCTCACGAACCAGTTTCGAACCACCACAAGTGTTTTTTCTACTATTCTCTGGCCATAGAACGGGATTGTGGAATCCGGTGAGTGACTAAACTTGATAGGAATTTAGTATATGTGAAGAGAGAGTTTTGAGAGATTTTCTCAAAGTTTTTCAAGAAGCCTTTCCATGTACCTTGATCACTCTATTGATAGAGTCATGTTTGCATGTTCATGCAAATGTGAGATTACCAAATTTTGACACTCAAAATTCCACTCAAATTTGTGGGATTATGTGGCAAACATGCAAGTTTGAGTTAACAAAATTTTGACCCTCACAATTCCACTCAAATTTGTGGGGTTTATTTGGCAAACATGCTAAGTTTGGTTAAACCAAATTTTGACACTCAAAATTTCACTCAAATTTGTGGGATTATGTGACAAACATGCAAGTTTGAGTTAAACAAATTTTGACACTCAAAATTCCACTCAAATTTGTAGGGTTTATTTGACAAACACGCAATTTTGGTTAAACCAAATTTTGACATTCAAAATTCCACTCAAATTTGTGGGATTATGTGGCAAACATGCAAGTTTGGTTAAACCATATATGTCAACTCAATATTCCACCAACTCAAGCATGAATTTTTCAAGTGAAGTCAACATGTTGACTTTCTTTATTTTAATTCAACAATTAATTTAAATAATTAATTTCAAATCAAAATAATGTTAAATAATTAATTAAATAATTTAATTAATATTTAACATTAAATCAAGTGGCAATCCCAATCAATTCCGGCACATAATCACCCTATTCATAATTAAAATATTTAAATTTTATTTAAATATCTCAAATTCTATCTTTTTGTTTAATTCATATTTAAAACAAAATGCGGTTAAATATATCGTATATATTTAGCGCATATTCCCTAATTTGAATTTGGACACTTTGAACTCACTCGTCACACTGTTATAAGGTTTAGTCCGATATGAGCTAGTAGGTGGACATAATGGACCTACAGATCATGGGCTCCAACGATCCGAGATTAACCAGCTAAACTCATTAACCTTGTTAACCAACGTTTGTTAACTACTAGGACACTCCCCTATAGCCTAGTAGTTGCACTCCCCTCACTATAGATATATTTCTGTCCATTTGATATAACCATGATTAGTAAGTCGATCATTCACAAGTTGTTCGTAACTAGAGCTGGATCAATTTATCGTTTTACCCCTAAAGTTACTTCTTGTTCCTTAAGTCCCACTGATCCTCTAATGAACAATTGGTTTGTGGTCCAACCACCAAACCGAATCCCTCTCAGGCCAATGAGAGGGTGAGGCCCCTTGTTCAAGACTTGGAGTCAGTACTTAAGGGAACAACCACTCTACTATCCCTAAAAGCGGGTAGGAGTGAATTTCATCTTACACCCTCTGTCCCCAACTATTCACCTAGTCTTACCCTTGGAATGGGAACAACCTCTCTACTATCCCTAAAAGCGGGTAGGAGTGAATTTCATCTTACACCCTCTGTCCCCAACTATTCACCTAGTCTTACCCTTGGAATGGGAGGCTTATTGAGTCGGCAAACTCGGGCCACTCTCACCCATGCAAATCTAAGGATAATTCTGAATAAACAGGAGTTCATAGTTAGCTCATGATTAAGATCGAGTTACCTTGGTCATCGAATGAAAAAATCAGTCTCGACAGTAAACGACATTATAAAGTGAGAGTGGTTTTCTTCATGGTTTGATCTTATGTAATACTCATTGCATAGGACGCCCCCACTCACATGTCTCCACATGTACAATTTAGTGATCACATTGTTTATATCATATACAAAAGTGGGTTGCATCCATAGTATCCCCAGAATAAGGTACTCAGCCTTATCCCTGTACTATAGATCATTTTGACTATATACCTTAACTTGATCCACTCTTATGTCTCTACATATAGTTCAAGTAATCATACTATAGTTAGAGTGTTCTTAGTTTATTGGATTTAGATTGATGATCGTAACATTCACTTTATTCAATAATAATCATACTTAAGGGAACAACCTCTCTACTATCCCTAAAAGCGGGTAGGAGTGAATTTCATCTTACACCCTATGTCCCCACTATTCACCTAGTCTTACCCTTGGAATGGGAGGCTTATTGAGTCGGCAAACTCGGGCCACTCTCACCTATGCAAATCTAAGGATAATTCTGAATAAACAGGAGTTCATAGTTAGCTCATGATTAAGATCGAGTTACCTTGGTCATCGAATGAAAAAATCAGTCTCAACAGTAAATGACATTATAAAGTGAGAGTGGTTTTCTTCATAGTCTGATCTTATGTAATACTCATTGCATAGGACGCCCCCACTCACATGTCTCCACATGTACAATTTAGTGATCACATTGTATCATATACAAAAGTGGGTTGCATCCATAGTATCCCCAGAATAAGGTACTCAGTCTTATCCCTGTACTATAGATCATTTTGACTATATACTTGAACTTGATCCACTCATATGTCTCTACATATAGTTCAAGTAATCATACTATAGTCAGAGTCTTCTTAGTTTATTGGATTTAGATTGATGATCGTAACATTCACTTTATTCAATAATAATCCTTACTGAATAAACATCAATAATAACTTTATTGAAAACAAAATATGTTTTTCTTTACAAATTATGAGTTTTAGGACATAAAACCCAACAGTACATACGTGTGTCACAGTGAGGGAGATCATTGCGAGACGAGTGTCTCGAGCGAATTATTTTTGGTTTTTTAAGGATAGTACAGGACGACACGATGTGCAAGTATTATAACCTAGCCCATGTGTCAGAGGTTGGATCATACACCTGCTATTCGATATGGAGTCTGTAAATGATATAACATTAACATGGGAAGGTCCAATGTTTTGAAAGAACTCGGATGGATGAATGTTCGATATGTCTCGATAATATGAACGATACATGAACCTGTTCTCGATGTCATGACCAAGGGAGCAGCAATGACCGATGATACCTCCAACTTGGGATGACATCAAGACATGAGTTATGTTAATTGGGAATCAAGATGAGATGATGAGATATGACATTGCATTGAGAGGTCTTGGCCCTGAGTAGAGGCAAGGTCAAGCATAATGACTTGGCCAAAGTGTAGTGGTAAGTTTGTTGGGTCATAGATGATTAAACTTGCACGCGCAAGCGGCGTGCGTGATGAACAAGCTTGGATTCTGCTTAAGTGATGTTCAGTTGGCAAAGATAAACCTCACCTAGGATTTAACAAAGTCACAAAGCATGGAAAAAAATGAATAGGGGATTTGGATTCTCCTCGGGGCTAGTCGGTGGTGTGTCAAGATCATGGCACCACACGGTTAAAAAAGTATGACCGTTACTTAGGAGATCCCACCTATAAAAAGAATTAAGGGCCTCATAATACACTGCATAGTGGGAAATAATGGTCACTTTAGAGTATAGTACCTAGCAACTTATATGTTATATTTTTGGGCATGGGTTGTGTAGGGTATGTTCTTGGTGCATAGTTCCTTAATAAACCTAGGTTTTGTAACGACCCAAAACAAAAAAAAAAAAAAAGAGAAAAAGAAACAAAAAAAAAAAAAGATAATAATAATAAAAAATAAATAAATAAATTATGGACTCTCTCTCTCCACCTTCCCCAAAATATCTCCCCCGCCCCTCTTCCAACTGCAAAATGATATGCAACAAAAAAAACTAAACATAATAATAAAAAAAAAAAAAAAAAGATTTTGGGAAGAGAAAAATAGGAGGAAAAAACAAAGGAAAGATCACAGATTTTGGGAGAGAAGAATTGGAGACGGCCTTACGGCAGATTTAATAGGAATGGAAAGAGATAGAAAAGTTATCTGTAAGTTAGATCTCCTTTTCTTTTATCTCTGACAGAGATAGAAAAGTTATGTTAGATCTCTTTTTCAATTATTTAGATTTTTGGATATAAAATCAAAATTGAAAAGTTATCTTAGATCTGTTTTTCAATTATTTAGATTTTTGGATATCCCATAGAAAATCAAATTGAAAATGGCTTTGTAAATTGCATCTAATGTAATCATCATTGTTAAGAAAGAAAAGAAAACAGACTCGATTGAAAATTGTTAATGATAGTAGTTTTAGGAAAGAGGAGAAAACATAATAGATTGAAAAAGGAAAGAGAAAAAACAAAATAGATTCAAAATGTATAATAGTTTTTAGGAAAGAGAAAAAATAAAAAGATTGAAAATGGCTTATGTTAATTGATAGTCATACCATACCGTGTGTAGGAGAAGAAAACAGAATTGATTGAATATTGTTTTATAATTGCATAGTCATTTATATATGAAAAAAAAAGAAACAGACACAATAGAAATAAAGTGGTACAACAGAGAGAAGAAAATGGAAGATGTGAGAAATTATTAATATAATATTATAACAAACCATAGTTGAATTGAATGATTGAAGTAACATGAAATAATATTGACATATTTTCAATTTAAGTTTTACTACCCAACCAAAATTTAGAAACAATGAAAACATGGAATTTGATTTTTAGTGAGGCCGGTTTAGAGCTGTATTTCACATTGTTAGTTGAATTATTAATTAAAATGTGAAATACTAACGAAAGGTGACGAACGATTCGATATGACGCGAACTCTAGCAACCTTTGGAGCAGCTCTCGAGGAACGGGAGCTTACGTTAAATAAATTAGGGAATACTCCGGTTAAGGTCAATCAGGTAAGTGGTCTTACTATAGGATAGGCTAAAAAATTGTATGAGTTACGATGATGTATGAACTTTGTCGTACGATGTGGTATATGAGTTATGATGATGTATGAGTTATGATGATGTGTGGGTTATGATACCTGATGATGTCTTCAGTATATATATATATTTTGATGAATGTCGTACTTGATATGTTTGATGCACTTTGTGGCAATATGATGAGTATGATGATTGCGTGATGTTTACCTTAATATGATGATGTTTTCCATATCGAGCATGTTATATGATGATGAGTGCCATATTGCATCATGTCGTTAGATCGACATAGGACACAATCCTAAGAGCGTGAAAATGATATTAATATAAATATCCCCGAGTATGTGTTACCTAGAGTAACAAAGAGATGAGACTAGAGGGTTGTGTCAGAAGACACATTATGATGGATTTAGAGGGACCTCATGCATATTGTATGCTCATAAGCATAGGGCTACTTCCCCTAGAGATGATGAGTGCGGACGCGCACCGTATGACGAGCGCGTATGCGCACAGGTACGAAAGCACACAGATGAGGGTGTTCCTGAGGTGCATGACACTATGGGGTTCCACTGACCTCCGGACGTCGCTACAGATTAGCTTGACCAGAGGGTCCAGGGGGTGTGCGAGCGCCCTGGGGATTCACACTCGCACGTGTGAGTCGTGTGTAGGGAAGTACTACACATCCAATTTGTTCGAGACTGGAGGCCACCTCTAAGATGATTAGAGATAGGTTCCTAAATCATGATTGCATGTGTTTGCATTTGCATGGCCCCCTATAGTGGGGCCACTTACTGAGTATTCTTTGAAATACTCAGGCCGTGTGCCACATCATTTTTCAGGTAAAGGCAAGGCACACTTGTACGGAGGACGGCGGCATCGCGAGCAGAGACTGTGGCACGTGCATAGGGTAGACTCATATTTAAATTTCTAGTCTAAAGTTAGAATAGGTTGTTTTGCACTTCATTGTTTTAAATTATTTTGTATTTTTTTTTTTGTTTTCTCTAAATTTCAATATTCATATTTAAACACCTAAGACCATGGCTGTGTTTTCCAGAGAAGAAGTTGTTTTAAACGTTTTTTTTAAATTTACGTTGTCAATTATGTTCATGTAAGAGTTATATTTCCGCATTATAGATGAGCATGAGACGTTAGTAGCAACTCTGAGTATGTGGAAATTTAGGGTCGTTACAGATTTACTTTAAGTTCATGTCATACCCTATGTCTGATACATGCATAGTCTAAAGTAACCTTTAGCATTCCTGTGTCGTGATTATTTAGTTAGGAGGTCTTAAAGAAGGTACCTAAGTACTTAATGTTTTTAGTATTGGTCCATAGGGCAATATAGTAATTTTGAACTTAAATAATGGTTCGAGCCCCTAACATGGTAAATGGTCATTAAAATTTACTAGTACCCTTATATTCATTATTTAAGGTAATGTAGAAATTTAAAATTTGTTTGGAGGTCGTTAAGGTCGTGAACCGTAGGTGTCTTAATCTTGGGGCGTGATAGTCATTTTACATTGTCTCGTGTTTTAGCAATTTAGTCTTACCCAATGAACACCAAACTTCATATATAATTTTAACCTGTCACATTATACTCATCTTTAAAATTTCAGTGGCAGCATAGTTCATTTAGTAAGTTATAAACTTGATTTCTGAGCAAAATGCTTAGTTGAGCCCTCCACTCATTATTCTTAGACATTTTCTTTCATATTTCCTTAGTTCATACTTAAGTTAAGGGTCATATAGAAATTCAAGCGATTCCTACAAGTTTCTTAAGAAAAGTATGAGTTCGCTACTTACCTCTCGTTCAATGTTTTGGGTCTCGTTTCTTGAGCTTTTGAAACTCGATTTTCTCTTAATTTTCTTTGACAGCTTTCTAAAGGAGTTTAGTTTATAGAACGAAAAGCATAAAATAGGTTTAATTTTATGAAAAACTGAGGGGTTAGTTTTTGGACTGACGTAGAACCAGGCACATCATCATCTTCTTCCTCCCAAAAGGGAAGAACATGCACGCACCAACGTTGTTGCCGCCTAAAAACTGCATTCCCTAGCCCATTTCAGGTCTTTTTCCCTCTTGATTCCTTCATGAAACTTAAAAACAAAGTGTTAAGGAAGAGTTAGGGACCGATATCTCACATTTTCACAAATTGTAGACTAAGTTATTGGCTTTCAAAGTTTGTATCCTTGCACAAGTTCTGGCACATGCAATTATTGTTTGCCCCCCTCGTCCTAAAAGATAGGAGATCGACACCTTCGTCCATAAGGTACTTCTCATGGTAACATTTGTATGGTGGCTTGATAACTATTGTTGTAGGAAAACTTCATAAGGTGTAGGTGCTCTTCCCAACATTCTGCGAAGTCCATGACACATGCCCTTAGCATGTTTTCCAATACTTGGTTGAGCCTTTCCATCTTACTATCTATTTGGGGGTAGAAGGTTGTACTGAACTTTAGCACTTTAGCGGCATATCAAGTGTTTTATACAGACTTTCTTAAAGACAAGATGTGAACCTTGAATCTCGGCTTGACACTGTTAATACTAGGACCCCATGTAGTAAGAATATTTCCTACGTGTAAAGTTGAGCCCACTTGAATATCGAGTATGTCAACCTTTTAGGGATGAAGTGGGCAAACTTAGTCAATCGGTCAACGATGACCCATATGACAGTGAAGCCTTTCTTAGTCTTAGGCAACCTTGAAATAAAATCCAATATAATTTCCTCCAAATTCCACTGTGGAACACTTAAGGGCTGTAGAAGTCGTGACCAGTGTTGCCTTGAAGCCTTAAGTATCGACTTATGTACTCAAACTACGTATTGTTTCATCCCTCGCTGCAAGTAATAGAATTTTAAATCTTGGTACATCTCGGTGCTTCCAAGGTAGATGATGAATGGTGAACAGTGGGCCTCTATGAGTAGTTCCTTCAATAATTATGCATAGTCAGCCTTTCCACTAAATACCTTTATCTAAAGATGCGAAAAATCCTTTAGGATCGACTTCTTGTTGTTGTAAAACTTTGCTGAGGTAAGGGTCCTTTTCTTGAGCATCTATTATAGGCCTTCTTAATGTAGATTGGAAAGAATTTGTGCACCTGCTTCAATCTTGACTCAAAGTCATGCGGGGTTCCACATGAAACCGAGGAAGAATTACGACCTAAACCATCAACCTGATCACCTGACCTGACCTAAACTATTTGACGACTAGTAAGTTGAGACTTAAGGCGTGCATGAAATCTGCACGTGGATTGTCTGCAGCCACGAGTGCATGAAATTCGCAAGTGGATCGCCTCGATCCATACATGTTAGCTCATGGGATGCGTGAGGTAGGTATTTTTGGCCCATTCGACTACCATTTGTTAGTTTTTTGCTCCATATTTGATATTAATCAACTTTACTTGAATGAAGACCTACAAGTGAATTTTTAGAACATTCAGAACTCCTAACATGTGAAATAGCTATCTGAGTAAGGCACACTTCACCCAAGTAAGTAATCATACAAACTTTTCTTGAGTAATACTTGTAGGGATCGCAAGTACGTGCTAACATGTAAGTATTTCTTATCATAGCTTATTAATTTTTATGACTCTAAATGGGAAATTTTAGATAAGTGTACCATGTATGGGAAAGAAAATTATGAAAATGTTTTTAGTAAGAGAATTTAAGATGCGTGTGTATTTTATGGCTTTCCACTATAATTGAAAGGTGGATGGGATATTGTGATTTGTGCTCCAGGTGATTGATGGATGTTATCTCCCCATAGAGCTTGCATGAATGTTTAGTTTATGTTTCTCGTGCTTTAAATAATCGATAGGAATATCTCCCTAACAGAACATACATGAGTGAACCAAGTTAAGATTAGGGTGCTAGAGTTATAGTAATTTTCATGCTAACCTAGGTCAATATATTTCCAATAGACCGAGTATCCTAGAATCGTAAGCGAAAATCAGAGGTCTAAACCTGAGTGTTCTCAGAGAGGGGAGTAGCCCCAGTAGCTAGTCCGAAGCACCCTAAAAATGTGAGATTAAATTTAAACCACCTAAACACCACTAAGAACCTAGTAAATATGCACAACAAGAACGACTAAAAGAAAGCTTATTAGGCCTGGTAGCAGTGTAAACAGTGTCACCAGAGTCTTCATCTTCTATCTCGTCCAGACGCCCTTAGTGCTAACAACACCTTGCCAAATGGTAGGATTCAGGTATCATCGAGTCAGGCTTAAGCCTAATAATGTAGCCCATCGAGGCGACTAGGTGGCGAATTTAGTGGAAATTGCTAGGGATCTCCTAAACAAGGTCTCTATGTTGTAAACTCATCCTGGATGAGGCATCAGAATATGTACGTAACCTAGTAGCTGTCAAGCACACGAGGTCGCACCCCTACACATGGAGTGACTCTATGTCCCTATGGAAGGATTTGCTAATTAACCTTCTAAAATGATGTTCAAACAAGCTAGATGCCACGTTGTTCTAATAGAGATTATGAGGTAGCACCTCAACCTAGAATATTGATCATTTAGTGTTGTGACTATTTGAGCAAAGATATGTCATCTAATAGATCTGTAGTTCAAAAAATGGGTGAACCTCCTACTACCCAATGTGGGTTTGTCAAGGACATGAGAACAACTTGGAACTTTGAGCCAACCAAAATCTGCTATCGTACTAGGCTCGAACTTCCTAGATGCTTAGAAAAAAGCTTATAGTAACTTATTAGGATGAGGATTCAATGATAGCCAACAAGTTGGTTACTTACGGTGTAGTTTTAAATACTCAGCTCATTCCTTTTTTTTTTTAAGTGTCGATCCATGTGGGAGAGCATTCGAGAGTTGCGCAGTCACAGAGGGGGTCATCCTGAACCGTTCATCTGTTTGTGTATTTTGGTTTTTTCATATTTTGTTTAAAATTGTATCCCATTTTATTTTTAATAGCTGCCTTTGTTTGATTTTAAATTGCACAATATTTGAGGATATTTTCATATTTTATTTTCTATTTATTTAGTTTTACTTCTATTTTATTTTCTTTTAGTCTTGTTTATTCCGTATTGTCTAAAATTCGAAGCCTAAAAAATTGGGTCGTGACAATGAATCCTATGCTGAAGCGAATCCATTTTCACACCGTATATCCACGTAGTCCCTCGCCCTTTGAAAGTATATTTACAAATGATGAATTCTATATGAAAGCCCATGTTTTTTTCCACACGTAATTTGTAATCTAAATCACGAGTTAGAGACACATCACTATCAAGACCATTCTAAGAAACAAGGCTGGTATGATTATGAAGCTATCAATCTAGGTAGCATAACAATACGTGGCATTTCACCAATTGATGCGAGGTGTCACGATCCTACTTTTTCTACCGTGCGGCGTCATGATCTTGACACGCTCATGATCATCCTTAAGGGTAATTAAGCCCCATATATATTTTTCTCCCTAGCTTTGTGGCTTCATCGAACATTAGGCGAGGTTTTTCTTCGCCAATCGAACGTCGCTTGTGTGGAATCCAAGCTTGTTCAGCAACACATGCCGCCTGTGTGTGCATGTTCAATCGTTTGCAACACAACCGACTTGCCTCTGCATTATGCTAAGTTATTCGGCTCGACCTTGCCTCAACTCGGGGCCAAGGTCTCTCAGTACACGATCGCGCCTCATCTTGTCATCTCGATCTCCATCGACATGACCCATATGTCTTGACGCCATCCCAAGCCTCGGGGTATCATCGGCCATCACAACTCCATTAGACATGCCATCGAGAACAGGCCCACGTGTCGCTCATCTCATCAGAACGCCCCAAACATCTATCCATCAAGGTTCTATCGAGGCATTGGCTCTCCCGTGCCCGTGTCCGTGCCATGTCATTTACGTATACTGTACCGAATAGTGAGTGAATGTAGCAACCTCCAACATGAGGGCTAGGGCGTAATTCCAGCACACCCATGTCGCGTGGTACTGTCCTTGAAAAATCCATTTCAAAGTATATGACACACGTATGACACACGTATGTGCCACAGGGTAGCTCGCTTAGGCCATAGAGCCTAGGGGTGGTGGAGAGCTGACACCATGGTACCCCTATAAAACATTTTGAGCTATTTTTAAACTTTCAGGCATAGACATGATTTTGACGAACGGTCATACGGTGCAATGGAGTACCCGTCCGGTGTCCGATTGACACCAAACTTGGCGAGCATTCATATTTCGTACGGACGGACTTAACTCCAGAACCGTATGCCCGATTTCCTCCTAGAATTTCAAATTTTGAGGTTAAGGCTCGGGACCCTACCCGACCCTTTAACAAGCCTATCTTTGCCCCTCTCTATATTCGATGTCTCTATCTTGCTTATGTCTCGACTTGTCTTCAATGCTCACTCTGTGTGATGTGTTAGATGATGCACCATCCTCCTCAGTCACATCATGGCACTCGTCTAGGCCCTCATGTGGCTAGATGGGTGCCACTTGAGGGTCGCTGCTTCTCTTGTTGCAACGTGAAGGTCACAACCTACTCTCTTCATAGTTAGGTTGTGACAAGAGGCATCCCACCAATCTAGGTGAGGAATCGTGTAAGACTCTTACACCCGAAATCCAACGAAAAACACCTAAAAAGAAGGGGGAGTGGGATGAGTGTATAAATATACCTAGTAAGCAATAGGCTCTCGTCGTGTCTTTGACCTAGTAGGAGACATGAACTTTACTCTAGGCGGTAGGTGTATTACTCTTGTTGTGCACAGTCTTGGGTAGCTTGCTTATCCTATGTAGAGGTAACTAGTTTTTGGTGTTCCGACGCTACCTTAATAAACACTCTCCAATGGTGGGACGACATGGTAAGTGCTAGCCTACTCGTCATCCATGGGAGGTAGCTGACAAACTCATCCCACAAGCCATGTAGTCGCCCAAGGTTAAAGGGGCTACCCCTGTACATGCCAGTTTTGTTAACTACCTGCATGATCAACATTCCCTTACAGGAAAAGTCCACAAGGCAGGATAGTCTAGCTAAACTCTCTCAAGTCATGTCTCTAACTCGCCTCACGCCTAGCTCAGCAATACTGTACAATAGCAAAAAAAGGTGGAATTTCTGCAAATATTGTACCAGCTACTATCGACCTACATGCTACATTTATTTTTCTCTAAGGTTTTTGTAGTGGTCTTCAAGGTTTATAGGGGCGTCTAGATGGTTTAAATCCAATCTCTCATTTTTAAGACATTCAGAGTTAGCTCCTTGAGCCGAACCAATCTTTGGGTGCAGACAGCTTTAAACCTCTAATCACTCACAATCATTGGGTGTAAGGTGTAATGGAAACGTACTGACCAAGGTCAACATGTAAACTGCACTGGTTGTAATGCTCTAATCATAACTGAGTTCTCTCATACATGCTGGCACCATGACTACATAGGTAGATACTAAGGGAGAGAGATTCTATTGTAGTGGGAACGGAACAATGGTGACACCATGACTTCGCATACCAATCCTAAAAGAGGACTTGGACCCACATGTAGCTGGCTCGCAATAAATGTTCTCTAAATTTTGTAGGAATAGGCCCGGATTTCCTAGAGCCTAGAGAAAAACTTGTGAAAACCTACTAGAAATTCGATGTGATGAGAGCCAACACGTAGGTTGCTTGGTGAGTATTTTTATACTCACCCCTTTTTATGTCTTTTTTTAAGTGCGTACAAATACATGTCGAGGTTGGAGAGTGCTCAAGAGCTGCATTATCACAGATGGATGTCTGCATACTCTGTATTTTCATGGGTTGTCATGTGTACCCTTTCGTATCACGTTCCTGTTCCCCATTTGTAAATAACTTGAACAACACCTATTTGTATTATTTTGGATTTTGGGACTATGGTGTTGTATGTTTTTAAATAGCGCAAAATTTTACCATTTTTTCTTTGCTTTTATTCTCATTTATTTATGGTTGGTTTGTTCTTTTAACCAAGATATGAGATTTGAAGTCGAAAAAATCGAATCATTACAAAGACCCCAAGGTTAAGATATTTTGAATAGTTTAAGGTTTCCAAATAAGATTTCACCACAAGAAATAATGGATATGATAGCAAACTTTTTATAGCGTTTTTTGTACGTTGTGACAACCCATGTTATTAAAAGTCAGACTTTTTATAGCGTTTTTTTATAACTATAATAGATGCTACAATAGAGTACAAAACTATAGCTCATATACATTGTTATAAAAACATTTGATAGCATTTTATTAAATCTATAATATGTTTAATATACCTAAAATATTATGGTACTTTAACTAATCCTAACATTTTTTTTAACACTATAATATAGTATTCATAACTTTAATTTTATGCTATAAAATATTATTTTATCATTTTATTATTTAAATATCATTTCAATATTTATATTTTTGATAAAACATTTATTCAAGTATTCATTTTTAGCTAAATCCACACCTCAATTATTTCTTTTCACAATAAATACTATAATTTTCATTCACAATTGAAACCTCATCGTCTAATTTACATTACAAAATTAGTATTCAATAATTTCATAGAATAAAAAAAAATTATTCAAACAATACAAAATAAAGTATTCTCCATTATTTGCATTGATGTTCGATTGTCTTCTGCCGCTATCATTTTATGCCTTTGAATTGTAGATCTTCCATAACCTTCCATTTCCTATAAATAACCAACCATCCTTAATTTTATATTGCATTTTCTTTGTTTAACAAGAGAATAAAGAGAGTGTAACGCCATGAGGTTATATATATATATAAAAAAATAACAAAATAAAGAAGAAAAAAAATGACCACCTCTCCTTCAATCTCTCCTCCCCTCCCCTAACATACCTCCCTAGAAAGATAATGGAGAGATGGTTGGACAATAACTATGGAGAGATGGTCATAATGGAGAGATGGAAAAGGAAGGTGGAAAGATGGTAGGCATATGAAGAGAGATGTCATCTGAAAAAGGTTAGTAGTAAAAAAAAAAAATATAGATAGATAAGAAAGAGAGGAATATAGGAAAAAGGAAGATCTTGAAAACCTATTCAAATAAATAAAAATAAAAAAAAGGGGAAGATTTGGAAACCTGATGAAAAGAGAAAAAAAAAAAAAAAGAAAGACCAATAAAGGGAGGAAGATTGGGAAAACAGATCAAATAAAAAAAAAACAATACAAGGATATAGAGGAAGATTGGATTTGGAAATAGTAAAGCCAAACAAAATCTAGAATATAATTAAACTGTTGAACAAAAATAAACTATTTAGATAGTAGAGTTAACTCCTGGTAAGAAACTGCTTAAAAGAATTATAGAATTAAAGTCCTGAGAAGAAACGGATTAAAAGAAGAATTAAAAGAATTAGATTTAAATTGCTTGAAATAATTATGACATGGAGGTAGAATTGAACTGCTTAAAAAAAAAAGTAGAGGTAAAAGAAAAGAAAAAAAAAACAAAAAAAAAACAAAACAAAAGGGAAGATTTCAGGAAAGAAAAGAAAATTAGAACCATTTGAAATTGTCAATTACTCAATTTCAAATTACTGTTGAGATGACAAGTATGGTAAATAGAATTAAAATATAACATAAAAGAGAAATAAAGTGAGAGAAGAAAAATGGAAGATATGAGAAATTATTTTTTATAGGATATAACATTAAAGGTTGAATTATCCAAGCCGCTTGAAATATTAATAATATTGACATATCTTTAATTTAAGTTTTAAGTTTTATTATCCTATATAATTTAGAAACAATGAAAACATGGAACTCGATTTTTATTGAGGCCGTTTAGAGCCGTATTTCACACTATTAGTTGGATTATTCATTAAAATGTGAAATACTAACAAAAGGTGATGAACGATGCGATAGGAAGCAAACCTTGGCAACATTTGGTGTAGTTCTCGAGGAACGGGAGCTTACGTTAAATAAATTAGGGAATACTTCGGTTAAGGTCAATCAGGTAAGTGGTCTTACTATAGGATAGGCTAAAAAATTGTATGAGTTACGATGATGTATGAACTTTGTCGTACGATGTGGTATATGAGTTATGATGATGTGTGGGTTACGATACTTGATGATGTGCTCAGTATATATATATTTTGATGAATGTTGTACTTGATATGTTTGATGCACTTTGTGGCAATATGATGAGTATGATGATTGCGTGACGTTTACCTTAATATGATGATGTTTTCCATATCGAGCATGCTATATGATGATGAGTGCCATATTGCATCATGTCGTTAGATCGACATAGGACACAACCCTAAGAGCGTGAAAATGATATTAATATAAATATCCCCGAGTATGTGTTACCTAGAGTAACAAAGAGATGAGACTAGAGGGTTGTGTCAGAAGACACATTATGAGGGATTTAGAGGGACCTCATGCATATTGTATGTTCATAAGCATAGGGCTACTTCCCCTAGAAATGATGAGTGCGGACGCGCACCGTATGACGAGCGCGTATGCGCACAGGTACGAAAGCACACAGATGAGGGTGTTTATGAGGTGCATGACACTATGGGGTTCCACTGACCTCCGGACGTCGCTACAGATTAGCTTGACCAGAGGGTCCAGGGGGTGTGCGAGCGCCCTGGAGATTCACACTCGCACGTGTGAGTCGTGTGTAGGGAAGTACTACACATCCAATTTGTTCGAGACTGGAGGTCACCCCTAAGATGATTAGAGATAGGTCCCTAAATCATGATTGCATGTGTTTGCATTTGCATGGCCCCCTATAGTGGGGCCACTTACTGAGTATTCTTTGAAATACTCAGGCCGTGTGCCACATCATTTTTCAGGTAAAGGCAAGGCGCACTTGTACGGAGGACGGCGTCATCGCGATCAGAGACCGTGGCACGTGCATAGGGTAGACTCATATTTAAATTTCTAGTCTTAAGTTAGAATAGGTTGTTTTGCACTTCACTGTTTTAAATTATTTTGTATTTGTTTTTGTTTTCTCTAAATTTCAATATTTCATATTTAAACACCTAAGACCATGGCTGTGTTTTTTAGAGAAGAAGTTGTTTTAAACGTTTTTTTTTTTTTTTAAGTTTATGTTATAAATTAGGTTCATGTAAGAGTTATATTTCCGCATTATAGATGAGCATGAGACGTTAGTAGCGACTCTGAGTATGTGGAACCTTAGGGTCGTTATAGAGAGGGTAGCATTTGTACCTCAATATGTATAGGTCATGGGCTCCCTATGCTATTCTCATACTTTATAATTCCTTTGTTTCTACTTTGCTGTGATATTTAACCGGATGATAAACAATCATTGAAGAAAGAAAAAGCTAAATTATTAGGAGATATTCTTGTAAACCATGAGCATTGTCAACATCGTGATGAGAAGAAGTTGTGAGAGCTAAATATTGAGAATAGTTAATCACATTTTCAAAAACTATAATTACATTTTCAAAAAGAGGAGACAATATATTGAAATTCCTGTGATATCTCCCTCCTAACTAAAAGTCAATTAACCAAAGAAAAAATTAAATAAATTTAAGACAAAATTACCCTAATATTATTTGAAAGATACAGACACCATTACTATGTTATACTAAGACTTAGCCCCACCGATCTTATTCTTTAAAAAATTGCTTACAATAAGAGCCAACTCACAGAAAAATATGAGAAGCTTGACAATAACATCAAACTCTCAAATCTACATAACAGCAACAAGTTATACCAAACTCTCACCCCAAGAAAAATTGAGTTAAAAATAACAAAAATAGAATAACTTTGTACCCCTATTATTTATGATCAGCATTTATGTAAGTCACTAGCTAGTATTACATTGCAAATTCATTCCCCCACCCCACAAAACAGAAAAAGAATTCTCTACATATTTATGTTCTTATTAAACTAATATGACTAATATGGTATCATGTAGAAGAAAAAATAATACAAGCAAAAAGCAAAAGGATGTATGTCAACATGATACCTGATGTGGAGTCTTCACATTCTTCGTTGTACTGCTACCTTTCAATACTGAGCAATAATAACACAACAAGACAACCAATGAAAACAAGTTTGACCATGCAACTCACACAGTATCACAACTTCAATGAGAAATAGTGCACTTACACTCACCATTACACTAAATATGTTGCTCTAAGTAAAAGTTGCTTATAGCTAAACCAAATCTTTGGCAACCAACATCATTCATAATATTAATAAAAATAAATAACATTTCATAGAGTATTTATATAAATTGTGCGGTAATTTATGCTTATAGAAAAATAATATCCCTCATGTTTTCATTAATAATTTGTTATAAAAGTACCCAAAACAAAAAAGAATAAATTGTGCTTTCATATGTAAAACTAAAAAGACAGTTGAACAATTGTACTTTCATACATAAAACTAAAAAGACAGTTGAAGCATTCATGTTTAACATCTAGAAATTATACATTGATATTGATCTGATTCTCATAAAGCCTCTAGCCAACAAAAAAACTTTTTTACGGGTCTTTTCTTTACCATTGGTAATAGTTAAATAATAGTGGAATCAAATAATTTATACATTGATAAGTCTGTATGGTGTGAATAAATAATCGATATCACAAAATAATGAAGTCTTTTTAAATGAAATGGTTAAGTAAGGAGTAATAAAGCTTTAATTTGGTCCTCTAATTGTTGGAAGTAGTCCATTCAATAACAGGAGTTCATTCTCTTATTCTTCTATAATATGACAACTTCACTCTAAGTAGCAGAGAATGCAAGCGAGAAAGATAATACATTGACCAATTAAGAGAAAGAAAATGTTTAAATTTGCTAAAAGCATAACTTTAGAACTTCAATCAGTAAGGATGATATGTTGATAAATCGAAATAAACATACAGAAAACCATGCCCACAAAATTGGAAGATCTACTAAAGCGTAACTTACAAAAGGTTGAAACAGAGCCTAAGTTCCAAAGGTTGGTGCCAAAGAAGTGAAACAAATTCTACAAAGAAAACAAATAACAACAAAATTTTATGAGAATTATACCCTTGAATCTAACTAAATCTCTTAAATTAATCAAAATGCTAGAAATCAAAAGTATATCTTCCAAAACTAAATGTTGAAATCAATGGAAACATTGAAGGGGACTAAATACATAGAGCCAAACATCAAAACACAAAACACAGAGAAACCCTAAACCCTAAAATAAAAAGAAAGAAGTATCAATCCAAATGTTTAAGAAATGAGAAATAGATTTAGTGCTCGGCTGATAATTATTTATTTTGTATACGATAAATCTAGTTGAGCTACATCCAATGAAACCCTAAGAGAGGTCGTAAAGAAGAAAGTTTCTAAAAGAAACGAAGTGATGAATTAAGAAAACCTGGAGCAAGATTCGGCCAAATGAGTTTTTGACAAAACTTTAATATCAGCAACAAAAGACTAGTAGCCATGAAAAAGGAAGGAGCCTACTGAGTTTCTCATGGCTTTCAATAATGGTTGGCTTTTGGTGCTTTTGGTACTTTTGCACTTCCGAACCAATAGCGACAAATCTATTATAAAAGGCTATAACAATAAGAAAAGATACTAGGTCAATAAGATAAGATGAAACTGAAATGAGAAAGAATAGTGGAGATTTGAGATAGATACAATCCAGGGGCCTTCGTTGAGAATAACAAAAAGAAAATAGAGGAGTGGGAGTGAAAGTGTGAGTCCCTAGTGTGCAAATCTAAAAGTAAAAAGTAGTGATGCATTTTTTTTTCTTACATTTTTAATAGCTCTTTTTTTAAAAATGCTATAACCAAATGCTATAAATGAAGCAATTGTTGTACTGCTTATTCCTCGATCGTAAGAGTGAAGATTATTCCCATAGACCAACACGAGTCATTCTAACATGTTTATCCTAACTTACATGCATTCTAAGAAAAATTTGAAGAGATCACCTAACATAGAATTGTTACAAGCAAAACACACTTACCATTGGAATGGACAGTAACTTTTAATTTTTTAAGCTTTTCATTACCATCCTATCCTCAAGATTATTTTCATCCGAACATAGTCTTGATTCATTCATTTACTCCTTTACTAGGATGTCACAATCTTTAATAGTTGTAATTTATATAACGATACATACTACTATGGTCGAGGTAGTTAAGGTCATGCCATGAAAAGATTAGTTACACTCCATTGGGATTTGAAGTTACCATAATTGACCTACTTTCCAACGAAGATATAAAAGTTATTGAGTCACCATATTTGTCAAACAAAATATGTACATAAATACAGGCTCTACAATGGCAAATGAGCAAACCAAGTATACATTCAAACACATAGAATTTAGTATATTACAACACTGATATTTTAGGAGATGGCGAACTTCTCTTGCTCCCTCTCTGTTCTTGTCCTAGTTCTCTCAGGTACATATGGTTGTTTAGATGCCTTTATGTTTTGTGTTGTAAGCCTGGATGGGTATTAAAGTATGTATAACTTTGAAATTCTTCGCAGCTGGTTGGATGGTGCCTCTAGCAACCCACGCAAAACAATGTGATGTGAAGATGTTCGAATATGCATGCGACGCCACTGGATGTCACCAAAAGTGCCTAGAGGTTTACCCAAATTCAACATCCCAATGGGTCGAAACTTCGGAATTTCCCACCAACTTTGCTTGCCATTGTTTCTTCTCTTGCGAAGAAAATTGAGTTCTGATGTGATGCCCTTCTTTTCCTTGTACTAATCCACGTATTCTAATGCCCTAATTCCCCACATTTCCTAAATAAAATGGTCAGGTGACTTTACTGCTATTCAATTTGTCATTATGGTTGCAAGTGAAAATTGTGTATAAAATAAGGTGAAAACCAACTACCCTAACACCGGCTCTATGGTCTTCATGCGTCGCATTGTCACTTGTATAAGAATGTCTTGCTTTTACCTGAAACATAAAAATAGCACATAACTTACATTAAGAAATATTCAGTAAGTGACTCAGTCCTGAGATACAAATATATGCAACATATTTATTATTTAAAAAAGTTATTATAGGTACTTTAATAGATATTTTAAATTATTAAATAACTTTTTTTTGTTTTTCAACGAATTCACATAGATATCCATATAGTAAATATATAAATAAATAAATATATATATATATATATATATAATAATGGAGATTTGACCCTAATATTTAGGTGGAAAACAAGTAGATGGTTCTACAACTATTATATCTATGCAACATAATAAGAGGGGCTCTAATGGGACCATTCTTACCTACCTATTTTGCCATTAAATTTGTAGTAAATTTCTATTTTGTCCTTCATTATCATTATGTGTTGATTTGACATAATTCTTTTGAGTTGTGGTGTAATTTGAAAGAAGCCATATAATGGAGTTGGTTATTCCAAATTTTGCATTTAATGACGCCAACATATGTTGGGATATAGTCACATTAGTTGGGGAGGGGAACTAAGCATTCCTTATAAGCGTGTGAAAAACCTCTCTCTAGTAGACACATTTTAAAACTATGAGGTTGACTACGATACATAACAGGCCAAGTGGACAATAACTTCTAGTTGTGGGCTTGGGCTACTACGAATGGTATCAGACCCAGACACCGAATGGTGTGTCAACCAAGATGTGGAAAACCTTGAGGGGATGTCTAAAGCACAAAATATCTATTTTTTATTTTTTGATTGGAATATTAGCTTTGAAAAGCAAAAAAATATTTAAGATTGAATTAAGAAATATTTAATCTCTTCTTCTAAATGTGTTGATTGATTAGATTAATATTTCATGGAATATGATCATATGTGATGCGATTTTAATCTTGAGTGAGTTATGAACTCTTCCTTAAAGGAAACTTGTATTTGATTTGCATGGGTGAGAATGACTTTCACAACCGATTCAATATGTCTACCATTTTGTAAACTTGAACAATAAGAGCATGGCCTCTCATTGGTACGACTTAGTTTATAGTTAATTGTAAAAAAAATTGGTAATTAAAAATTCAATAGTTCTTATAGTGAAAAATATATTTACAAGGGTAAAACAAACTTTTTATCTAAACTATAGTTACAAACAATTATTGAAGAATCGATAATCGACTTGATTGTAGTGATTACATACATGAACACAACTTGTTTTACAGGGTACAAGAGTTCAACTACAGGTACATAGCTTATTCCTCGGTTGTAAGAGTGAAGATTATTCTCATAGACCAACACGAGTCATTCTAACATGTTTTATCCTAGCTTACATGCATTCTAAGAAAATTTTGAAAAGATCACCCAACATAGAATTGTTACAAGCAAAACACACTTACCATTGGAATAGACAGTAACTTTTAATTTTTTTAAGCTTTTCTTAACATCCTATCCTCAAGATTATTTTCATCTGGACGTAGTCTTGATTCATTCATTTACTCCTTTTACTCGGATGTCAGAATCTTTAATAGTTGTAATTTATACGACAATACATATTACTCTGGTCGATGTAGTTAAGGTCATTTCATGAAAATATTAGTTAATTCCATAGGGGTTTGAAGCTACCATAGTTGGCCTCCTTTCCAATGAAGATATAAAAAGTTATTGAGTCACAATATTTATCAAACAAAATGTGTATATAAATACAGGCTCTACAATGGCAAATGAGCAAACCAAATATACATTCAAACACATAAAATTTAGTATATTACAACACTGATATTTTAGGAGATGACGAACTTCTCTTGCTCCCTCTTTGTTCTTGTCCTAGTTCTCTCAGGTACGTATGGTTGTTTAGATGCCTTTATGTTTTGTGTTGTAAGCCAGGATGGGTATTAAAGTATGTATAACTTGAAATTTTTTGCAGCTAGTTGGATGGTGCCTCTAGCAACCCACGCAAAACAATGTGATGTGAAGATGTTCGAATATGCATGCGACGCCACTGGATGTCACCCAAAGTGCCTAGAGGTTTACCCAAATTCAACATCTCAATGTATTGAAACTCCGGAATTTCTCACCAACTTTGCTTGCCATTGTTTCTTCCCTTGCGAAGAAAATTGAGTTTTGATGTGATGCCCTTCTTTTCCTTGTACTAATCCACGTATTCTAATACCTTAATTCCCCACATTTCCTAAATAAAATGGTCGTGACTTTGCTGTTATTCAATTTGTCATTATGATTTTAACGGATCCAAAAAAAGGATTATGAGACTCCACGATTGTTCAAGGTGTCTACAAAAGATGTTTGTTTTCAATGCCCTAAAGAATTTTAAGGCCTCAAGGTCTTTGGAGAAGACTTAGAAAGGAACATCCTCGATTTTTTATTCCTTATAGTAAATAAAAATGACCCATAGAGGTGAATAGTTTATATTTTAAAAAATGAAAAAAATAAAATAATTTTTTTGATTAAAATAATTTAATAGTTTATATTTTTAGAAAAAGTTTATATCTTTTTTAATAAAATAATTATAAAAAAAATGGAAAGTTACTCAAATAGCCTTGAACTTTGAATTAAATTGAAAGATGAGAAAGTCCTTACCATATCTACTTTTAGAATCTAAAGATGAGAAAGTCCTTACCATATCTACTTTTAGAATCTAACACTCTATACAAAATCTAATAATCTAAAAAACCAACCGTAGGCTCTCTCCTAAATTTAGATACGATCTCTAAAAAATTTACTACTTATCACATTCAACGGCTAACATTTGAAGATTAAGTCGACAATCCTTAAATGTGTAAGTTTTTTCCACAAGAAATCTAGAAAGTTGGAGATTTTAAATTCAGGTGGTTCTCAATGTTTCAAAGTTAGTTCAAGCTCCCTCCCTAAATTATGAAGTCTGGGAGAATCATTTGGAGCAAGAAACAAGAGTTGGCCAGCCTCCAATTACAAGTCATAAGAGTTTAGATTTTGGGTCTCTTCCTCTTGAATTTCTTCCAACTACGAGAGTTATATTGGATTATTTCCCTTCAAACTTATTCCTACATCTTCTAAATAAGACTACCCACAACTTTCTAAATCCCACTTCCCCAAACCGATGTTGCCAATAAAAAGCTCAAGGAAAACCATGAAGTTACAATCTAAGATTTACGTGAGTTTGTCATATATAACCTATCCCATTTAATTCTTGCACTTTCAAGGAGGATTTCTTGTGAAGACCATTGTAATCACCTGAAATTTTCTTCTTAATTTAAAGTCGCTGCTGTATACGTACCATAAATATTGAATGCGGAAGACTTCATTTAAATTCCATAAAACATAACCTTTATCTTAAAATACAGCCATGGACTTACGTGTTTCGAAAAACAACTTTAAAACGACACAACAAAAGACCCGAAATAAAATAAATAAGCGTTTAAGTTTAAAGCATCCTATTCTAGCCTAAGTCTAAGAAAATAAATACCACTGTCCTATGCATGTGCCATGGTCTCGAGTTGCGATGCTGTCGTCAGCCATGCAGGAATGCCTTGCTTTAACCTGAAAAATGTTGTAGCACATGGCTTGAGTATTTAAAGAAATACTCCGTAAGTGACCCCACTATTGGGGTTAAATGCAACAATCACATGCAAATGAGATGATGAAACCTATCTTTTAATCTGTCTTCCTACGGTGCTGTTCTAACGGGTAAATTTGGACGTGTACCATATACTCTACACACAGCCCATACGTGCGAGTATGAGCTCACTAGCCAGTTCGCACACCGCTGGTCCACTTTCCTTGTCGGACGAGCATACTCTGGGAGCTCCTTAGGCCGGACACCCGTTAGAACTAGTAACCGTCGCAGCAGCGCTATGCAAAACATAACGATCGTTGTCCTGCCATTGGATGCACGTGTCTGTACCCTCGTGTTGGAATAGGGGTATCCCCCAAATGCATGAGCACACATAATGCATGAGGTCCCCAATATTTCTACTATTATCATTAATGAATATAACCCCGCTATCATTTTTCATGCTTAACATGTCATTTCTCATTTTCAGTCTACGTATCATACACAATCCTAAAGCGGTTACATTTCATTTCATTTGTTATGATATCATGTCATTCATAACATGCTGTATACATACAATTTAGAAAACATAACATAACGCTCCATGCTTTTAACATGTCATTTCATAACGTGCAATTCATACAACAATTACCTCAATGGTCACACAAAACAATCTAAACATGACACATCACATCACAATATATCGTATCATAAACATTGAGTATTGTAAGCACTTCGTGGTCATATCGTTCCCTAACTTATCATAGCCTTAACGTTCTTATACCTATCACAGTCATATCGTTACGTGAACGTACCTTAGTCATATCATCACAGGAACGTATCCTAATGCTATCGTTCTATCAATCTATCACAAACCTATCCCTTTCTACCCATATCCTAATCATATTCTTTCAACAATCTCTCCTATCCATAGCACTCCAGTATGTAACCTAACCTTAACATTTCATGAACGTATCTTACTACTATCATTACATTTCGTTTTGTGCATCCTTCTCGTATCTTATCTCAAACATATCCTTGAACACATCGTACCACAATTATTATCATACAATTCACATATTATAATATAACATAAACATAATATAAGCATACCGATTCACAGATAATTCACACATATCAGTATATATGACACGTGCAGAACCATAGTCACGTGTCAACATCAAATATAACCATGTCAATAGTAACGCTACTTACCTGGCTAGCTTAAGTCGTTGTCACGAATATATCTTTAATGAAAGTTTGATTTCGTCCTTTGAAATCCGAGTCAACCTATGTGAGCCCATGACATCAGTTTCAAGTTTGAACTCTACAAAATTATTTCTCTAATTTACATTGATCATTGTTAAAAGTCTTGAAATGTTATATATCTATAATTATATTTTTATTACAAATCCTATTTTCCATGGTTACTGTTGTATAAAAAAGTAATACAACTATTTAAGTTATTCTGAGCTTTAGTACTCTCTTGATTTACCCTATGTATTTACTTTTCTCTCTATATTTAGTTAGTGGTTTTTAATTCCTTATTCTTTTTTTTATTATTGGTTACCTTTTAATTATGTTCTCATGCATTCCAAATTTGGAGTGGATCTCTGTTTCCAAATCTTTCCTTATCTGTGTTTGCTGTTCACAAATCTTCTTCGTCATTCTATTTTTAATCTATTAATTTGGCTACTAATATACATTTAATTTAATACTATTAATTTGATGTGATTTACTAGCATTTGTATAAATGATTGACATTTAGTTTCTAACTCAAAGCTAAACCATTGTAATAATTTAATGAAGATCTAACTATAATTGAATTGGCCGTCCTCCCTAACAAAAAAAAAAATAAAAGAAAATGAAGATTTAATATATACCTTATTGATCAGATCTATCCTCTAGTAAATCTTCTGTGAATCTCAACTGGGTAGGTCATTCTCATTTTTTTTTTTTCTCAAGTAAATCTTACCATTATTGTTTTTCTCTCTTTTTTTGCAGTACCTGTTACTTTCTAGTAGAATGACGGAATGAAGAGAGATAATTGTGGGAAAGGTTATTTTTATTTATTTATTATTATTTTTATTTTAACTATTATTTTAATTACTGTTTATTTATATTTGGGTTATTACAACCTCAAAGGCCAATAAGCTCGTGAGAAGAAAGAATTCAAGATTTTTGTTTTAGAGTAATTTGGAGTTAAGTTGTAATTTCTTCTTTAAAGCCTCTCTCATATCAATTTGATGATTTCTTTAGTTTTAGGAGACTAGGAGGAAAGGTTTTTAATGAAGAAATCGGTGACTAAGGAAGTCCCTATCGTTCTACCAAAAGAAACAACCCTTTTTGCGCATACTAAACCTCAAACTCAAGAACTTGAAGGAAAAAATTAGATGACCATAAGTAAATTCATCATTCCAACACAATTTATGTAGCTTAAGAGAATTGAAATGAAGAGAGTTGTAGATGACATCGATGGCTGATAATGTTTGGAAGTCCTCAACCAATAAGAAAAATGTACGAGTTTGCTTTGGAGAGAAAATGAGATTTTCAACCAACTTTGGAAGAAGATAACTTAAATTGCATACCACAACAAGGTATGAAATTAGTTCTTACCTCTTCCTCTTATGCAATCTTCAAGTTTTATGAAGAAATTAAGGTCAAATAACCATTGTATGAAGATAAAAGAGTGAGTTTCAGAGATATCGATGCTAGTCCTTAATTTTCAAGCAACCAAGAAGCTACCCTAATTCAAGATGAGCTCAAGATTAGCTCTTGATTTTAAAGTAATCAATATGTTACCTCAATATAAACTTTAGGATAGACTTGGTCTTCAAACCACCTGGAGGTTACCCTAACTCAAGATGAGTTCAAGGTTAGTTCTTGGTTTTCAAGGCTAACCTACCCTAAGACGATGAATCATGACAAGAAACAAGTTTTATGGTTAGCATGACAAGAAACAAGTTTTATGGTTAGCACTTGATTTCCAAATAATCAGGAGGCTACCTTAAAGCCATGAAGCAAGTTAAGTAAGTATATCATACACTCACACCCTAAAGTAGCACTACACAAGCCTTAAGTACATTAAGACACTAGGATTGCTAAGTACGACTCAAGAAATAAGAACCACGAACAAGAACCTAGGACAAAGACCAAGAACAAGTACTAAGGACAAGGACAAGAACAAGACAAGTAATAAGTGTGGTACCCCAACATTCACTAAGGATACGATTAAGAGCCTATTGAGTTTTTATACTCACTCCATTTTTTTCATGTTTTTCAAATAAGTAAGGAGTTGGCCAAGATAGAGAGTGAATTTTAGAGCAAATACTATAAATAAGCCACACCCTAATCTCCAACCTTTTTTTATTTTAATGTTTTTGTGTTTGTTCCTTATTTTGTGTTTAAAAACTCTATTTTATATAATATAAATATTTATGTACATTAGGCTTTAAATTCCGTGGCTTTATTTTCGAAATTCTTTACTTTTTTGTACATCCTTGAGTCAACCTTAGTCGCGACCATACTTTGTACAACTTAAAAATTGGGTCATGACAAATCTTTGAAGTCATGGTGTACCAAAAAATAAGAGAAATCTTAGATAAATTAGAATATAGATAGGCTAATCTCAGTCCATTGAGGTGGTATTTAGCTAATAGGGTGTCGGGTCAAGGTCATGATTTTAGATGTGCTTATTTATAAAAATAAGCCTAACTACTTTAGCGCAAAGCATAACACTAGGTTTATAAATCAACTTCAAGAGATTCAACTTAAACATTTAGTATACAACAGAAAACACGATATATAACTTATCTGAGTTTGTTCTATTTAAAAGTATAGGGTATCATTGTCATACTTAATCGAACAAATATCATGTTCAAATCATTTAAACTAAAACCATCCATTTGAAAAAAAAGGAAAAACAAATCCTCTAGGCAGAAAATCTACACAAATTCAAAGGTATCATAGGTATCTTTGTAGTATTTAACCTTTTTGAGCTATTTTTGAGGTTTTGATCTTTTAAGGCTATTTTTTCAATTTTGATTATCAGTGCTATTTTTTAAAATTCAAATTTTACCCTTCTTTATTAAAATACATAATTTTAATTTATTTCAACCTTTCAAAAATGATAAAAAAAAAAAATGAAATAGTAAGTGAAAGGGACGGAAATGTCATTTTTTTAATTTTTTTTTAAGAAAGTTCTCAGATTTTTAATTCATTATTGAGAAGGAATTTCAAGTGCTCAGAAGGGAAAATGAGAAAAAAAAAACAAAAAAAAAAGTAAATAACCTTTTAGAAAATTTTTGGATTTTTTTAGAAAAATAATAATAAAATATTAAGAGAATAACAAAATACAAAATACAAAATACTCTTGAACTTCAAGATATTTAAGAAAATACTATCGATCAGAAAAGAGACAGTAAGCCTTGATCAAACAATCCTTCGGATCTCCATTTTCAACCGTTCGATATTCACCAAATTTGAGTATGTTCTAGAGGAGACACACTTCATTACATCCAATGTTCAAAATTAAAATTGGAGGTCGGATGCTCACTGATCAGAGAGGATATTTTTTATGGAAAAATCATAAAACTCAATCTCCAAATTAGGATGGCTCTTGAGATTTCAACGTGCGTTTAAGTTCCTTATAAAGTCTGAAGCACGGCCATTCATTTGAAATAAGAATCAAGCTAAGTCGAGCTATCGATCGTGAGATATAGCCGTTGAGTTTTTGGGTTTCCTACTCTTAGTTTTCTTCCAAATTAGAGAGCAATTGTCCACCGTTTTCCTTCAAATTTGCTTCTATAGTTTCTAAACAAAATTAAGCACAACTTTTATGAAGGAACCGAGGGCAAAAAGAGCTTAGAACCCATTCTCCCAATACGGATCACCATTGAAGAAGTTCAAAGAAAGATTGAAAATTCAATCCGAGCATATATGCAAATTTATCAATTGAGACCAATCTCATTCAGTTTCTACACCTTCAAGGAACATTTTCATAGACGGCTACGAAGGCTAACCAGTCTTGGAGCGTGCCTAATTGGAGAAAATAAGTTTGGGTTCAAATTGGGGGTAAGGATCGAATTCCCATGTACAATCAATTTTTCTTAAAATTTAGCACTCCTTTCGCTTCATAGAATTAAGTTGAATACCTTTGACAAAGAAATCGAAAGCTAATACGCTCTAGAATGAGCTGACCAAGAAGAAGGAAAAATGAGTTTTTAGAGGAGTTGGAGACTGAGAAGAAATTCTCAAAATTAAAGTCACAAACTTAAAGATGTTCCTCTAAATCAATTCTTTTAGCTTGAGGGAAGAATAAGGAAGAAATTTTATGAAGAAATCGAACCCAAAAAACTTCTAGAAACAGTTGCACAATTGAAAATTTCTTAGTTGAACTCCAGCAAGAAACCAAGTTTCTAACGGAATTTGGATGTGAATAACTTAGGCTACGATCAATGAGGAGGAGGAAGAAGAAGAAGAAAAAAAAAAAACTAAGGATTCTGTCAAAGAAAACTTGAGATAATTGGGATACTAGAAGTTTGAGAACGGAGGTCCCGAGTCGACAACGAGATAAATAGCGATCTTGAACTTTTCTTACGAAATACTTGTAGGAATCACTTGAATTTCTGTAAGCATCTTAAACTAAGTATGAATAAAAGAATGATAAAAGAAAAATATCAAGTATCGTGAGATAAGGCCTTGAACGGATCAAATTGCTTGAGATTTAAGTAACATTAAGATAACTCACTAAATGAATTTCGTTGCCTATGAAACTTTAATTTTGAGCATATTATGTGATGTTAATATTATATATGTAATCTGGTATTCATTAGACAAGGTTAAGTAGGTAAACCAAGTAATGGTGTAAAAGGATCATAATGCCCCTAATGTAACTTATCTTGGTTTCATGCTCTAAATGACCTCCAAATGCTATGAAACTTTTTAGACTGCCTTATTTTATGATGATTGATGACTTGTTAAAGTTTGAAAGTTACTGAAGAACGTTTAGAGGCTAAACCAAGAATTAGGGATAAAATGACCAAAATGCCCCTAAGAATCCTTATGATAATTCAAGGTCTAAGCATGCTCCAAATGACTTACCACCCTTTATTAGGCCTATTCCAAAGTACATAAAGTGATGTTCAAGATTTCAATTTGATTAGAACAAGTGTGAAACCTAAACCAAGTTGGGGCCTAAGAAACGTTTAAAGGGAATATCTCGTGTAATTCTTCCCAAGGAGACACGTTGGGGCGATGAAGCCCTTGTCCAAAAATTCTAAAACTCTACCTTGTATTCTTTCAATTATGTTGGTGCATGCGGTATGGGGCCTTGGAGATAGGATTAGTACTCAGTTCGAGCTCTATAAAGAAGTCAACACTTCGGGAAGGCCTAGTAAATTCTCTAGAAATACATCAGAGACCTCTTCCACAATTGGTATTACTAACCATGAATCTTTTTCCCCTTTTGTATCCACAGTACTAGCCAATATGCCCCAAGATCCTTATTGGATTAATCTCTTTGCCAATATGCCCCAAGATCCTTATTGGATTAATTTCTTTGCTTTCATCATTGATACAATCCTGGGACGGTCCCCGTACAAATACCCTTGAACTTATAGCTAGTTTGTGATGGTGGCGAAAACACTACCTCTTTTCTATGCTAGTCTATACTAGTATTGTACTCAACTAACCAATCTATCCTGAGTGTTACATCAACATCACTCATGTCTACAACTAATTAAATTACATTTTGGGTCTTCCTTGAAATTGACACTGGCCCACCTTCACTTTATCCCTAGCAATTAAATCTACCCATGTCAGGATACTCACATATAAGACATGCGAAAAGGGTTCTAATTCAAATTCAACTTGACTAATAAACATTACAGATATGAAATAATGGGTAGATTTCGAATCAAGCAATGTTGGGATAAGGTGCTCAAGAATAGATAGGATATTTGTCACCACGGCATCCATGTTTCCAGCATCCCTACTTGTGGAGGCATAAACTCTAGCTTGGGGTGGATTTGCATAGTCCTCCCTACACTTTTTTGGACCTCTTGGCTGGTAAACAAGGTTCTCAGTGCATCTCTCCAAGTAGTTCATGGTGATGTGAACCTTTTGGTTGCACCTAAAGCACGGTTGTCCACTTGTGAACATATTTAGAAATTTGTGTAAAAATTTACAAAAATAAGTACAGATATACATTATTGATTATACAATAAGTTCGGATTAATTCTTTACTTAATCAATTGGGAATTGCAAGAAAAGTATACAAACATCAATAATGGGTGGTGAAGTTTTTTAATGACTATGGAAACTTTAATGAAATATAAACTATAGTCGTTATGCACAATCGTTAAACCATTCCGCTTACCTGTTGAGAGCATTTTTAAGCAGAGGAGAAGGCGGCAACAAACGGTTTTCTTCATTATTGTAGAACGCTAGAGAGATTGAGGGAACAACTCAACGTTCAACGGAGGTCGAGAAACCTAGTGTGAGAAACGAACAACGACTTCAAGTATTTCAGTGGTAAGCTTCATCGTGTTTAATGACTGTTTAACCGTTTAAAACGTCACCGACAAGGATGGGGGTTATAGAGAAATTGTAACATTAGAAAACTCATAGTTTTTGGTGCATGAGGGTACTACAACGTTGTGATTGTGAAGAAAAGGTTGACAAAAAACTCGAGGTAGTTGGATTTGGACAGAGGAACAACAAGAAAACAAAAATTGTCTCCATGTGATCACTCCCCCATTAGTGCTAAGGATCTTATGAGTAGATTCCCACCATAACTCTATATTGCCCTCCAGCATAAACGAACACATAATATCTTCTGACCGTCAAGGAAGTTTATCAATCGAAAAATTGTCTTCATCAATGATGGCCATAGTTGTGCAACTATCGAATCCTCCAAGGTCTTGTTAAAGATAGGGGGCTCGTACCTCCTTACCAGGTACCTTGCCTCTTGAGTTGACGTCCTAGTGTTTGCCTGATGGGTGATCACCAATGTTTGCATCGCTGCCTAAAACGAGCATACCAAGGTCCTTGTAGGCTCTAGTCTAGCTCGAGACACCACCAGGGGTGGCACTACTACGTGATTCGAATCACCAATCCCTTGCATATCATAATATTCCTCCAAAAAAATATTGTCCTTGTAGATACAAAATCATGCATGTTGACCACTTGTTATAGTTGTTGGGATATAGAGTCTAATGCCTATTTATACTAAAATGTAGATATTTATATATATAGTAGGTGGTTATATCTGTTAAACCTATATATAGTAAATCGAAACAATAATATACCCCTCATGCAACATTTTGAGGATGTATTTTCATGATTCTCTAATTCTCTCTTAGTGTACATACCTAAAGTCATAAATACAAATCCTTTAGTATTTCTTTTTACATTTTTTCTTTCCTATTCTTTGTGTTCATCTAGATTGAGTGTGTATGTTGTTGTGTGATACTAACAACTAGTATCAGAGCTAGGCGAGATTTACTAAGCTCTGAGAGATGAAAATTTCAAAGATTGGAATTGAGAAATTTGATGGATTCGATTTCGGTTTCTAGGAGATGCAGATTGAAGATTATCTGTACTAGAAAAATCTTCACGAACCCCTATTGGAGGTTAAGCTGGATACTATGACCACGGAACAATGGAAGCTCAAGGATCAACAGGCCTTAGGGTTGATCCGGGTGACGCTGTCCAGAAACGTGGCAATCAACATCATCAAAGAGAAGACAACGTTAGGTATGTTGAAGACGTTGTCGAATTTGTTTGAAAAACCATCGACTATGAACAAGGTGTATTTGATGCAGAGATTGTTCAATCTACAAATGTCTGAAGGTGGATCTGTTGCTAATCATATAAATGAATTCAATATGATTGTAAGAAAACCGAGTTCGGTGGAAATTAATTTTAAAGATGAAATTAAAGCATAATTTTGATGTCATCTTTACTCGAGTCATGGGATACTGTTGTTGTCGCGACTAGTAGTTTCCAAGGATCTGAGAAACTCAAGTTCAATGAAATCCAAGATATAGTTATCAGCGAGAGTATTCCCAAATGAGAAATTGAGGATTCATCTGGTAGAGCTCTTAGTGTTGACCAAAGGGGAAGAAGTAAATCGAAGGGTCCAAACAAATGCCAATCAAAATAAAAAATAAAAATAAATCGTAAAAATTTTCCAAACAAACCAAACGTGACGTGTTGAAGTTGTGGAAAAAATGGTCACTTTCAGACAGATTGTACAAGACCAAAGAGGAAGCAAAATCACAAGTTAGAGAATGACGATGATTCTATAAATTCAGCAAAAGATATTGAGGATGCTCTAATCCTCAGTGTGGACAATCCAATTGAATCCTAGATTTTGGAATCAGGTGCATCTTTTCATTCGTCTCCAAATAAAGAGTTGTTTCAGAATTTCAAGTCTGAAAATTTCGAGATGACGTACCTTGCCGACAACAAAACCTTGAATATTGAAGGAAAATGGTATGTCTATATAAAAACTCCGGTAGAAAATCAGTGAACATTAAAGGATGTCAGAAATATGTTCTTGGTCTAAAGAAGAACTAGATCTCTATTGGTCAGTTGGATAGCACATGTTATGCAATAGAGTTTGGGAAGAGTTCGTGGAAGATTGTGAAGGGTGCTATGGTGGTAGCACGTGGCACAAAATTTGGAACCCTATACACCACTTTAGGGTGTATGAACATGGCTGCTGTTGCTGAGAGTGATTCAAATTCAAGTTTATGGCACAATAGACTTGGACATACGAGCGTCAAAGGAATGAAGATGCTGGTTGTGAAAGTAGTTTTGGAAGGTTTGAAATCTATTGATATGAGTACTTGTGAGAACTGCGTTATGAGCAAACAAAAACTAGTTAGCTTCACAAAGGCTGCCAAATAATTAAAGAAAGTGCGGTTGGAAATAGTCAATACAGACGTTCGGGGACCATCTCCAATTCCTTCACTTGGTCGATTAAAGTTCTACTTCACCTTTATCGATGATTTTAGTAGGAAGGTGTGGATTTATTTCTTGAAACATAAGTCAGATGTGTTTTCCACCTTCAAGAAGTGGAAAGCTGAAGTTCAAAATCAGACCGGCTTGAATATCAAATGCTTGAGGTCTGACAATGAAGGAGAGTATGACAAGTCAGAATTCAAAGCATTTTGTGCAGCTGAAGAAATTTGATTAATGAGGACAATTCTCGGTAAAGCAAGACAAAATGGATTTACTGAAATGATGAATAAAACATTGAATGAGCGACATAGAGTATGAGGATTCATTCTAGATTGCCAAAAACATTTTGGGTTGATGCTATAATACAGCAGTCTACTTGATCAATAGAGAGCCGTTAGTACCCTTGGAGTTCAAGTTGCCAGAAGAAACATGGACAAAAAAAGAACTCAAGTACTCTCACTTGAGGACTTTTGGTTGCACTGCGTATGTTCGTATTGATCCAGAGAAGAGTGACAAGCTTGACGCTAAGGCTGTGAAGTGCTATTTCATAGTCTATAGGTCTGATATGTCCGAGTACTTGTTTTGGGATGATAAGAACATAAAAGTCCTAAGACATTGTGACGTGACCTTTGATGAAAAGGTCATGTACAAGAACAAAAAGAAGAAAGGAGAGAAGAAAGGTTCCAAGACAATGAAGCAATTGGGAGTTGAGGTTGAGTTACTGAAAGATTCACCTAGTGATGTTGTAGCAGATACTCTAGAAACTCTTGAGACTATTGCTGAGGAACCAGAGGTGAAGTAAGTGACACCTGAGCAAGTGTTAAAAGATCATCCAGAATTATCGAAGTGCCAGATAGGTATTCACCTTCATTACACTAGTTGTTATTGACTGATGAGGGGGAACTGGAGTCTCTTGATGATGCCTATAGTTGGAGGATACAACCAAGTGGGAGCAAGTCATGAATGATGGAATGTCTAGGCTTCATAAATGCGTTGCTCTTTCATCTACTGAGGCCGAGTACGTGACAATAGCTGAAGCTGGAAAGGAGATGATATGAATGACAGACTATCTAGAAGAATTGGGTAAGAAGCAGCACAAGAATATTCTTTATACATAATTAGAGTGTCATACAGTTGGTGAGGTACCCGATATATCATTCAAAGACAAAACATAGAAGGCGATACCATTTCACTCGTAGGTTAGTTGAAGATGATAATGTGTTTGGAGAAGATAGAGGATGCAAAGAATCCAGCAAACATGTTGACAAAATGTGTTCATGTTGGAACATTGAGGTTGTGCAAAGTCTGGTATGGTGCACAAAAGATGGTGATAGACGTTTGAGAATGAAATTATTGGTTGGCTCGGATAGAGAGAATGATATCTATTTGTAGTAAAAAGTTGGTAAAGATATATTTGGTAGATATTTATATATAGTAGATGGTTATATCGGTTAAAGCTATATATAGTAAATCGAAACCATATATATCTCTTATCTTGAACCTGTACTTTTTCTCATTGGTGTACATGCCTGAAGTCATCAATACAAATTATTTATCCAATATTTCTCGTTGCATTTTCTCTCATATTTATTATTTTTCCCTTGTTTTTTATATATTTATTTTGTTATGTTCATTTAAATTGAGTGTGTTGTTGTGTGATCCTAACAATAGTTGTTGTGGTTGAGTTTCTTGAATCCACCTATGACTTGCAGGTCACCTATTGTGCTGGCAGTACCTCAATATACCAAATAAATTTTTTTGACATATAATTTGTGGAGTCATGAACTACTCACTATCCAAGCAAACTAACTCACTAATAATCTCAAAGAATAGCTTTTGATGTGGAAGATTAAAGAGTCCTAACCATGTATACAATGAATTTCTAATCTCGAAGAATAGTTTTGATATGGAAGATCAGAGAGTCAAAACCATTAAGCATACTATGAATTTTAACAAATCAGACAACCTATCTCACAACCTTATTACTCTGATACCAAATTGTACAGCACACATTATTATTATTATTATTATTATTATTATTATTATTATTATTATTATTATTATTATTATTATTATTATTATTATTATTATTATTATTATTATTATTATTATTATTATTATTATTTTGGAGCACTTATTACAGCACAATCTTTAATACTACCATTTTACCTTTTTTGGATTACGAGAGAAATATTTATAGTAGAGACTGGACAACCTTTCTGGATTAGGAGAGAGAAATCTTTATAGTAGAGACTAGACAACGTAGATCACAAGCATTTGTACATTTGTAATCTTTTAGATTTTACACGTGTGATTTTCTAGATTTATTTTTAAAATATCTATATATCTAAATCTTTATTTCTAAAATAGGTAGATATCTAAATCTTAACATTCTAAAATATCTAAATCTTTCCCAATATTTTAAAAACTGGCTCATGTAATTATTGGGTTTATTGGTGTGGGGTTAGCTAGGATCTTTTAACCAAAAAAAAAAAAAAGAAAAAAAAAAAACTTCAACGATAAGACTCGACCTCGGTTGGAGTTGAAGAAAAAACGTTAGAAATATTGTGCATACCATTTTGAGGTAAGTTTGCTTAACATATGTTTTAGTTTTTATAAATAAATAAAAATTCAATTCTAATGGTTTGGTTGTGAGGTGAAACGTCCATTGTTATCTCAATTGTTATAAAACCAAGTTGAAGAATGATTTGACCTGGTTTTAGGTGTGGGCGGTGAGATAAAAAATGTGTGGTTTGGGTTTTGAGAATAAAGTGATCCCAATCCTTCACGAGGTGGTACTACATCTAAGTAATAAATTGATTGAAGATATTCTCCCTTATACCACAATTTAATATCAGTTTCTTTATTTAATTTATTATAGTTGGAGTAGAAGCTCTAACACCCTAATGCTATTTCTCTTCTCACACCATGATAATAAAGAAACCTTTTTGTTTGTTTATGAAAAGAACGTCTCGTGGTATGAAAATGTGGAAGTGTTAGAGCGATGTACAATGGGGTATTAATTTGAGTTAAAAGAAGATGAATGAGGAAAAAAGGTTAAATCTGAGTGCATGTGAGCTCTACATGAATGAGGATACCACCTAACGGGTAACCCAAAAAGAAAGCAAATAAAAAGTTGCAATTTCCAGAGTTAGGAACAGCATTACCCACAAAAATAATGTCACAAAACAGATGAAGACATAAAAATTTGGAAAAGGAAGCAAGAATTTGACACAAATTTCCCCTCTCTTCCTCATCCTAAACAACCCTACACAACTTATAGCATCTTTCTGAATCAAAACAAATGGCGATCTCGAGTTGCAAACAGTGTCGAAGTCTACCTTTGCCGAAAGATAAAAAGAAGAAGGAAAAAAAAAAAAAAAAAAAAAGAAAAGAAAAGAAAAAGAAAAATGGTTTTTTTAGCGTCGCCATCACTGCCACTATCAGCATCTCCTTTAATAACAAAAGTGGGAGAGAGTGACCCACGCCTTCGATTCTACTGTTTTCCATGTCCTCTCACTCTATTTTGCTTCTCTCTATCTATCATTCCTCACTCTATCTTCCTCCCCTCAGATAAAAGAAAGAGCGGTACGCCATTCTAGGCATGGACTTGGCCCACTCCTTCTCCTTCTTTGCCGCTTCCTTGTCTCCTCCATTCCCATTCCTCTCCACCTTAACCTCTGCATATCAACTTCTCCCTCACCACGTCCACTCTCTAATCAATATTTAATTCAACTCAACTCTTTTCTCGTCTTCATTTTAATATTAATATATCGAACATCGGATTATGTTAACATGTATTTAAATATTTGACATTTATAAAAGATGTTCTAGTTGTGTTACCCTTTGTTTATTTATTGTCTGTTTTCCTTCTATGCTCCACACCTATCTTCTCTCTCACGGAAAAGTCTGTCTTTTTAATCAACAAACATGCGAAGTGGGAACTTGACTTGCATATCGTCCAGTGAGAGCGCGTGTTTGGAGGGTGATGAAGAAGGAGGAGGAGGAGAAGACTCTATTTTCCTTTCTCTTTGTCCGCCAGGCCAACGCCACACAGTTTCTTCCAAACACCGACAACTCCAAAACAAACAAATTCCTGTTAGCCCTAATTCCTCTCTCCAAAACCCTAATATTCTTCATCATCAACATGCTGCTGTCACCGTCGCTATGCATATTGGTCCCCCTGCCAACGCCGCCGCCACCGAATCCAACGACGTCTCCGCTGCCCGCCCGGTTGATGGCCAGTACTGGATCCCTACGCCTGCCCAAATCCTCGTTGGTCCCACCCAGTTCTCCTGCTCTGTCTGCAGTAAAACCTTCAACAGATACAACAACATGCAGGTCATTGCCCCTCTTTTTTTTTTTTTTTTTTTTTTTTTTTTTTTCTTTTTAGGTTTTTTTTCATCACATATTTTTAAAATCTTTCATTTGGATTTGGTAAATAGACATATACTTTTGGTTTTTCTGTTTTTTATGAATTGAAAAAAGCATGGAGTTAAAAAAGAAAAGGTTCGTTTTAAAAATTTTAGTAGTGATTGTTGTTTCAAGTTATGATTTAAGAACAAAATGGAGTAGAAATAGAGGCAAAATTGACACTAAAAACGCCATTTGAAAGGAAAATTTGAGGTATGAGAGGCTAAATTTGACCCAAAGAAGTTGAATTTTGCAAAAACAGATGCACATGTGGGGACATGGATCACAATACAGAAAAGGGCCAGAATCATTAAGAGGATCAAAGCCAGCTTCATCAATGCTACGACTTCCATGCTATTGCTGTGCAGAAGGGTGCAAAAACAACATAGAGCATCCAAGGTCAAGGCCATTGAAAGACTTCAGGACTCTTCAGACCCATTACAAGAGAAAGCATGGAGCAAAGCCTTTCAGTTGTAGGAAATGTGGGAAGCCCTTTGCAGTCCGTGGGGATTGGAGGACACATGAGAAGAACTGTGGAAAGCTTTGGTTTTGCATTTGTGGGTCTGATTTTAAGCACAAAAGATCCCTTAAAGACCATGTTCGAGCCTTTGGAGATGGGCATGCACCTCATACGGTCCAACTTTGTGAGGTTGAAGATGATGATTGGGATGATAATGATGATCATGAACATGTAAATGGAGCTCAACCCTGGTCAATTTATCATTAATTTTAATTTCCATGCTTCTTAATTAATCTACCATTTTGTTCCCTAATTGTTAATTAATTAATTAATTATCCTTATCCCATATATGCATGCCTTTTGATCAACTTTTACTTGCTCTTTCTTTGCTTTTTGTTCACCGTCCTTTTTTCTTTTCTTTTTTTTTTTTTTTCCTTGAAACACTATAATTTGAATTACTCCCTTGTAATCCAAACACTATAAATTGATGTAGTAAAAAACAAAATTGGTAGTGTCAGTTCACCTGTGAATAGTTTTTTCTGTAAGAGAGAGAGAGAGAGAGAGAGAGAGAGAGAGAGAGAGAGAGAGAGAGAGAGAGAGGCGGACTGACAGAGAGAGAGAGGGAGAAAAGTGGGAGAAGATGAAGACAAACAGTAAAATGAAATCCAAGGTTCTATGTAATGTAATAATAATTAAAGATTAAAGGAAGAGGAAGAGGAAGAGGAAGAGGAAGCATAGGATTGGAAAAAAGATGGTTTGTGGATCAGATATATAGGGAGAGACAATATGGCTGACAAAAGGGTCAGGGAAGTCACAGATTGTACTGTTGATGGGTGGGTTTGCAATTCCAGAGAAAGGAGAAAAAGAGAAGAGCTTGGCAGTGGCGTCAGTGAGAGTGAGTCTAAGTAAGACTACCACTACTACTACTACTAACACTTTCAACCACAGGTTTACCCCATTGTGTCAGCCCAGAGGTTTAAAGACAGGAGAGGACCAGTGGGTTTAGGGCTTTTAGGGCTTTTAGGGTTTTTAGGGTTTTTTAGGGTTTTTTTTTAGGGCTTTTTAGGGTTTGGATTTCTATTTCTCTTTTTAGGGTTTCACCCCCAAACCCCCAAACCCCAAAACCCCAAAACCCCAAAACCCCTTTCCTTCCTTTTCCTTTTCAGTCCAACTACAAACAGATACTACGATAGATCTTGAGACACCTGTTGTTTGCCTCTTTTAACTCTATTCACTCATAATTATGTGCATACCCTTTCCCTTCTCCCTCTCTCCTTTCCATTTCTGTCTCTTAACCTTCTCTTCTCTCCTTTTAAACTACTTTTTCCTGCTCCATGCATGCAGTTTTTTCTTTTTCACTTTTTCTGTTTTTTTTTTTTTTTTTTTTTTTTTTTTTTTTTTTTTTTTTTTTTTTTTTCCCCTTTTCCCTCTCATTATTAACATACATCTTTTCATTCATTAACTCTCTCTTTCCATCCCCTCTCTTCCTGCCTACTTATCATCATATCTATTTTGTTTCAAATTCTTACAAACAGTAGGGAAACAAAAGATATTGATTTCAATAAGTCTGTGTCAGTGTGTTAAGCTATCATTTTACTCAAACATAATCACAACCCACGTCTAAATCTTCTTTATTTCTTAATAAAGTAAAAGATTAAGAAAGTGGAAACCAAATGTAACAAGTTTAAGATCCGAGGCAAAGGGGGGATCCGTTTTTACTGACACAATGCCTTTGAGATCTGTATCTTGGAAGGACCCCAACTAGCATTTCCTTTCTTTTTTTAACTCCAACCTTTTGTTTGTCTCCATTTGTTTGTTTTTTTTTTTTTTTTTTTTTTTTCTTTTTATTTTAACTGTGACTTTGTGGTAAAAAGAGTGATTTCAATTTCACTGCTTTGCAACAGATGGGGTTTCAATTTGACTGTTTTTTTCTCACCCATAGCAAGTTTAAGCCTCGGCCCATGGAGCTTGACCTTCGGGCCTTTGTTCATTTTGGCGCTTTTGAATTTACTTGACCAACGAACATGGCCCAACTCAGTGAAGGGATTGGTCTAGAGCCCTTTTGATTCGCTAAGCCCATGGAGTCCTCATAGTCCAAACATTTGACAACATTCTAAACAAGGGAGGGGTTAAGCCCACTCCCTTTGAGCTCCTCATTAGCATTCTGGCCATTTGCCATCAAGTCCTCCAGAAGCTTGCTTGACCACCTTTTTATTTTCCTGAATATAAGTTCTCATTTCGAGATTCCTTAATCAGCTCGAGTCGTTCTTCGTTGGGAGGTTTTCACTCTACCGACCAGATTCGAGGAGAGCTTGAGTGAACCGAACACCTTCTGAAGTTCACATGATCATTCAAACTACTTATCTGAGTTCCAATAAAGTTTTCATTGCTTTTATTGATGAGAGTAAACAAGTTACTTGCTGTGCTATTCCAATAATCTTCTCCTAAGCCTAGAGTAAACAACTCCACTGTTTAGATCCTTAGTTTAATCTGTCTAAAAAAAAGTTTATTAAAAAAATATTTGACACCTAAAAATACGGATGTTTTTAACACGTCTTAAGTTTAGGAAGAGTTTTTCCTCATCATAGATATTCAATCTCGATGTGTGAGGAATGATGATTATGATATGTTTATACCTTGAATTAGGTATCCATGAAGCTTATATATCTCTAGTGGCATGTCATATGTTTTATTCAACCGGTAAAATCAATATACATTCTTCATTTTTCATTGACCATTTTTTACTAAGACTACATTAGAGTAAGTTGAGTTCTCAAATAAATTTGACATTCAAGTAAGTGACTCACTCACTTAGTCAACTATTATTTCATTTCTTGCTTAGTCCGATGCTTGACATGTTTGTCACACACGAGTTTAAAAATCTTTGTCGATATTAAACCAATTGTCACACACGAGTTTAAAATCTTTGTCGATATTAAACCAATGGACCTTAGCAGCAATGGGGTACAAGGAAAGTTAAGCTTTCCCTCAACTCAACCCTCAGCTTGGTCTGATAGTAATTCGTCTTTTTTTAAAGTAAGATTTGACAGTATATGTTTAATTGCCAATGGATGCCGTTATAGCAACCATTTAAATTACCAATTTGTATTCGAGATCCCTTTAATTAAGTGTCTCATACATATACTCCCTATGTCATTTACCTTGCTTTTCTTTCATAACCAAAGAAAATGAATTAGAAATGTTATTAAATTTATCTTTAGATAATTAACTCTAATCTAATGAATTCTAGTGAAGTGAAGAGACGAACAGAGAGTTATATAAGGTAACGGACAAAGGAAAATGACATCAGAACAATTTCAAGAAGAAAGAGAAAGTCGTCGAATTTTGTCCCAGTGTAAACGAGTGAAGAAGAAGAGATCTGACGGATCTAGATCATTCATTCTAATTTCGAAATAAACTGTCTCATCAAATAGAAGAGAGCACAAAGTAAAAGAAATAAAAAATGATGGGATTAAAATCAATCATTATCGCATTACTACCTTCTTTGTTATTAATCGCATCAAATTGCGAATGGTGAATCCATTTTTTAATGTTGATATTACACAAGTATATTGATAAAAATATATTAATTTTTTTTTTTTAAAAAAAAACTTTTTATCTTATGGTACAATTAAATTTACAGGCTTTAGCAAGCCTTGCAAGGAATCATGTGCGTCGGCTTTAGCCATGCAAGGAATCATGTGCTTTGACTACTCCCAATAAAATGTTGATTCCAAAAGGAGTTTATCAATTAAACCAATCCAACCTCAATGGTCCTTGCAAGAGTTCTATTGCGGTTCAAGTGGAAGGGACATTACAAGCGCCCCCAACCCACATAGAGATGAATTGGTTATTTTCCAATAAGTTAATCAATTAACATGGTAAGGCACCCTAAATTTTTTATGGCCAAGGAAAAACATATTGGGAAAATAATGATTGCCACTTAAGAAAAATATATGTACCAAACTTTCTAGTAGATTCTTCTTTGGTCTCATATTGCACCCAATTTAAACTCTAACATCTCAATTAATTAATGTATTTAGTGTTTCAATTCAAAGTTTTTTTTTTTTTTTCAATGGATAAGAATTTGAAGTCAATTTCATCCCGAAGGATATAATTTCCTTGGATAGTAAGAATTTCCACATCAATTTTTTGGGATGCAAGAATCTTACTTTGCAACACGTGATAATTACTGCACCCGATCAAAGCCCCAACACAAGTGGAATTCACGTGAATATTTCATAAGAGATTTACAATCTCGATACACAAATAGCAACCGGAGATGATTGTGTTTTTGCAGGAGATAGTAACAAGAAAATAACTTTTATCAATGTAACTAGCAGACAAGGACATGGCATTAGCATTGAAAGTTTAGAAAAGTACATCAAGGAAAAATAAGTGATAGGAGTTGGTGATTACAAAATGTAAATTGATCAATACAAACAATGGTGTAAAGATCAAAACATGGCCAGATTCTGCCATTGCTTTCTTAGCCTCGGACATGCATTTTGAAGATATTAAAATGGATAACGTCTACAATTCTATTAGTATGGACCAAGAATATTGTCCCTAGAACCAATGCAACTGAAAGGTATGTATTTAAATTATTCCTAATTCATTTTCAATTGATTTAGTTCTAAGGTTATTTTTTCTTAAAACAAATTTTATACATTTAGGTTCGATAAAAAATTAAGATAAGCACGATAGTTTCAAAAATATCAGAGGCACTTTCACTACTTTCGTCGTAGTCAAACTTATTTGCAGCAGTAGCATACCATACAAATGTGTGGAAGTTTCTGACATTAACCTCACTTACAATGGAAACCAAGGACTCATCAAATCTACATGTGCAAATGTTAAACCCACCATTTTTGAAAAGCAAAACCCTCAAATATGTGCTAAACCAGCTCCTAATCTTTTCCACAATGAACAAGTTTACAAAACCTTTGAAATTTGTCTTTTTCACACAATTTGTAGTTTTACGTTCGAAAATCTCATTGGTTCTCCATGTAGTAATGCATGTAGTGGATCATTCACATTCGTTCAATAATTTGTACTTATATTTTTTAAAACAAAATAGCATCGCTCAATATGACATTGAAATATGAATACTTTTTCTGCCATGATTAAAGGATTCCATCGTAATAAAAATCATTAGTAATGCAATCGATCTCTTATGGTAATAGCAGTTTGATTACGAGTTTCACCACTTAATTGTCTACATAGGCATGAATTTTGGCAAGCGGACAAACTCCTCGACACCCGTAGTATGATAGACATTGCGTCGAGTAGTGGCTAAGAGGACAATTTCTTCGGAGATTGGAAGAACTTCAGTACAAGTTTTTATATGCATAAAATCCAATGGTTTAACTACTTAACACCACGCCACTACTCGTGGAGTGTGAACTAAAAATTGAAAGGACTCTGAAGAAACGTTATGTATGATATCCTGTAAAATTTGTTCTGCATGTACGCAGGTAGACATCTCTCGTAAGTTAAGTAGAGTTTCTAGGACATCTTAGGCGGACTTGTGATGGTCCACTGGAGATCTAAATGATTATTCACCTTTTTTTTTTTTTTTTTTTTTTCCATTGTCCACAATATTTGTGAGAAAGAAAACTAGAAATCAATATCCATATCTAAATGAATGTTTAATTTTGATGAAGTCTTGAGATGGATATCCACACATCTTAGGTGACTCATTGTACCCTTTTTTTTTTCTTCTTTCTTCTTCTTCTTGCTGACTCATTAAATGCAATGACCCATCTTTAGAATTTGAAAAAAGATTTTGAATCCAGATTCATCCCCCGATCATATTCTCCCGCATGCTCAGTGATATGACAACGTTATTTACTCATCGCTTTTAAGAGAGAAGGTTGTAGTAGTGGGTCTTCATCTCTGGTGTGGGTATCATACTGCAGCGGAGTTAATCGCCGTCGTCGTGGATCTCCTGATTTGGAGGCCGAAAACACTGTGATTGGTTTTCCGCATCTCCGCCGAGGGCATTTCTTTCGGGTGACTTGGAACAGCAATTGGCTGGTGACTGATGTTGATCACAACTCACTGTGGTAAACACTCGCACTCTTTATTAACACCAATCGAGAAGAGAATACAAGACACTCTGTAGAATACTTCTGCTTTTTATTGCTTTTGGATTTCTTGGATGAATAACCTAGGTAGGGTGGAGGGGTATTTATATATAGCCTACGCAATCTAGACCTAACAAATCTAAATCTAGACCTAACAATCTGAATCGTTTTCCTAAACTATCTAGATCTCTTTCTCCTAAAATCTATAGGTATCTTTCCTAAAATCTCTACTAAAATAAATATACAATGGCTCGTACAATTATTGGGCTAGTGATGATATTTTAACCCTCCCCCTCAGCACTAGTCCTCATTCGCTGTACCAGCTGATAGTGAAAACTCTCATGTTTGCCAGTATTCAGCCTTTTGTAAACAAATCTGCCACTTGGTCATCTGTCTTGATCTGCTGCATCTTGATTTCTTCCTTCAAAACTTTCTCTCTAATGAAATGGTAGTGCACCTCCACATGCTTTGTTCTAGCATGAAACACCGGATTTTCTGCTAGGCGAATCGCAAATTGATTGTTACAATGTGTATTAAGTCAAGAAGAAAGGAAAGAAAGATTAGCTCATTAACCTCTACAACTCGGTTGAACTATTCCAAAGTGGTATTGGATACTCAATTTTCTGGTGACAATCTTCCATCAAAAGTTTTAACCATGTATTTTCCTGAGCTGCTCCAGCTGCTGCTCTATACTTTGCTTCTTTAGTTGACAATGATATTGTTGGTTGTCTTTTGTTACACCAAAAAATTGTTCTTGAACCGAGCTTGAACACATACCCAGTGATTGATCTTCGGGTATCGTGGTCTCTTGCATAGTCGACATCACTATATCCAGCTAGCTTCCAGTCTTCACTTCTTTTGTATAAACGATCGTAATTAATTGTACCTTTGACATATCTCAAGGTCTGTCGAGCCGCATCCAAATGAGGCTTCTTCGGATTTTGCATATATTGATCAATGACTCCAACTTCATTTTTGAATTTTTTCGGTTGGTCCATGTAGAACTCTATGTTTAACTCTCCCTGCAAGAAAGTATTATTCATATCCATCTGCCATAATTTTCAATCTTTATTTACCGTAAGTACTGGAGGAACTTGTACGATAATGATCTTTGCTACTGGACTAATCGTTTCATCATAGTCTAGTCCATATTCTTTAGAGAACCCTGAATCTATAGTCTGAGCTTTGTATCTCATGATGGATCCATCTGAGGTACACATTATTTCGTAAGCCCACTTGCAAGAGATGAGTTTGGTATCTCTTGGTCTTGGCCTAATTCCCAAGTCTGATTTTGTTCCAGGGCTATAGTTTCTTTCTCCATCGCTTTCTGCCAAGCTAAGTTTTGTGATGCTTCTTCATATGTCTCCGGCTCATTAACTTCGTCTTCTACTGCGTTGGCTCACTCTGGATTTGCCTTTAGGATTATTTCTGAATGTTTGAGTTGTTGATGTGTCATTTCATTTTCACTAGGTTCGCTTGGTTGAGTCACTTCTTGCTCACCAACACTAGTGTCACTTGAATCTTTAGGCACATCAGCACTTAAGCAAATGTGTACAATCTGCTCCCCCATCTTCTGTAAAAGAATCTCTTCAGTTTGCTCCCCCTGTTCTGTAGAAGAATTTCTTCAATTTGCTCAAAGCCTGGTAATACTTCCTTCTCTGAGGGCCACCCCTCTTCCATTGCATCGCTTTGATCGTCAACGCTAGCTTCCCCCGACCAATGATCCAGTCATCTTCATAATTGATATGCTCTTCCATCATTGCCATGAGTGCTAGCTCGTCTTCTACTATTGGACATAGTACCTCTGCATCCCATTCATCCTCTATCTTCTTTTTGGATATTGCCACATTGCTTTCAACAGACTTTTTCTTAGACCAACAATCTCTAGACATGTGACTCTTTTTCTCGCAATTATAGCAAATACCTCCAAATCTCTTTCCTTGAAAACTCTTGTTGTCGTTCTTCTAAGCTCTCTCAGTTTGTGAAGTTCCTTGGTGGCTTCTTCTTTTGTCATCATTGTATCCACGTTTGGTAGATGACCTATTATTGCTCCGACTTTCACTTGTGTAGAGTGCTTTTTCTTCACCCTTCAATGTGATGCCTCATTTGTTTAGCCATGGCTTCTTGGCTGGCTAACAAATTTTCAAACTCTATAAGTGATGGTTGAGTGGGCCATCCTTGTACAACAGTAATGAAGCTTCGATATTTCGATCGCAATCCATGGATTATAATCCTCTTCATTCGGGATTCTACAATGGTAGACTTTGGGTCTAGTTCAGTAATCTCCCGACAGATTGACTTGACCTTGTGGAAGTACTGAGCAATCGTCATGTTACGTTGTGAAATTGACAACAACTCATTCTCCAGAAGTTGTAGCGTCGTATTGTTCTTCTTTGAGAACAACATCACGAACGTGTCCCATGCTTCTTTCGGTGTCTTGTAATCCCAAATATGTTCTAACATCTCTTCTCCGATTGTGGTCTTCAAGGCAAACATTGTTTTGCCTACTTTGACTCTCCATTTGCGCAAGGCTCCGTTAGAATCCTCCTCTGGCGGCGTAGTTTCACGCCCGCCAACGATCTCCCAAAGATCCTGTCCTTGTAAATAGGACATCATGCATGTTGCCCACGTGTTGTAGTTGTTGTTGTTGAGTTTCTTGATTCCTCCAACGATTTGGAAATCACCCATCGTGTTGGCCATACCTCAGTAATACCAAACAAGCTCTTTCGACACAAGACTTGCAGAGTCACAGACTACTCACGACACAAAAGAAACTCACTCACTACTAATATCAAGAAATCGTTTCTGATGTGGAAGATCAGACAGAGCTGCAACCACAGAGCATACTAAGAATTCCAAGAGATCAGATAACCTACACTAACCTCGCTCTGATACCAAATGTTGAACACAACTCACTGTGGTAAGCACTCACACTCTTTATTAACACCAATCGAGAAGAGAATACAAGACACTCTGTAGAATACTTCTGCTTTTTATTGTTTTTGGATTTCTTGGATGAATAACCTAGGTAGGGTGGAGGGGTATTTATACTAGCCTACACAATCTAGACCTAAAAAATCTAAATCTAGACCTAACAATATCTCTTTCCTAAACTATCTAGATCTCTTTCTCCTAAAACCTATAGGCATCTTTCCTAAAATCTCTACTAAAATAAATATACAATGGGCTTGACTCTATCGGGCTAGTGATGATATTTCAACAGCCGATGGTATCAGTGTTGAAGATTGTTCGGAAATGATAATAGATTTATAACTAAAGAATACATTTTCATTAACATGACTTCTTGTGGGAACTCGAAGCAAACCCATGATATTATGTTCAAAGTGGACAAATATCATATAACATTGTAGAGATTCGTGATTAGTAACATGGAATCAGACTATGAACTTAACTTAGCTATGTCCAACAAAAAGTTGTAAGCCTAAAAATCGTAGTCAAAAGTGTCAAACAAATTGTGTATTTTGTTCAAGGTCAACAAAGAAGGAAGTCGAGTCTCAGTTAAAGGGAGTTTCTTTTAGAAATCCATATGCTTTAGGGGAGGCTCTTGGTGTATTTTGTTCGAGGGGAGGCTCTATGATCATAGCTAATCTATAAGCTTCAAAGGTGGCTCTATGTGGTGTACTTAATGAGAGGGGAGACTCTATGATCATGGGTTTATAAGTAAGAAAGTCAAAACAAAGTCACAAGAGTTTATGCTCTAGACAATATAATACTACGGTAGACAATATCGTAGCTTTACTTCAATTCATAAATTCATGATTCTCTCACAAACTTTATTACAATTCATAAATTTTTAAAACCAAATCTCTTCATACCACCCAATAATCATAAGGCTTTTCCCCAGTTGCGAGGATCATAATTGCAAACAACAAACTGAGAATTAGCCTTACAGGGCATTCTAGCACATCCAAGCCGCACCGAGCTCCGCCACACCATCTGAGTGTAGTGCTCACATTCACCACCCACGCATTTATTCGACGCATGATCATACAACGGCTTCTCGTTCGCCCACAGCTTCACCGCATCCGCCCCCGTGAACTCAGGGGTAGTGGCTATGTTTTCCCCGTACGATCCGATTGAGTGAATCATGGTGTAGTCACCCTTTCTTTTTTCCGCATAGGCTTGAGCGTATGCGGCCACAGTGTTGCTCCGTTGCATGGGGCCGACGCCGACCTGGGCTCGAGCTCGGTTGTGAAGCGCGAGGTAGTCACTGGGGGCGTTTTGAGCGTTGGTTAGGGCGAGGAGGAAAATGAAAGTGACCATGAAAGCGGCCATGATTGGAAGAGTTTGAGTCCACATAATTCCGATGAGAGATGAGATGAAGATTGAGAATGAGGGAATGATGTAAATAGAGATGGAAAACTTAATATGGAATGTGACGGGGAAAACCATGAATTATGAACTAATTATGTCATGTTTGGGAACTCAAAGAGAATTAATTCATTCTCGCTTCCATGTTTAATAACGGGCTAGATTTTCGTTTGGATTAGGTTCAAATAAATGAAAATTTAATAGATTTAGCTGGTTTATGAATTTTTTTTAGGATTAATGAAACTTAATCCACGTGATTAACTCAAGCATGGTTGTAACAGGAAAGAGTAATGTACGGCTTCAAGTTAATGGATCATCCTCATGATGTCTGCAACTTGATTTTGTGTACTAATATGAATCATCCTCATGATGTATGCAACTTGATTTTGTGGATGAATGTGAACCATCCTAACAACTCCTCCATCTAGAGCTTTTGGCGGCTTTTATGTAATGAATAGGATCACATCCTGCAGACAAGGCTAGATATGTAATATTTTCGTCCTCAGAAAAACCTTCACCACTCTAATAATCATCCATCCATCTTTGTGGCCTTCTAATTCTTCTTTCCGCATTAGCAGATGAGTGTTCTTGTGCTGACTCACATGAATCATCATTGTATAGTTCATCCTCCAAGCTATCAACTTCATTGCAGAAATCATTACTCAATTCTAGATCAACTGTAACTTCTTCTTGATAGGTTTTATGTCAATCTCTGTCATTTTCTTCCTCAAGCTTCACTTCTTTTGAGGGAACTTTAAGGACCGACAATCCTTGCACCATGTCTTTCTCTTGAAGTATCTTCAGTCCTCCATAATTTAGATGCCCATTTCGACAATGCCATCTTCTTGCGGGATCTTCTGTAATAGTATTGAAGCAAGATTGTTTCTTTGGTAGAAATTGAACTAATAGAAAAAAAAAAAAAAAAACATTCTATTTGATGTGATTGAAGTATCTATAATCATCCTTTGATGATAGATCCTACATCCTCCTTTTTGTATAAGAAATGCAAGATTTTTTTCTTGCAGTTGTCTGATACTCAGCAAGTTGTCCTATGGTACATAAAATACTTTGGTGATTACTTGCAAAATCTCATTTACTTTAAACTTTACATTTCCTTTGCCTATCACAGTCATGCTTGAGTTGTCACTCAGTTTCACAGTTTGTCGAAACTTCTCATCAATATGATAGAAAAGTTCTTTCTTTCCACAGTTGTGATTGCTACATCCGTAGTCAAGAAACCAATGTACTTCTTTTCAGCTTTCTTCTCATCTACATAGGCCACTAATAGCATCTCTTCATTGGTTTTTGCATAATTTACTCTGACATTCTCCCTTTCAAGACACTCATATTGGTAATGTCCTAATCTATGGAAATTGTAACATTCCATAGTTGATTTGTCAAAGCTTTGTCGACCTCTTCCTCTACCTCATCCTCAAAAGCCACCACGTCCTCTTCTTCGGCTGCCAAATCTTCCATCATGTGTGACTTTTAGAGCTTGTTCTTCCTCACAAACATGGTTATTCATGCATTTCTCATGCATTAAGAGACTACTTTGTAACTCATCAATGGATAAGGAATCCAAATCATTAGACTCCCCAATCAAGCGAACGACATATTCGAACTTAGAAGTCATAGATTGTAAGGACCGAGCTAACTCGATGACTCTAAAAGATGGATAAATTTTTCATGAAATAAACCAAAAGAATTTAAAACATTATATTTACATTATATCAAAATAAAGTTTGTACATAATTATTTAAAACACAACATACTAGTTAAAACACAAAATAAGGAATAGACACAAAACATTTTAAGACAACAGGGTTGAGGACGACGGTTGAGGTTAGTCTATGGCACCTGCTCCAGAGTCCGCTCCCGACCTCTACCAGCTCCTTATTACTTGAAAAAAATGAATAATAAGGAATGAGTACAAAGACTCAGTAATTAGTCCACTTGTAGGCTGTTAATCGTGTCCTTGATATGGTAGGGTACCACATTCTTTGTTCTTGTCTTGTTCTTGTTCTTGTTCTTATTCTTGTTGTAAGTACATAGGCCCTTTAATTCTTGTTCTTGACTTGGGGTTCTTATCATGATCTATCATGAGAACCTTGGTCCCTGGATTCTAAAACCTTGGTTATCCTTCAAGGGCCTTAGTATCATGGTTCTTGGTTCTTGTCCTTAGAACTAGGATCTTAATCCATGTTCTAGACCTTGATTTTTCTCTTATTCTTGGTACTTTCTTGGTGTTAGATAAAAGTCTGAGGTTTCCTTATTTAGGTTTTACACGTTTTTACTCTGTTGAAATATTTTCTTTTGACCATTTGACAAACACATCAAATGGATTACGATTTTTTAGGTTTGGAGGGGAGTGGCACAGATTTAGTTGGCCACTTGGGCCATTTTTAGGATAAGATAATTTTTTAAATAACTGAATCTAATGAGAAACAAAACAACGGCTTTTCTCAGCAAATCAAATCCCAAGATTTCTCTTTTTCTTTTTATTTTCTGTTTTCATTTTCTTCCGACAAATTTCTTTCGGCCGTTTTCTTATCTGTCGACAATTTCCTCTCAATTGTCAAAAGTCAGTATCAGAGACTGGTTTAATCCACCGATGGTATAACATTGCAAAGAAGCAAACTTTATCAAAAGCCAATTTAAATAGCTCAAGTGGTTAGAATGTCTACCTATAACAATACACAGGTCTCTGCAAAAATACACACATTTGTGGGGTCCATCCTGAGCAGGCTCGTTTACACCTCCACGTCGCCGCCGGGTGCCAGCTTCTCCATTAACGGTACATCATCTCTAAGTGTTCGGCTGCGTTGCATACATGAAAGGGGAGGCTGAAGCAGAATGGGGTAGTTGAAACATCGAAATCAGACAATCATCGAGACAGCAAGACCATTGTTGATGACACGGTCGAGATGCCTAGCAGGTTTTAGGGAGAAGCAGTAATGACTACCTTCGTCGAAGCTTCTTGGACAACAACCCTGACAAGGTAGTGCGCGAAACATATGGCTTGTCTGGTGGGCCACCACATGGACGTGAAATCTGTGTTCCTCAACAGAGAGCTGAAGAAGACCGTCTTCTATGTCCAAAAGCAAGGAAGTGGTCTTCGAGGAGGTATTCGTAACGAAGAGGGAGAAGTTGTGAAACACATGGCTCGACTGGTGGGGGCCACCACATGGACGTGAAATCTGCATTCCTCAACGGAGAGCTGAAGGAGACCGTCTTCTACGTCCAGAAGCAAGGAAGTAGACTTCGAGGAGGTATTCGTAACGAAGAGGGAGAAGTTGTGAAACACATGGCCCGTCTGGTGGGCCACCACATGGATGTGAAATCTACGTTCCTCAACGGAGAGCTGAAGGAGACCGTTTATGTCTGACAACCACCGGGCTTCTGGATTCCCCGAATACCTAAAATAGAGATGATCATAGAAAATGTGAAATATTTGATAGGATTCATTTTGGGAACGTAGAATGTCAGAGAAATTCAAATGTCATAACTCCAATACGTCAGGAACCCTATGTCATTGACAACCCCTAATAGAGGGCAGATCCAGCAAATTGAGGAGCTCCTCGCATCTCCAATCTATGGTTTTTGGCTTCTCACTTGACTTGAAAATGAACCAACATTCCCATCGATCTTGTTTCCTTTGTTCAAAATCGAATATGTAGAAACTTAGGGTTCCCCTATTTGAAATAAGCACACACCACCTCACTACACCTAAGCATTGCATGCATTTGCATCTTGCATATAGTCCTGAAATAGAAAAATTCGGTGGGAAGTATTGATTGCTACGGGCCAGGGAGCTGAGTCATTCCATCCCAAAAACCCACCACCAGCTCCATGAAGTTGTGAAACACATGGCCCGTCTGGTGGGCCACCACATGGACATGAAATCTGTGTTCCTCAACGGAGAGATGAAGGAGATTGTCTGGTGGGCCATGGACATGAATCTGCGTTTCTCAACGGAGAGCTGAAGAAGATCGTCTATGTTCGACAACCACCGGGCTTCCTGTACAACGACAACCCTGACAAGGTATTGCGCCTGCATAAGACACTCTATGGGCTTCGACAAGCACCACGAGGTGGAGTTCCTCAATAGAGAGCTGAAGGAGACCGTCTACTACGTCCAGAAGCAAGGAAGTGGACTCGAAGAGGTATTCGTAATGAAGAGGGAGAAGTTGTGAAACACGGCCCCTCTGGTGGCGAAGGGCTACGTCCAGAAGCAAGGAAGTGGACTTTGAGGAGGTATTCATGCTAGTGGCAAGGCTGAAATCTGTCCGCCTATTGCTGGCAATCACGGCACATCATTTCTGGGAGGTCCATCACATGGACGTGAAATCTGCGTTCCTCAACAGAGAGCTGAAGGAGACCATCTATGTCCAACAACCACCGAGCTTCCTGGACAATGACAATAAAGAAGCTATTGGACACAACTGGGCTTGTGGACAGTAACTCTACAAAGATGCCAATGGAAGCCCCACTATAATGGCAGTCGACTCCACCAATTACTGCAGCATTGTCGGGAGCCTGCGCTAGTAAACACACGCCCTGACCTTGCTTATTCCATTGGATACATGAGTAGATTTATGGAAGAACCTAGGGAGAAACATCTGTTAGGATCGCACAACAACGCACACACTCGATCTAGATGAACACAAAGAAAAGGATAGAGAAAATTGCAAGGAGAACTCTGGCTTCAGGCCATCGCAACCCCCTCTGGAGTTTCAGCCAGCGACGCTGCCGACCGACGCAACCTCCTTTGGAGCTTCAGCGACGCTTCTGGCCGACGCAACCCCCTCTAGAGCTTCAGCGACGCTTCCGGCCGATGCAACCCCCTCTAGAGTTTCAGCGACGCTCCAGGCCGACGCAACCCCCTCTGGAGTTTCAGCCAGCGACGCTGCCGACCGACGCAACCCCCTTTGGAGCTTCAGCGACGCTTCCGGCCGATGCAACCCCCTCTGGAGCTTCAGCGACGCTTTCGGATGACGCAACCCCCTCTAGAGCTTTAGCGACACTTTCGGACGACGCAACCCCCTCTAGAGTTTCAGCGACGCTTCTGTCCGGACGACGCAACCCCCTCTGGAGCTTCAGCGACGCTTTCGACCGACGCAACCTCCTCTGGAATTTCAGCGACGCTTCTGGATGACGCAACCCCCTCTGGAGCTTCAGCGACGCTTCCGAACGACGTAACTCCCTCTGGAGCTTCAGCGACGCTTCTGGACGATGCAACCCGCTCTGGAGTTTCAGCGACGCTTCCCACCGAGGTATCCCCCTCCGGGGCTTCAGCAATGCTAACGATCGAGGGAGCTCCCTCCGGTACTTTTCTTCAATTCTCTAATAGTCTTTGTGAAGCTAACTCGTTTATGTTTGCTCATAACGCAGTTCTCACAAGGACTTATAACAATCTCCGCATCAAAATACACCTTGTTCATAGCCAACGGTTTTTCGTACATATTCGACAGCGTCTTCAACAGACCTGACTTTGTCTTCTCCTTGATAATGTTGAACGCCACGTTTCTGGATAGCGTCAACCGGATCAGCCCCAAGGCTTGTCGATCCTTGAGCTTCCACTTTTCCGTGGTCATGGTATCCGGCTTCACCCCCAACAGAGGTTTGTGAAGATCTTTCTGGTACAGATAATCTTCAATCTGCATCTTCCAGAAACCGAAATCGGATCCATCGAACTTCTCAATTCCAATCTTTGAACTTTCCATCTTCACAGATCGTGGTGAATTTCGCCTAGCTCTGACTTCAGCCTGGCTCTGACTTCTGCCTGGCTCTGGCTTCCGTCTGGCTCTGACTTCCGTCTGGCTCTGACTTCTGTCTGGCTCTGATACCAGTTGTTAGGATCGATATCAGTCGTTAGCTCTGATACTAGTTGTTAGGATCGCACAACAACGCACACACTCGATCTAGATGAACACAAAGAAAAGGATAGAGAAAATTGTAAGGAGAACTCTGGCTAAAAGGATTTCTTTGTATTGATGACTTCACGTATGTACAGAGAGAATTACAGAGAAAAGTATATTTTCAAAGCTCTACCGGACCAGATATATATATGGTATAGTTTACTATATATAGCTTTACCAAATTTAGCCATCTACTATATATAATTATTTACCATATATAGCTTTACCGGATATAGCTTTACCATATATAGCTTTACTATATATAGTATACCAAATATAGCTTTACCAGATATAACCGTTGACCAAGCTATAAATAAGTATTAGGCTCCATAGCCTAACAACATCTTGTGGCTGTCAGGCGCATCCTGTGCTATGTGGCCGAAACCAGAGGCTGAGGTGTGAGATACTGCGCAGGGAGAGGAAAGAAGAAGCTTGAGCTGGTCGACTACAGTGATAGTGACATGGCCGGTGACGTTGATGATCGTAAGAGCACCAGATGGATGATTTACTTCCTCTCAGGCGGCGCAATCTACTTGCAATCAACTAAGAAAAGGCTTTATCTTCTTTTGAAGTAGAGTACATTGCCGCTTCAACGGCAGCAACACAGGGGTCTGGCTTGCGCGACTGATGGAAGAACTCATCGAAAAAGAAGGCGATCCACCAATGCTTTATGTGGACAACAAAGCTACGATCTCCCTCATAAAAAATTTAGTTTTACACAATCGGAGCAAGCACATAGAGATTAGGTTCCATTACATTCGAGAGTGTGCAAATTGGGGGCTTATCAAGATTGACTTCATCCAAATAGAGGAACAGTTTGGAGACATCTTAACCAAGTCTCTAGCACGGGTAAAATTTTGAGGAACTCCGTTCAAAGATCGGAGTTCAAACAATAAGGTAGATATACCACAAGTTTTAGTTGAAGATTGTTAGATAAAAGCCTGAGATTTCCTTATTTAGGTTTTACACATTTTGACTCAGTTGGAATATTTTCTTTTGACCATTTGAGAAACACGTGTATTACCATTTTTTTAGGTGCCCATTGGAGGGAAGTGACACAGATTTAGTTGGCCACTTTGTGTCAGTTTTAGAATGAGATAATTACTTAAATAATTGAATCTCATTAGAGACAAAACAACCGCTTTTCTCAGCAAATCAAATCCCAACCTTTCTCTCTCTTTGATTTTCTGTTTTCATTTTTTGGCCATTTTATACTCCTTAGACGATTTTCTCTCAATTGTCAAAAGTCAGCACTGTTGAAATAAAATTCGCTTTGTTGAAAATAACAATCCGCTCTAATACCAACTTGTAGAAAATAGACGCTCGCTCTGAAACCAACTTATTTAAATAACTCTCACGAAGTTGTGAAGGAGTATTAAGAGGGGAGAGATAAGGGGACAAAAGAAATTCTGAAAAAAAAAAAAAAAAAAAAAAAACTCTTTTCTATTATGCTCTCTGCCTTTTACGGTGGAAAACCTATTAATTCATAGGTTTTCTAAAATCTAAAATTGGCTATCATTAACCCACTCTTTCCTAAGATGATGATTGGCCCCTCCATAAACTTATTATTGAAGTTTATTCCCAACAAAACTCCTCCATAAACTTAAATGCTCTATTCAATGATTCCATCTGCGCCGCTTTCGTTTTCTCAACCTCAGTCGTGGTTTCTTCAATTTCCTCTCCTTGTCCTCTAGCTGCAAACTGAGCTTGTCCTTTTATGATGAGACTTCATTTGGAGCTTCTTGAGAACAACCCATTTGAGATACCAACTCCTCATTTCTTCCGTTCTCAGCCACGCTTGATTCAGACATCATAGCTCAATTTAGTTTACTTAATTCCCTTCGCAAGTCTACAACGACATTTTTAACTTTCATTTTTGCTTCCTCTATTTCGGCTTTATCACGAGTGAGTGTCTCAATCGTGTGTCGTAAATTCACTGCCTCCTGTTGGACTTGATTCAGGTTCATGTCGAGTGAGTTTCTCTGTTGAATCAGCATCTCTATATCTTTCTCCTCCCTCGCTAGCTCTTCCACTAGAGTATCAATCTCCATTAACAGACCATTCTCTTTCTTCACACCTTCTTCAACTTTCTTCACAAGTTCAGAGATTACCTGCTCATTCTCTTCCTTGCCCATTCTCTTCCTTCTCCTGTTTGAGATAGGAGGAACTCTCACTCAGCTCAGCAATTTCCTTCTCTAACCTTTCGATCTCCTTTTCTAAAACTTTATTTTCTTTTTCAATCAATACTTTCTCCTTCGAAAGGTGCTCGTTCAGGGATTTCAACGTCTGCAACTGAGACTTCTCCATAGATTTATCCACGGCAGTTTTGGGTTGTTGCTTACAATCTCTGTTCTCCTCCTCATGATCTGGCAATTTCATTGGCTCGTTCGCTGATCACATGGGCTTCTTTGTCATTTTGTTGGGATTTTGTCATTTTTTTGGGATTTTCAAGGAATTTTGAAGGGATTGCAGCTAACATTTGCACCATATGTTTCTCATGTTCAATCTGCATTTCTGCCATCCTTTTTCTCCATTCCATATTTTCTTCTTCCATTCTCTCTTCCATTTCTCATCCTCTTTCTTCTTTCTGTTATGCGCCGGAAGCGAAACGAATGTACTCACAACACCAATGAACAAAATCACACAAAGAGACACCAAGATATTTACGTGGTTCGGAGAGAAGGAGTTCTCCCTCCATTCTAGATATCGGTTGGCAACAAGTGGGATTTGGGAGATGGGAGAGTTTTGGGTGTCACATCGTATTTGTTGGTTGACACATTGGTATATCCATTCCTAACAAGTGGGTGGAGATGAGAGAGTTTTGGATGTCACATCGTATTTGTTGAGTGACACATTGGTGAGAATTTGGGAGAGTTTTGGGTGTCACATTGTATTTGTTGGGTGACACATTGGTATATCCATTCCTAACAAGTGGGTGGAGATGAGAGAGTTTTGGATGTCACATCGTATTTGTTGAGTGACACATTGGTGAGAATTTGGGAGAGTTTTGGGTGTCACATTGTATTTGTTGGGTGACACATTGGTATATCCATTCCTAACAAGTGGGTGGAGATGAGAGAGTTTTGGGTGTCACATTGTATTTGTTGGGTGACACATTGGTGAGAGACTTTGTAGTGTGATAGTGAGGTATTCACTTGTAACACTTTTTAGTGATTGGGTGTCACATTGTATTTGTTGGGTGACACATTGGTGAGAGACTTTGTAGTGTGATAGTGAGGTATTCACTTGTCACATTGTATTTGTTGCGTGACACATTGGTGAGAGACTTTGTAGTGTGATAGTGAGGTATTCACTTGTAACACTTGGGTTTTTAGTGATTGATTGCTACCCGTGGATGTAGGGGAACTTCTTCTCTCCGAGCCACGTAAATATCTTGGTGTCTCTTTATGTGATTTTGTTCATTGGTGTTGTGAGTACATTCGTTCCGCTTCCGGCGCACAACAATTGGTATCAGAGCCTGATTGTGGTATTTGGGGTATTGTGAAAATTTTGGCCTCATCGACCACTAGACGTGCTCACAATCGTGCTTATGGCAGAGTCATCTGGAATTAAATCACGGCGTTGTCATCCTGGGCATAGCGATCGAAACCGTAGACGACGGCCACAAACCTTGGAATTCTCTGACATCTCGTTGTCATGCAAGGAACGTTGATCCTATAAGTCGGCAGGGGAGGCATTGGGTTGGAGCATGATCCTGTTGATGGGGCCCACATAGTTGATTTCGTGGACCCTCTGTTTGAGGCGCCCGATTGAATTGTTCGGGTCAATTTGGGGCTGCGATTGGGATTGGGAATTGTTTTGGGATTCGGAAGCTACGAGGAGTTGAATGCGAGAATGCTGGAGGATTTTGAAGAATTCGACGCCGCGGTCGTCTTGTCTTGGAGGACGTGACTATTGAAGATTAGGGTTTGTTTGGGGATTGGAATTGATGGAGTTCCCAACATACGTATTGAGGCTTGAGGTGGTGGCAACCAACTCAGTTATCAATTTGGAGATCTTATGACAAGGTGGAGATTGTTGTGAATTTCCATAAGTTTTGATTGATTTGGAGATCTTATGACAAGGTGGAGATTGTTGTAAATTGTCATAAGTTTTGATTTGATTTGGAGATCTTATGACAAGGTGGAGATTGTTGTAAATTGTCATAAGATTAGATTTGATTTGGTTTTTGGATTTGAATTAGATTCAATCGGGTTATTTGAATTAGATTTAGTCTCAGTCAGATAACCCAATCGAATCTAATTCAGATCCAAAAACCAAATCAAATCTAATCTTATGACAATTTACAACAATCTCCACCTTGTCATAAGATCTCCAAATCAAATCAAAACTTATGACAATTTACAACAATCTCCACCTTCTCATAAGATCTCCAAATCAAATCAAAACTTATGACAATTCACAACACTTTCTTCCTCGAATTGCTTTCTGGCTAGTGGAGCTCTCTCTCTTCGAGCTCGGGCTCTCTGTTATTCGGTTGTTCATCTTTATTCGATTTTCTCATCTCCGTTATGAGGATTTCGCCACATCCCCTATGCATCACCTCATTTCTAACAGTTTCCATCGCCTCACGACTGTCGCTATCGTCTTTCATGCCACTGTCTCCTTTTGTGTTCAACTCTTCGTTTTGGGCCATCAAGAGAATGCCTCAATTTGTTCCGTCATCCAAGGCTAGGTTGATGGTTTCTTCCACCTTTTCCTCGGCTCGACAATCTCTTGCATAACGACCCATTTTGCCACACTTGTAACATTTGTCGGAGTTACAATTATTTGCATAATGGTCATATTTTGACATTTGTAACACTGGACGTTGGAATTATATCCTTGACCGCGTCCTTGATTGCGTCCTCTTCCACGCCAATTTGCTTGGCTCAATAGTCTCTTCTCCTTGTAGTTTTCTTCGTAACTGTTGCCTTGACTACCTCGACCATTCCCGCGGCTTCCACGACCTCTACCTTTTCATCTTTTATTGATGCTTTCGTCTGAAGCGCTTGGTCGAGTGTCTCCTCCTTCTTTTTGTTACATTGCTCGTGTGCCTCGAGAGAACCGGCGAGCTCATCAACTGTAAACTTTGCTAGATCCTTCGACTCTTCTATGGCACATAAAATATTCTCGAAGTTGTCTGTTAACGACCTCAAGATTTTCTCCACAACCCATGTCTCGGGTAACATTTCTCCATTTCGATTTAGCTGATTCACCACGGTCTGTACACGTGTAATGTAGTTAGATACATTTTCTGACTCCTTCATCTTCATGCTCTCCAACTTGCCACGCAGAGTCTGGAGACGCACCTGCTTGACTCGGTCAGTTCCTTTGAATACTTTTTCTAAAGTGTCCCACGCTTTTTTTGAAGTGGTTGCCCTTGCAATCTTCTCAAAGCCCGACTCGTCAACAGCTTGGAACAACATGTATAAGGCTACCTTATCCTTTGATCGTGCTTCCTTTAGCGCCTTCTTTTGTGCTGCCGTATAACCCGTGGTATCATGGTTCTTTGAAACCTTCTTCGACCACCTCCCATGCGTCTTGAGAACCAAGAAAAGCTTTCATTTGGATGCTCCAATTCTCGCGTCTTCGTCAATCGTGGTAGTGGCATTTGTCCCATCATGTTTGCTATCGGCTCTAATACCAATTTGTTGAAATAAAATTCGCTTCGTTGAAAATAACAATCCACTCTGATACCAACTTGTAGGAAATAGACGCTCGCTCTGAAACCAACTTGTTTAAATAACTCTCACGAAGCTGTGAAGGAGGTGTCGAGAGGGGAGAGACAAGGGGACAAAAGAATTTTTGGAAAAAAAAAAAAACTCTTTTATATTACACTGTACACTTTGCTTTCTGTCTCTTGCTCTTACTCTCGGCCTCTTACAACGGAAAACCTATTAATTTATAGGTTTTCTAAAATCTAAAATTATCTATCCATAACCCACTCTCTCCTAAAATGATGATTGGTTCTTCATTTTTTTTTCTTTGGCATTTTCCTTCTTTACTCAAATTTCAAAAAATCTTCCTTTCTTAATTAAATTAAAAACTACCTTTTTTTTCATTTAAATTTATTCCCAACAATCACTTGGTTCTTGTTCTGTTCTTGATTCATTCTCCAAGAACACTCCCCTTACAATTTACGGCACTAGCTATGAACCTGACAATCCTATGCCCAAGGCTTCATGCGTTCCAAGCGACACAATCTTAACCCGCATCTTAGGGCTTGCCCTTCGATACGGTCTGCTAACCTATGCCCAAGCCTTCATGTGTTCTATGTGGCATAGTCTGAAAACCTACATCTAAGGCTTCCTTCGTTCTAAGCGATGTAATCTAATCCTGCATCAAGGGCTGGCCCTATAATACAATTTGAATACCTACACTCTGATGGTGTTAATATAACACATGCGGAAGCAATTTGGATCTTAGGCACTTTTAGAACATCAATTATAGTAAATAACTAGCATGTTCATAAGTATTAAAACTTAATGAGTTTAAATACTGACCTTTTGTAGTTCAAATTCCTTTTTCCACACGAACTGGTTTCGAACCACCACTAGTGTCTTCTCCACTATCCTGTGGCCTTAGAACGGGATTGTGGAATCCGGTGAGTGACTAAACTTGGGAGGGATTTTGTATATGTGAAGAGAGTGTTTGTGAGAGGTTTTTCTCAAGGTTTTTCACCCAGGAAGACCTTCCATGTACCATGATCACTCTATTTATAGAGTTATGTTTGCATGTTCATGCAAATTTGAGATCACCAAATTTTGACACTCAAAATTCCACTCAAATGTTTGGGATTATGTGGCAAGCATGCAAGTTTGAGTTCACCAAATTTTGACACTCAAAATTCCACTAAAATTTGTGGGGTTTATTTGGCAAGCATGCAAGTTTGGTTAAACCAAATTTTGACACCTTAAAATTCCACTAACATGGATTTTTCCATTAAATGAAGTCAACATTTTGACTTTCTTAATTCAACAATTAATTTGAATAATTAATTTCAAATTAAAGTAATATTAAATGATTAATTATATTATTTAATTAATATTTAATATTAATTAAAATGCCAATCCCAATCAATCCCGACACATATTTGATTAAGATATTTAGATCTTATTTAAATATCTTAGATTCTCTCTTTTTGTTTAATTCGTAAATAAAACAAAAATGCGGTTAAATATATCGTATATATGTAGCGCATATTCCCTAATTTGAATTCGAACACTTTGAACTCACTCGTCACATTGTTCTATGGTTTAGTCCAATATGAGCTAGCAGAGGGACCTAATGGACCTATAGATCATGAGCTCCAACGATCCAAGATTAACCGGTTAAACTCATTAACCTTGTTAACCAACATTCTTTAACTACTAGGACACTCCACTATAGCCTAGTAGTTGCACTCCCCTCACTATAGATATATTTCTGCCCATTTGATATAACCATGAATAGTAAGTCGATCCTTCACAGGTTGTTCGTAACTAGAGCTGGGTCAATTTACTGTTTACCCCTGAAGTTACTTCTTGTTCCTTATGTCTCACTGATCCTCTAATGAACAATTAGTTTGTGGTCCAACCAGTAAATCGAATCCCTCTCACGTCAATGAGAGGGTGGGGCCCCTTGTTGAAGACCTGGAGTCAGTCAGTACTTAAGGGAACTATCTCTCTTCTATCCCTAAAAGTGGGTAGGAGCGAATCCCATCTTGCACCCCACGTCCCCAGCTATTCACCCAGTCTTACCCTTGAAATGGGAAGCCTATTGAGTCGGCAAACTCGAGCCACTCTCACCCATGCAAACCTAAGGATAATTTCGTATAAACAGGCGTTCATGGTTAGCTCAGGATTAAGATCGAGTTACCTAGGTCATCGACTGAAAAGAAAATCAGTCTCAATAGTAAACGACATTATAAAGTGAGAGTGGTTTTCTTCATGGTCCGATCTTATGCAATACTCATTGCATAGGACGCCTCCACTCACATGTCTACAGATGTACAATTTAGTGATCACATTGTTTATATCATATAAAAAAGTGTCCCCAGAATAAGGTACTCAGCCTTATCCTTATACTATAGATCATTTTGACTATATACTTGAACTTGATCCACTCTTATGTCTCTACATATAGTTCAAGTAATCATACTATAGCAAGAGTGTTCTGTTTATTGCATTTAGATTAATGATCGTAAAATTCACTTTATTCAATAAAGAATCTTTACTGAATAAACAACAATAACTTTATTGAAAATAGAATATGTTTTTGTTTACAAACTATGAGTTTTAGGACATAAAACTCAACAAACTCCCACTTGTACTAAAACTCTAGCGGGGTTTTATAACGTTGAGTAGAGAGAAAAAACATAAATACAATAAACTAGGGCATTACATACTCATGCTTTTTCTCCCACTTGTCCTAGATCGTAGTCCTAGACTCATTAGGTGCCCTTCAAACACTTTAGCCGTGAGGGGATTTGTAAATGGATCAGCAATGTTGTGCTCAGAAGCTATTTGTGTGACGATCACATCTCCTCGTTGCACAATCTCCCTTATGAGATGATATTTGTGCTCAATATGTTTTCCTCGCTTATGGCTTCTTGGTTCTTTTGAATTTGCAACTGCTCCACTGTTATCACAATAAAGAGTGACGGGAAGATGCATATTTGGAACGACTTCCAAATCAGTTAAGAACTTCCTAAGCCATACAGATTCTTTTGCTGCTTCACAAGCAACAACATACTCAACCTCCATGGTGGAATCAGCAATGCAACCTTGCTTTATGCTTCTCCATATTATTGCTCCTCCGTTCAGAGTGAAGACAGATCCTAATGTCGATTTCCTCGAATCTACATCGATCTGAAAATTTGAGTCCGTGTACCCGGTAAGGATCAGATCCTTAGCACCGTACACAAGCATATAGTCCCTCGTTCTCCTAAGATACTTGAGGATATTCTTAACAGCAGTCCAATGAGCACGTCCCAGATTGGACTAATATCTGTCGACAATTCTCACAACATAGCATATGTCGGGTCGGGTACATAGCATGACATACATCAGACTACCGACCGCTGATGCATAGGGAATGTGTCTCATATCCTCAACTTCTTGAGGTGTCTTAGGACTTTGATCTTTCGAAAAATGAACTCCATGTCTGAAAGGTAATAATCCTTTCTTGGAGTCCTGCATCTTATATCGAATCAACATTTTATCGATGTACGATGCCTGAGACAATGCTAGTGTTTTGTTCTTGCGATTCCGAACAATTTAGATTTCAAGAACAAACTGAGACTCTCCCAAATATTTCATTTGGAATTGTGTCACTAGCCAATGCTTAATGTCAGTCAGAAATCCCACATCATTTCCAATGAGTAAGATATTGTCAACGTCCAACACCAGGAAAGCTACTATAGAGTTGACTATTCTTTTATAAACACAAGGTTGTCAACATTCTGTTTAAAGCCATAAGATTTAATCGCAGTATCAAACTTTATATTCCAGGATCGAGATGCTTGCTTCAACCCATAAATGGATCTTTTAAGCTTGCAAACCCTTTGCTCGTGATCCTGTTCAATGAACCCCTCTGGTTGAGCCATATAGATACTCTCTTCAAGATTTCCGTTTAGAAAGGCTGTCTTAATATCCATTTGCCAAATTTCATAATCATAAAATGTGGCAATAGACAAGAGTATTCTAATCGATTTAAGCATAGCAACAGGAGAGAAGGTTTCTTCATAGTCCACCCCCTCTCTTTGGGTATAACCCTTTGCTACTAGTCGAGCTTTAAAGGTCTGTACCTTACCGGTTTGGTCTCGTTTCCTCTTATAGATCCATTTGCAACCAATAGGTTTTACCCCATCTGGTTGATCTACAAGTTTACAGACTGAATTGAAGTACATTGACTCCATTTCAAGATTCATGGCTTTAATCCACTGATCTTTATCTTCATCATTCATTGCCTGTTTATAGGTCAATGGATCCTCAACGCCATCATCAGGTATGATGTCTTGAGTTTCTGCCAAACCCCAGTAATGATCGGGTTGAGTTATAACCCTCCCACTACGTCGAGGCATTCTCAACTCTTGAGAAGGATGTGATTGACCAGAAGTGTCAGCTCCATCAACAACTCTTGTTGAAGGACCAACTTGATCAACAACTCTTGTTGTTTTATCAATAGCTTCTTTAGAAATCTCACTTAATACTGGTTTGCTGCGAGGTGATGATTTCTTACGTGGTCTTCCTCTAAGAATGTAGCATTTGTTGATACAAACACTCTATTTTCTTGAGGGTCATAAAATAAACCACATTTCGTCTCTTTGGGGTATCCTACGAATAGACATAATTTTGAACGACGTTCTAATTTCTTGGGGTTTTGCAACAACACATGTGCTGGACATCCCCAAATTCTGAAGTGACGTAAACTACCTTTACGCCCTTTCCATAACGCATAAGGTGTTTCTGAAACACTCTTAGTAGGAACCATGTTCAAAATGTTTGTAGCAGTCTCCACTGCATATCCCCAAAATGGATCGAGTAATTGAGCGAAACTCATCATAGACCGAACCATGTCTAACAGAGTTCTATTTCTCCTTTCTGATACACCATTTTGTTGAGGCATACCAGGAGCTGAAACTTAAGACCTTATTCCATGTTTTATTATATAGTCCTGAAATCTTAAGTCCATGTACGACTCCTCGATCTGATCGAAGTGTTTTAATAGTTTTACCTAATAGATTCTCAACCTCAGTCTTATACTCTCTGAATTTTTCAAGAGCTTCGAACTTGTGACGCATTAGGTAAAGATAGCCATACCTTGAACAATCATCAATAAAACTGATGAAATATTCATACTCTCCTCGTGCTTTGACATTCATTGGACCACAAAGATCTGTATGCACGAGTTCTAAGGTTTCTTTGGCTCTATAACCTTTTTTGGAAAACGATCGTTTAGTCATTTTACCTTCAAGACAAGACTCACATGGAGGTAAAGAGTTGTCTTCTAACTCATTTAGAAGTCCTCTTTTAACCAATCTCTCAATCCTATTGAGATTAACGTGGCTTAGTCTTGCTTAGTCTTAAGTGCCAAAGATAGGTATTAGGAGAAATCTTTTGTCGTTTATTTTGAGTTTCAACTGTTTTAAACATCTCGGTATTTAAAATAGCTTTTGTTTCGCTCGGTTTTAACATATATAAGTTGTTTTCTAGTTTTGCGGAACAAATATGAATACCTCTTTTGCAAATGAACACTTCATTGATTTCAAAAGATACTTTATACAATTGTTCTAATAAACAAGAGATAAATATTAGATTTCTTTTCATTTAAGGAACAAAAAGTACATTATCTAATATAATGAATCTATCTCCAAAAAACAACTTTAAATTTCCTACTAATCTTGCTGAGACAACCTCTCCTGCTCCAACCCTGAGTGTTATCTCGCCGTCCGCAAGCATTCTCCAGGAGCTAGTTTCCTAGTAAAAAGAACAAATATGATTAGTCGCCCCTGAATCTAGTATCCAAGTTGAGTTGTCATACTCAACTAAACATATTTCTACAACGAGTAAATCATATTTACCTTGTTGTGTCTTTTCGGCTTTCTTCTCTTCAAGGTATTTTGGGCAGTTTCTCTTCCAGTGCTCGTTTTCGTTGCAATGGAAACATTTTTCTTTATCTGCTTTTTGAACCTTGTGTTTGAGGTTAGTAGGAATCTTATTTTTCCCTTTACCCTTCTTCTTCATCAAAACACTTTTAGAAGTTGAAGGAACAGACTTATTTTTGGAGGACGATCCTCGTAGTAATTTCTTGGAGATTGCAACATTTGCTTCTCCTGTTTGTCCCTTGTTCGTTAAGAGGGGCTGATAAGTCTGTAGCTCATTGAGAAGAGCAGTCAAGAAGCTCTTCGGAAGAGACATCATGATAAAACTGACTTGACTCTTCTCATCAATGACAGCTTCATTTTCTTCTACCACATTGAAATGGACCATCATGTCTAGGACATGTTCTCTAACTGAGGTCCCTTCTTTCATACGGCAGTTGTAAATGTATTTTATGGCTTCATGTCTAAGGGAGAAGGACGGTTGTCCAAACATTCCTTTTAGAGATTCCATAATCTCTTTAGCAATACCCATAACATCGTGTTTCTTAGCCAAAACATCAGATATGCTGGCTAGAATGTACACTCGGGCTTTGTCATTTGCCTTTATCCATCTGTCATACGCATCCCGAACTGTTCGGTTTGCATTTGAGCTGGGGTTTGGAGGACACTCCTCAGTTAAAACAAACCTTAAATCATCAATTACCAGTATTGTGTTTAGGTTTGATTTCCAAGTTGCGTAATTGTCGCCGTTTAATTTCTCAAAAGCGAGTAATTGTACTATTGAGTTTGTCATGCTGTGATATAAAGAAAATTCTATTAGTGATTTGACTTAATCCTGTTTAATCCAGACAGTTTTAGCAAATGTGATAATGTACCCAAATCATTATTAATTTGCAACGATACTTTAGTGAGTTACAGCAACTGCTACCGAGGGGCAGTCAATCACTCATTCACCAAATCAAGACATTCTTGACTTAAACACTAATCCCAAAATAACTCTTGTTCCTATAGTGTTCTTAGTTATCGCTTTTTTGGTCAAGAATATACTAACTCTTAGTAATTCTTCGTAAGTGTGACCCGCCATTTTTCAGATCTCATAGATCGGTCCCAACAATGCTATCAAATGAAAAAGCCAAAGTTGGGAACGAACCTAAGAAATCATATCCATTTCTGGAGTTTGCGTTGTTTCGACTCCCATGTTACGACCCTCCGAATGGGTAGTTGCTCTAGGGCAACATGCAGGTGGAACATGGGAATCTCACGGTGCAACCTAGTGGTGGAGACCATAGGACGTGTTGATATACTTCCTTCTCCCACTTACTATAAATACTTTCTATATTCACCTTGTTATTGACTCATGCAAATACCTTCCGAATGGAGGACGCTCCCAAGGCGACATGAGGACGAGCATGAATCTCACAGTGGGAATTTTTCAGAGAAGCGTAAAAGGAAAACGATGTATCTCATATATCTTTTTCCTCCCACTAAGTATTTTAGACGGTTGGGTATACTCATTACTTAGGTATATTCCGGCTAATTAAATATAACATAAGTCTAGGTGATTTTTTTAAAACTTACATCACTCAAGCATGCTCATAAAACTAGGCTAACTAAGCTCAAGTACTGGTCCGATCTCTAGGTAGTAGGTGTTCAGTAAACCGTCAACTTAAGTACCTCCTGCCTTAGACAAGATCGTGCTAGGTGAGCTTTCTTGTAACCGCAATTTTGTAAGACATCGACCTATTTTAACTATTAAAATTGATCGTGCTCGGTTCTTAACCCAAAGTGAACATGCACTTATCTTTATTATAGATTTTAACGTCTATCTCGTTTTATGACGTTGAAAATAACCTATAACATGCATCTAATCAACTTAACCTCAAACATATCGTTGAAAATAACCTATAACATGACGTTGAAAATAACCTATAACTTGGTTTAGGTTCCAAACTTGCTCCAATCAACTTAACCTCAAACATATCTTCATGTTCTTCATAATAGACCTTATAAGAAGTAGCAAATCATTTAGAGCACGTATAGAGCTTGAATTTTCATAAGTAATCCTAGGGGCATTTTGGTCATTTTACCCCTAATTCTTGGTTTTACTACTTAACATATTCCAAAGGCTTTCAAACTTTATCACATTATCAAACATCATAAAGTAAGATCTACTACAGAGTTTCATAGCATTTGGAGGTCATCTAGGTCATGAAGCGTAGGTAGATATCCTTTGGGGCATTATGGTCATTTTGCACCTTTTCTTGGTTTACCTACTTATCCTTATCGAATGACCACCAAATTTCATATATAACTTCAACATACTATAATATGCTTAGCATTAAAATTTCATAGGCAGCGAATTTCATCTACTGGGTTATTTTAATATTATTTAATTTCGAGCAATTTGATTGGTTTAAGTCCTTAACTCACGGTTCTTTGAGTTTTTCTTTCATATATCCTTAATTCATACTTGGTTTAGTGTTCATATGGAAATCCAAGTGATTCCTACAAGTATTTCTTAACAAAAAGTTTAAGGTGGCTACTTACCTCGTCGTCGACGTTCGGGACCTCCGTTCTTGAGCTTTCGGTATTCAAATTACCTCAAATTTCCTTCCACATACTCCTTATTGCATCTAGTTTTTGGAACTAAATTTTTTTTTCATGAGAATCGGTCTAGAAGGTTGTTAAAATTGAGAAAAACCGAGGGAAGATCGAGTTTTTGGTTGACATGGTCGATTCAAATGAACTAGCCACACCATCGTCTTCTTCCTCCAGTGGGAAGAAAACGTGCACGTCATATAGTGCTGCCGTCTAAAACTTGTCCTCCATAGCTCCGATCATGCTGTTTCTCCCCTCAATTTCTTCATGAAACTTAAAGATGGTGTTACAAGGAAGAGATATGGATTGATTTCATACCTTCTCGTGGATCGTAGCCTAAGATATTAGCCTCCAAAGTTCGTGTAACGCCCCTAATTTTCTAAATCTAATTAGTGATGTCACCCATGCATACATAACTCATTACACAGAAGCTCATCATAAATAGCCTTCAAAAACACAACAAACTCTTTCATAAAAGTCCAAAAATCCAAAACAAATCTATCTCTGGAAATAAAACCTTGAGTAACTAAATTCAAAACAAATATAAATAAAACAATGTTCAATGCTTTAATTCAAATAAACATAAACTACTAAAAATGCCCCTCGTCCACTTCCATGGTGTCCTCAGCTACACCGTCAACTATACATTGGCACCTTGCCTTTACCTAAAAAATGTAGGTAGCACGTGGCTTGAGTATTTTATGAAATACTCAGTAAGTCACCCCACTGTTGAGGTTAGAAATACAAACACATGCAACATATGAGCGGGATCTAACTTTTCATAAACTTTACATGGCCTTGGGTGCTTTTTCTATCCTGGGTAGGGTTGGATGTGTGGTACTTCTTCACACATGGTCCATGTACGCACACATGGACCCACCAGGCGGGTTCGTATATGTAGCCCCTTGACCTGGCTTGGTCGGGCAAACGTATTACACGTCGCCGGATACCACAGAACAGAAAAGGGCCCGCATGATATCATGGTGAACATAAATATCGTATTTCATTCTTTCGTAACATAAAGGGGAAGTATCCCGATGCAAGTGGCATACATATATGCATGAGGTCCCTTAACATACCTAACATAACATTACATAAGCATTGCTAACATCACATATACATTCCTTGCATTACATGGCATGTCACATAACTTACATTACATGACATATTACATAACATGAAAATACATTCCAGTTCCATAAGTATTTCATGACATGACTCGATAATACTATGTGTATACATGGCATCGATCAACATTTTCATGACATAATACTAGCAGCTCAACCATAACTTTTCATAGCTTAAACAGTCAACAGTCAACATAATTCATAACTTTTCATAGCTTAAACAATCAATATAATCCATACATCACATAATCATATCACATAAGATATGGTGCATGCAGGGGCTACTGGGCATGCACCATCATACATCACACGATAAGCTAACTCCAACAATAAGGTCACTTACCTCGATAGTTTTGGCCGAAGTCACTCACTACAAGCTAATTCCAACAGTTAATTACGTTCTATAAGAACCATGTAACATATTTAGGAACCTTTCATAACATATTCTAGCTAAACCTCATGTTAGGACCATACTGACTTCAGAATGTAAAAATAAGGGCAGAAATGACTTCAAAAGGGCCAAAAACCTAGGAATCGATATATTATAGAGGTACTGAGTTGATAATCCGAGCCGCCGAGTTGACCAACTAAGCTGTCAAGCCGAGTTGCGGGAATTGACAGATCCGAGCCGACGAAAACATCAAGCTGAGCCGAGAGGAGCCGTGGCTAATGCCTCATTTGGGTGGTGTGAGCCCGTGGGTACACAGACGTCGAAACCCAACCCCATCCAATCCCTCTTCTTCCTTACCCGGAAGACACAAAAACCCTAGATGCGATTTTCCCTTTTTGATTATGACAAGACTTCGACACTTACACTCATCCCTGCTGTCGTTTTGCCTACCACTCCTCATTGTGCAACGCCTACAACGTTACTCTGTTTCTACCCAAAAATTCTTACTGAAAACTCGAAGCTTTGCGTACGTCTCACGATTTCCCTCTTCAAAATCCGTATATTTTCTCTCATAGACGCAACAATCTAATTCTGAGGGAAGGGAACAACTGATAGGTATTATAGGGTTTTAGAATAAGGAAACTTAGAGAAATAGGAATATTTCTATTAGAAAATAAATGTTACGCCGAAAATCCCGCGATTTTCGGGGGATTTCTTGGGAGATTTCGTGAGACCATTTAATTATTATTATTATTATTTTCAAAAATTCAAATCGTTACAGTTCATCCAAAATATCATTTCTCATCGGAGCAAAAACAGAGGAGTTCTTATTGGGTAGCCAATTCTAGGGGTTTTTAAGGCCCGAAATGCTAGATTATCGTTCTCTTGGGCAGCCTGTTCTATAACGTTTCAGTTCTCGATTCCTTCATCAAAGTTACTCAACCTGATCCTCTAAAGCTTAAGGAATTCTCAATTTGAAGGAAAAGGAACGGTAGATAGGAATTCGAAACTTACCCCCAATTTAAGCTCCAAACGAATTTTCTTCAATTGGGCACGTTCCCAAGGTTATTTCTCTTTGTGGTCTTCTATGGAAACATTTCTTGAAGGTGCAGAAACTTATTGGGATCATCCTTGCTCGAAGAGTTCTCGTGTATCCTCGAATTGAAATTTTGAGTTTTCCTTGAAGCTCTTTCATGGCGGGTCGAATTGGGAAAATGGTTTCTAGGCACTTTAAGCACTCGATTTCTTCATAGAACTTGTGAGTAATCTTGTTTAGAAACTATAGGAACAAGTTTGAAGAGAAATGGTTGAAAATTGCTCTAGAATTGTAGGAGACCCAAAATCTTAACGCTTATTGCCTACGATTGGGAGCTCGACCTTGCTCGATTCTTATTCCAAACTATTGCCCGAACTTCATACTTTATAGGGGAAGCTTAAACCGACATTGAGAGCTCCAAAACCATCATGATTTAAAGATTGAACTTTCTAGATAATCCATCGAAAATATCTACTTCGATCAGAGCCTAACCGACCTTGGTTTTGAATCGTACCCGTTGGATGTGATGATCTGTGAGTGTTTTAGAATATATCCAATTTTGGAGGAGATCCAATGGCGGTAAGTTGAGATTCGATGGATTTTGTGGAGATGGTTACGGTTGATCATCTGATTCTTGCCAGAATGGCAATTTCGTAATTATCCATATCTTTAGGGGTAATTTGGTAATTTTCCATTTTAGAATTTTTTTTTCTCAAAAAATCCATAATTTTCCTAAAAATTCTTCGTCCCTCATTTTTTCCTCCTTGACCACAACTAAAAATCTCGAAAGTTCCTTAGAAATTGAAAAAACGACCAAAGTCCTTAAAATTATTTGTCCTTGCTCAATCCTCTTAATTTCTTTCCTTGGATCCTTTGGGTCTTAAAATTACTTCTTAGGGTATGAAAATGACTTGTTTAAGACGTCGTTACTTAATCCTTTAATTTCTTTCCTTAGATCCTTTGGGTCTTACATAGGTGGCTTTCCTTCATTTTTTTTGGGTGTTACATAGATCTTAGAATCTTTTTTATGATATCAATGTCTGTCATGTTCTCTACATGAATTTTCTTTCTATTAGCAATTATGAGTGTTCAAGCAAAGTAGTTTAACACTGATTCCCCCGTCTTCATGTGAAGAACCTCCCACTCTTTGCGAATAGCTTGCAATTGTGCACGTTTGACTCGAGCTGTTTCCTGGTACTTCAGTGTCAAGGAGTCCCAAATATCCTTGGTTGTGTCTTACTTTAGGATGGTTTCTAGAGTTGGATGATCTATGGCTTGGAAGATATAGTTTTTACCTTTTAAATCCTTCAACTTAGATCTTCAATTGCTTTCTTTTATCCTTACTTCTCCTCCTACGTCACCTACTGTTGCATAAATTCCTTGCTGCACCACACTCCAATATTGTTTTGATCTAAGAAGTTTCCATCATTATGGTCCACACTCCAATATTGTTTTGATCTAAGAAGTTTCCATCATTATGGTCCAAATATTGTTTTGATTTGTGAAGTTTCCATTATGGTCTAGTGATCATCATGGTCCAGTCATCATAATGTCTATTCAACTTTCGAGATGGTCTAGTGATCATAATGTTCATCCAACAATATTGTTTTGATGTGAGAAGTTTCCATCATTATGGTCCAGTGATCATAATGTCCATCCAACTTTGGAGATGGTCCAATGATCACAACTTCCAAAATCAAATCACAAACTGAATCTTTTAACACACCCAAATAAAATAAGTTACAGCCTAATCACCTCCTTTAAATTGTTAATCTAAACTAATACAATAGTTAATTTGGGATCAAGAATTTAAATTATTAAAAATATAAAGTCCCAAATGAAATAAAGGTAATCAATCAAGGAATTAAAAAAAATTAAAACATGAGGTATAACGACTAATACAATAAAAGAATCTAGCCAACCATTTTCACTATGATATGACTGAATTCTTTAACAACACCACATTGAAACTATAAAATAAAAGGGAAGAAGATAAAAACTAGGGCCGCCTGCTGGATCTTTGTTATGTTCTAGAACTAAAGCTTTAAAATCTCTATTCTTTGCTCCCGAATCTATCCAATGAAGAGAAATGTTTATCTAGAATGGGTCAATCAATATCTTAATTTGATTGGAATCTAAAATTCTAATCAAATTAAGAGTCCATAATTAAATTAGGAATATTTTTTACTCCAAAATCATCCCCAAATTTGATTTTTTTTTTTTTTTTTTCACAATATTTCTTCTAAAATCTCAATTTTTCTCCAAATATTCGAATTAAAAATTAAAGCATACACTTAATCCTCCAAACTAGCATAAAATAGAACTTAAAGATAGTAGATTTTGTGTACTGTCATCGACCTTATCCATTTTCTCAACAATGGTGTTCAGGTCCGCCTCATGCTGTTCTCTACACGTGATGAAGATTTGGTCCGCCACATGTTCTTCCATAGTGGTCAGGTTCTAGTCAACCACATGCCATTTGAAGGGGCTTGGTTTGCTCCTGTTTCTTTCTCAATAATAGACCTGACCAACCCACCTGCTGCTCTTCTATAATGACAGTGACTTTTTTTACCCACCTACTCTTCCTTCCCAACCTAAACTTGGTCTTTCACCTTATCGTTCATAGTGGTCCAGAGTCAATAAGCTCGATTTATTCATAGAACCTTAAACGATCACGTTGGAATGAAGGGGTGTGCCAGTCATGCATGGATAAGTTATTAATTGTGGAACATTTATGAGAGAAGTTATAGTATTTTTGTTTCTATAAATAACGTGAGTGATATGTTTTATTTAGAAAGTCATAAAGCATTGTGATAAAAGTATTTTAGTACTAAGTATGTTTGTGAGTGTTTCATTCTATTTCGGTATTTATTTTATAGTGTTTTGATCGAGGATCAACCAATATTTGATAAGAGATCTAGAATGTCAAAACGAATGCATCACTGTACAACGTCGCTATGGAAGATACAAGGACGATGAAAAGCGGAAAGGAGTAGAGTGTAACGCTTCAATGCTCATTACTTGGGAAGAGTAACTATGCAGCATGGACATTAAAGATGCTTATTAATATACAGGCAAAAGGCGTGTAGAACGTCATCAAAAATTGGTGATGACATTGAAGAGCACAAGGATAAGATGACTCTTACTGCTATCTACCAAATAGTCTCGGAGAATCTCCTTCTCACATCGGCAAATAAGGACTTGGCAAAGACGCGTGGGACATCCATTGGGTTCATAGAGCTATTTCCCTTGGTCAAATCACATACGAATGCCTGTTGGTATAAGTTTTTAAGTATTTTTTATTAAAGCTAAAATTGCCACTTTATAGAAGTTTTTGCTTCACCCGATGAAAACTAAACCACTTGAGAGCAATCGACAATCATTCTTAAATAACACAACACTCGTAATTTTGGCCATAGGAAATAAAAATAACAATCATATTTTACGTTCTTGAACTTGTGCAACAAACTTATCAATGTTCTTATTAGAGCTCCCATCTTCCGTCATAGCTTCCTTCGCCAACTTCATCCACTTGCTTGCATTTTGTCTCATTTCGACCCTTTTCTCGCCCTCCATCACTTTCCTAATACACAATTCTATCTCTTCTCTTCCAACTAACCCATTTTGGTTTGAACTAACCCTCACACCAACCTTCCACACGTCTTCCACGAACTTGGCATTTGTTATTTGGTCCGTCCATTGAGGCATTGCCACCATTGGAACTCCACTGCTAAGGCCCTCCAAAACCGAGTTCCAACCACAGTGAGTAACAAAGCACCCCACTGATTTGCGACCTAAAACTTGCACTTGGGAGCACCACTTCACCACCTTCCCCTTCATCTCTTTCATCTCTTCAACAAACTTGTTTGGAAGCTCTCCGGTTTCCATTTCCTTAATGACCCAAAGGAAGTTTTTGTTGCTTGCTTTCAGCCCCCACGCTATCTCCTTCATTTGCTCTTCTCCTAGCTCCGATACGCTGCCGAACGACACGTAGATGACAGACTCGCTGTCTTTAGAGTCCAACCACTCGATGGTTTTGCTGTCATCTTCCGTTGCTTTGATTAGATTCATGCTGTAATTGTTGTCGTCCATCAACCCCTTGTCTATGAGTATGGATGGAACTGTTGGTCCGACGGTCTTCAAAGGTGTTGGAAAGAGGGATAGTGAAAGGGATAGGAATAGATGAAAGCTACAGTGCTTTATTATTGTCTACTGACTCGATGCTTAGAGGGTTACACAATTCCAGTATTTATAGCTAATACACTGGACCAGAAATAGTAAATCATAGAAATCTAGATAAACTCAAATCTAATAACAATCTCCTAAAATCTTGGTAGTTTGAATATTTGAATCATATCTAACTACCCTAAATCATATCTTCATTTTGAATACTTTGAATCATATCTCAACACTCCCCCATGATTCAAAGTTGCAGATGTAAGTACAGAGCTTTTCTTCTGACAAGGCCTTTGTAAGTATGTCTGCTTTAACCCGTACATTATCTGTCTCAGCTTGTATACCTTTGTTTCTTTGTCTTCCTTTATGAATCCCTCTGGCGGTCTTACATAAACCTCTTCTTGTAAATCTCCATAAAACTTTTCGTTTGGTAGGTCATCCATATCCCATGTTTCATCTTTCTTAAAGGACTGCATCTCTACTGTCATGGCTTTCTTCCCGTCTTCTTTTTCAGTTGCTTCTTCATAATTCATAGGGTCTGAAACAGTAAGAGCAAATTGACATGATATATGTCAGCTAAAGATTTATATTTCCTTGGAGGTGTCTCATCTGAAAGTTCTTCAAGAGAGGAATTGTTGTTCAGTGATTCTGAAGATGATGAATTTGACACACTTTGTGTTGCAGTGGATGCACTGGGAGATGCACTGGAGTTGACCCTTGTCTCTTCATTTGGGGAAACTTCAACTGTAATCTTTTGCTGCTCCTGTTCTTTACTCCAATCCCAACTCACGTTTTCATTAAATATTACATCCCTTCTAACTAAAATCTTTTCACTAACGGGGTTGTATAGTTTATATGCCTTTGATTGAGTACAATAGCCAATGAAAATGCATTTTTCAGATTTTTCATCAAGCTTTTGACGAGTTTGAGGATGTTTCAAAGCATAAGTAACACAACCAAATATTCGTAAATGACTTACAGATAGTTTCCTTCCATGCCATGCTTCATAAGGAGTTCGATTCATAACCGCCTTTGTTGGTGAGATGTTTAATAGATAAACAAATGTTGCTACGGCTTCGGCCCAAAATTGGTTTGGAAGTCTCCTTGCTTGTAACATACTTCTTGTCATCTCCACAATAGTTCGATTTTTTCGTTCAACGATTCCATTCTGTTCTGGAGTGTAGAGAGCTGTTAATTCCCTTTGGATGCCCTCTTCTTCACAAAAGAGATTGAAATCTTTAGATATGAACTTGCCACCTCTGTGCGAAGAATTTTAATGTGACAGCCACTTTGGTTCTCTACCATAGCTTTAAAAATCTAGAACTTCTGAAAAGTTTCTGACTTATGTTGTAGGAAGTAAACCTAGCTCATGCGACTATAGTCATCAACGAATAGTAAAAAGTATATACTTCCACCCAAGGACTTCGTTTGCATTGGCCCACATAAATCAGCATGAATTAGTTCTAGATAATGTGAAGCTCTTTTAGCTTTTCCAACAGGAAAGGACTTCCTAGTCTGCTTGTCATAAATGCATCCTTCACATAAATTAGTTGAGTCAATTCTTGGTAATCCGAAAACCATACCTTTATCCCTGAGTATTTTCAGACCGTTCATATGAAGATGTCCATATCTGAGATGCCATAATGTTGAATCATCTTTAATGCTAGCAGTAAGAGCAAAATCCTCCATGTTAGAAACATCAAGTGGAAACATCTTATTTGAAGTCATGGCAATTTCAACTTTATGGCCTGATTTCTTATCTGTGATGACACATGTGTTATCATCAAGTAGAACTGAGCGTCCTCTGGTCATTAATTGTCCAACACTCAATAAATTGTACCCTAAATCAGGTACAAATTGAACATTATCTAATTGTTTTATCTTACCGTGACTGGTTTCGACTTTCACTGTACCTTTTCCTTCAACTTGCATCTCTTTTGTATTTCCAAGTTGCACCTTAATCTTTTGCGTCTCATCAAGCTCTTTGAATAAGGATTTGGTGCCTGTCATATGGTTCGAGCATCCGCTATCAACAAACCATAAGTCACCTTTTCTTGGATTAGTATCCATGCACGCCATAAGCAGCTTTTCTTCTTCTTCTTCATTCTCTGCTGCAAAATTCATTCGTTGATTTTTATACCAACAATCAGATTTTGTGTGCCCATACCTTCTGCAATAGTAACATTGTATGATATTTCTTTGTTCATTGAATTGTCTCTGTCCATCACTTCTCCACCTGTTATCACGACCACCATGGAAGTTGCGAAATCCTCCTCTTCCACGACTTCTACCTGCTAATGAATATTTTCTCTTTCGTTATTGGTTGTCTCCTTCACTTGTAGTGCCTTTTCTTCGTTCCTTTCTGATGCTCTATTGATTCTTGCCTCATGAGCCTGAAGCGAGCCCATCAGTTCATCAATGGAGAGTATGGATAAACCCATCAATGCATGGTGTTCTTCAACTCATCCTTACTTTGGATGGTGAAGATGTTATTGACTCTGAACCAATATTGGGTTATTTACACAGAGGGATGAAAAAAATTGCAGAAAATCGAACAATTATACAATATCTACCTTATGTGACTACTGTATTGGGAATCACAATCGGCGTACTAGTAATTGTATGGTTAGAAAGAGAAATATCTGCCGAGATACAACAACGTATTGGACCTGAATATGCTGGTCCTTTGGGAGTTATTCAAGCTTTAGCGATGGCACAAAACTACTTTTTAAACAAAATGTGCTTCCAATGTGGCTAGTTTCATCCGATTTGTTTCCCAAATTTGTGGTTAGTTTCTATTTATGCTTATTTGTAAAGCTATAAAAGTCAAGTTGAGTATTCAATAATATTATCACTCCAAACTTCAATGGTTTATTTTGCAAGAGTGATGATAATCTCCAACAAGATGAGGAGAAGATATGCTTGACAAGAAAATTGTAAAAAAAAAAATTATGTGTCCCTGAAAAATTTACTTATGTTGTAGTATCTATTGAGGAATCCAAAAATACTGATAACATGTCCATTGATGAATTACAAAGTTCATTACTGGTGCATGAACAAAAATTTCGAAGATCTAGCATTAATGGAGAGGAGCAAGTTCTAAAAGTCGAAGGACGAACAAAAATAAGTAATAGAGGAAGAGGAACTTACAGGGGCAGAGGACATGGAAGAGGAAGATCAACTTTCAACAAAGCAACTGTTGAATGTTATAGGTATCGTGACTTAGGCCATTTTCAATATGAATGTCCAAAGATGAATAAGGAATTGAATTATGCAGAGCTGGAAGAAGAGGATGAAATGCTGTTAATGGCTCATATGGAAAGACATGAAGCAAAAAGGAGTGATGTTTGGTTCTTGGATTCTGGTTGCTCAAACCATGTGTGTGCGAGTGAAGGTATGTTTTCACGTTTAGACAGATATTTTCCCACATTGTCAAACTTGGAAATAATACAAGTATGAAAATTATGGGAAAGGGTGTAGTGAAATTAACTTTGCATGGGGTTCGTTGCACTATTAAATAGTAATGTGTATTGGGTACCTGAACTAAAAAATAATCTCTTGAGCGTTAGACAACTACAAGAAAAATGAGTAGCAGTGCTGTTTAAAAATGGCGTATGTAGCGTTTATTATCCACAAAAAGGAAAAATAGCAGAGTCAATTATGAATGCAAATCTGCGGTTTATTTTGGTTTCTGAACCATCTACCACAACAAATGAAGAAAGAAGCCTCCAGGTTTCAAATACGGATCAGTCAACACTTTGGCACCATCGTTATGGTCATCTCGGCTACACAGGTTTGTGCACCTTGAAACACAAAAACATGGTGAAAGGCCTGCCGCAAATTGTAGCTCCAAACACCACCTGTGAGGCATGTATGAAAGGCAAGCAACATCGGACTCCATTTCCAAAAATGGGTAAAGGAGAGCAACGAAAAAATTGGACGGGGGAAAACATTAAAATTGATAAGAACACAGCCGAAGGAGAGAAATCATAGAGGAAACGACTGAACCGGTTGTTGAAACAATTGAACCAATTGCTGAAAATGAAGAAGGAGAAAACACGGAAGAAACGATTGAATTGGTTGCTGAAACAATTGAACCAGTTGCTGAAAACAATTTTCCAGTAACTAATTGCACCAGATTTGACAATAAGGGAGGAGAGAATATCTGTATGGTTAGCAAATTATAATTACGGTGAAGACTTATCTAAAGAGGATGAAAAAAACATGGCATTCTTGATGATTTCAGATCCTGTGAATTTTGAGGAAGCTGTCAAAAGCCCGAAATGGAAATTGGCTATGGATGAAAAATCAAATCCATTGAAAAAAATCAAACATGAAATTTGATGGTTCTACTGACTGGAGCAAAGATAGGAGTGAAATGGATTTATAAAACCAAGCTAAACGAGTCTGGAGAAGTTGATAAATACAAAGCAATATTGGTTGTAAAAGGCTACACACAAGAGTGTGGAGTTGATTATACGGAAATGTACGCACCTATGGCCTTAATGGATACTGTGAGAATGATCATTCCTCTTGCCACCCAAAAAGATTATAAGAAAAAGGGAAGTGAAGAGATGTGTACAAACTCCAAAAGGCTCTCTACAGATTAAAACAAGCACCTAGAACCTGGTTTAGTCGAATAGAATCCTACTTCATCAATGAAGGATTCAAAAGCAGTTCTAGTGAGCAAACACTCTTCATCAAAAGGAAGGGAGGTAAAATTCTTATTGTAAGCATTTATGCTGATGATCTTTTATTTACTGGCAACGGTGAAGAATTATTGGAAGAGTATAAACATTCCATGAAGAAAGAGTTTGATCTGATTGACTTAGGTCAGATGAGATTTTTTCTTGCAATGGAGGTTAATACAAAGATTAGATGATATTTTTTATATGTAGAAGAAAGTATACTCTGAAGCATAAAGAATTGCAATTCTGTTTGTAATCTCAGTGTCTGGGACAGAAAATTGGTAAAGATGAGAATGGTGCAAAATTGATCTCATATTTGTTGTAAGTTTGACTAGTCGTCTTATGGCATGTTCAACACAACAATATTTTGCAGCAGCTAAAAGGGTTTTAAGGTACTTGAAAGGTATGGTAGATTATGGTGTATTTTATAGAAAGAGAGGAGTTAGTGGGTTAAATGGGTTTACTGATAGTGACTATGTCGGAGACATGGAAGATAGCAAGAGTACTTCAGGCTATGTGTTTATGATGAGTGGAGGAGTAGTAGCTTGGTCTTCTCGTAAGCAGTATATAGTCACCTTATCAACCACAGGAGCTGAGTTTGTTGCTGCTTGTGCTTGTGCATGTCAAGCTATTTGGATGAGGAGGATACTCAAAGAGATTAGTCACTCTCAAATAGAAGGAACAAACCTAATGTGTGATAATACTTGATTTCATTTTCTTAGAGATCTTACAAAAGAAGAAACTGTTAATTTATTATTTTGTGGTACCCAAAATCAGCTTATTTGTTGACAAAGCCTCTAAAATTATAAGCATTTTGGAAGTTGCGTGAAGAACTTGGAGTGTAGAGTTTCTCTGACTTGAACTAATTCTTAACCAAGAAGAATAAGTTCAAGGCACGGATGGTGAGAAGAATTTGATTAGGTTAAAATAGTCAGAGTATTTTTAGGTATTTAATTTAAATATTTTTTAGATTTGTTTCTAGATTTATTTACTATATTTGTTTAATTTGTGGTTAATTTCTATTTATAGTTATTTGTAAACGTATAAAATAATATTATCACTCCAAACTTCAACCAGCCGATGACCTGCACCCAACTCACAACCTTATTTGTGGTTAATTTCTATTTATGGTTATTTAGTTAACATTTATAAACTTTAATTCGGTTTCTATATTGTTTTTTCTCAACCAGCCTATGACCTGCACCCAACTCACAACCTGCACACTGCCCATTTGCAACTTGAGTCGTCTCTTGGCGCACACTTCTCCACCAATGCGCCCTCCTAGCCGTGGCTTGCATTCCAACTCGACTTAAGAGGATCATTTGCCTCAAGTTTGAGTTTTCATACTTTCAGTTTGAACCATTCCAAATCCATTTTGACGTATTTGGAGGCGTTTAAGGTTAGTAAGCAGTTTAATCCATTTAAAATATTTTGAGCCAATCATTAAGTGAATTAATTCTCTTATTGTGTCCTAATAAGATGATGTGGGCAGTTTAATCCATTTAAAATATTTTGAGCGAATCATTAAGTGAATTAATTCTCTTATTGTGTCCTAATAAGATGATGTGGGACTCCGTAGGTGGAGTTGGATTAGGGGAGAAGGATCAGGCTAGCTAGTTGATACCATTAAGTGAATTAATTCTCTAATTATTGATACTATTAAGTGAATTAATTCTCTAATTATGTCATAATACAATGATATGGACTCCATAAATGGAGTTGGATTTTGAGAAGAAGGATTAGGTTAATACCAAGGGTATTTTGTGACTCCATCTTAGGTTGACTAAGTAGACTTACTGTTGAAACGTCTTCTAGCTTGGTTGGATGACTTGAGTGTTGTATGAATGACACATATTTTGTAGCCTATCTACATGTCATTTCCTTTGTGTTATGATATATTATGTTATGATATGTTATGTTATATTATGATTATGTTATATTAGGAATGTATGTGATGCCTGTACTTCCAGTATGTCAACTCTTGAAAGAAAATTAAATGCCTTGTATGTACATATGGAAACCACTCAAAGAAAATCAAATGTCACGCACCTAATTTTCTTGCCCTAAATTAGTGACATCACTATATGTATGCCTTAAATACATACGTGGAAACTCATAATAAACCCTTTAACATAAAATCATGGACTTACATATTTAATTAAAAGATAAGAAGTTTGAAATAACCGTCCTTTTAACATGAAATATAAAGAAACTTCCTATTAACTATTGAATGTAATTGCCCTATCTTAACTTCCATAACTTTTTAAGCATCTATCGTCATTCGTGCACGGAAACTTTACCTTTACCTGAAAAATATAAGGGTAGCACATGGCTTGAAAATTTTAAGAAATACTCTGTGTAAGTCACCCCACTGTTGGGGTTAGTATTGCAATCACACACATAACATGATCAGGTCCTATTCTTTAAAACCGTAACGTGATTTAAGGCTTTTTCTAGTTTCGGGTAGGGTTGGATGTGCAGTATTTTTCACACACGGCCCATGTACACGCACATGGACCCACCAAGCGAGCTCGTATATGTACTCCCTGGGCCTGACTTGTTCGGGCACAACGCGCTAACACATCACTAGACGCCACAGAAAAAGGAAATATCCACATGATATCATGGCGAATATAAATATCAAAAGTACGTGTTCGTACTATCATAACATAATAGGAAAATATCCTGATGCACATGACATACATACATACATGAGATCCTCATGATTTTCATTCCTAACATAGCATAATTGATATCACATGATTATATAGCATAACATCATATATCAATACAAAAAATACATAAGCATAGCATAAATTAGTATGGTGCATGCAGGGGCTAGAGACATACACCATCATACATCATTCAATTATTTAACTACAATAGTAAGTTCACTTATTTAGTTGGTCTAGGCCGTAGTTTCTAATTGTTTACTAGCTACATCGAAACTATGTTACAACGTTTAACTTCACCTATATCAATCCATATCACATTTGTAGAACATACAATGTCTTAATCTACCTAAACAAGATGATTATTTGAAATATAAGTCCTAAAGCTATCTAGAATTGAGTAAACGAGACTCAATTGCCCTCCATTATGCTTAAAGAAAAAATACTGAATTAGTCAATGTGTTCTAGAAATTTCGTCACGAATTCCTCGTGAAATAGGATAGAGATTAAAAAAAAAAGAAAAAAAGGAGAAATTGCAAGAGGGGAATATGAGGCAGATTGGAAAAGAAAACAAGTCAAAGTTAGTTTCGAATCCAAATCTAAGGGTTGAAAAACTTGACTTCGAACCTCCACCTCATCAGGCTGATCATTCATGTTGCAGGTTCGAAACAAATCACTCTAGATTCGAACACACAACAGCTCACTGACGTATCCCAACAGCCCTCTGACCACAAGCTGACGTAGACAACCCATCATCCAACCTAGCCCGCACGTGTCAACCCAGCTACTCGGTCCATGAACGTAAGCCCAACCTACACGCATCAACCCAGTAGCTTCTCTGCCCAGGAGATCCTCAGCCAGCTCATGACCCGCACCCAACTCACAACCTGCACACTGCTCGTTTGCAACTCGAGTCGCCTCTAAGCGCACGCTGCCCCACCAAGGTGCCCTCCTAGCTGCGGCTCGCCTCCTACAGGCGTCTCATGTCGGCTTGACAGCCACCCTTGACTCCAACTCGACTTAAAAGGATCATTTACCTCCGGTTTGAGTTTTCATACTTCCTCTGATCATTTTTTACCATTACAAAGTCATTGTAATTTTTACGTATTTGGAGCGTTTAAGGTTATTATAACTATTGTTTAGTCAATTTAAAATATTTTGAGTCAAAGTTTAGATTAGTTGATACTATTAAGTGAATTAAGTCTCTTATTGTATCCTAATACGATTGTTGGATTCCATTGGTGGAGATGGATTTCAAAGAGAAGGATCAAGCTAGCTAATTGATACCATTAAGTGAATCAATTCTCTTATTATGTCCGGATACGATGTTGTGGAACTTCATAAGTGGAGTTGGATTTCACGAAGGATCAAGCTAACACCAAGGGTGTTTAGTGACTCTATCTTAGGTTGACCAAGTAAGTAAACTTAGTGTTGAAACGTCTTCTAGCTTCATTGGATGGTTAGGGTTGTATGAATGACACATATCATGTAGCCTATCTACATGTCATTTCCTTTGTGTTATGATATATTATGTTGTATTATGACTGCATGTACTTCTCGTATATTAACCCACGTATGTTATGATACCATGTTCATGGCATGTCTATGAGGTATCCATTGTGTTGGGATTTATGCCCTAAAGTCTTGCAACTAATTATTTAATTTTTAACAATAATTTTTATTATTTTATTTACAATTTAATATTATCCGTGGTATGAAAATCCAAAGTTATTAATCTAATCTTGAGCGATATGTAGTTGACATACAAGTAGATCGTGTTCAAATAATAACCTAGACGGTATATTGATAAGGTTGGGTGCCTTATCCGAGTAACATTATTGATAAGGTTGAATTTTCTTTCAAAGGGCTCCCATAAGCCTTAGCCTTGTAATCGAGCCATAGCTACAAAGATGAAAGTCAATTAAAAGAACGAAGAGTAAGCCATAGCTACAAAGATTTTTTGGAATGTGGAAGAACTTCTACATTGAAATACTCCAAGGAGTCTTGCAAGCTAAGGTTTCTACCTCCTTGCAAGCTAATCTACAAAGTTTGAATTATTATTCTCATATTTATTGGTTTTGTTTTTTCTTAATAAAATCAAAACAGTTCTTCCACTATATGAATGAAGAGTTCATTCACTTATGATAAACCATGTATAATAATGATGAAAGATATATTATATATGTGTGTACATGTCTCATAGTAAAGTTACGTCATGAAACGAATGGAAGTATTATGTGCATCATAACCACATACTTGTTGGGAATGAAGGCTTTATTCGTGCATGGGTATCATTGAAATCAACTTTAATTTTATTCTATTAAATAAAACAAAAAGGTTAAGCAAACTTACTTGAAGTAAAAGAAAACACCTTCATTATTAAGGGATTTGAGAATGAGAGTTGGGAAGAGAAATCTCATGAGAGGAAGTATGTTTAAATAAAAAATCCTATTTATAGAAATTATAGGAGAATATTTGTAAGGATTAAAAAAAAAAATGCAGACGCCAAAAAAGACGGGACAATTCCAGCAAGGAGCCAGAATTCTCGCATCTTTAACCCACCCACGAGGCCACGCTTCCTCAACGCTCCTCAACACTTCCAAGGACCCCATACGCCTGTCATCTCGAGAGAAAACAGATCACAGAGGAGAAACCTTCCCTCAGACTCAATCTCGGGCAAGATCCAATTTTTGGAAAGCTTAAAAATATCGATGGATCTATGTGTATAGGTAATTACAAGGATTTGTAATGTTGGGGGTGAAGGAAACAACAAATTGAAGGTCACAAGAGAAGGAGGACGACGAAAAGAATCATCGAAAAATGATTCGAGAAAAGAGAGAAAGTTGAAGAAAATTGAAGGCGAGCCAAGTGAGAAGACAACCAATTTCGGTCGACTGGGGTTAGATTCGAGTTACCTAGTACGAGAGCCAACCCACGAGCAACATTTAGTTCGGCCATAATACGCAAGTAGGACAAACCCAACTCTAGGCCCACGACCAGTGTGAAGCCCAATAGCCGTGAATCATGCCCCGAAGCCCACCTACAGCATCGATCGCTCGGCCCACTGCAACTATTCAACCCAATTGAGCCCAGTATCGTCAGCCACAACCCGCCCACTGTAGGAACAGCCTGAGACCAATCTAAACTCTGTGCCTTGACCCAGTTTACTATTCATGCACGCGTCTTGATAAGGATCATGGTGTTCAAAATGTTCCAACTGGACCTATTACACGATGTAAGACCAAAAAAATTCAACAAGCATTCATTCTTCATCTACAAAATCGGATAGGTGCGATCCAACCATTATTTCATGTGTTACAAGTTGATTCGAGGTAGGACCATTTGGAGCTCTAGAAGGGAATATTTACCCCCATTGGAGTAGAAGTTGTCAGAAATCTTTATTTATTATTTTTAATTTCATAATTTGTTATAGTCGGCAAAAGGGTGGGCAGTTAGTTGTCAAAATTATTTTCTTTTTTTCGGTTGGAGATTGGAGGGAGTGAGAGTAAATTATGGACACAACTTTTTTTAGTGAGCATCCGAATAGTTAAAAGTTTTGTTTGGGAGAGAGACTATAGATACCCACAAATGTAAAGACAATTTTGATGAATGAAATTTAGTTCTAGTTTCTAGAGAGACTATAAATACCCATAAAATACTGTAAAGACAGATTTTTGAGGAATGAAATTTAGTTTTCATTAAGATTAAGACTTCCACTTTAGAAATTTGAAATTCAAAGGTGAGTGGAGGAGCTCATGGAGAAGGGCTATATACGAGAAAGTTTGAGTTCATGTTCTATATCAGTCTTATTGGTGCCAAAGAAAGATGGAATTTGGCGCATGTGCGTGGATTGTAGAGTCATCAACAAAATCATTGTAAAGTATCGACATCCTGTTCTTAGGCTAGACGATATGATTGATGAATTGCGTGGTTCATGTTTATTTACCAAGATTGATTTGAAATCTAGATATTATCAAATTAGAATGCATGTAGAAGAGAATGAAAAACAACTTTCAAAACTAAGTTTGGATTGTATGAATGGTTTGTTATGCCTCTTCGACTAACTAATGCTCCTACAACGTTTATGCTCTTAATAAATCATGTTTTGAGCGAATATTTGGGAAAACATGATGTTGTGTATTTTGATAATATTTTAATTCATTCGAAGACTTTGCATGAGAATGCGGAGCATGTTAAGTCAGTTTTGATTACACTTAGAAAATAAATTTTATGCCAATTTTAACAAAGGTAGTTTTTGCATGGAAAAAGTTAAATTTCTTGGCTTCATAATTGGTATAAATGGAGTAGAAATAGATGAAAAGAAGGTTAAAAGTCATTGGATTTGGCAACACCAAAAAAGAAGTTCGTACCTAGCTTCTATAGGAGATTTATAAAAGATTTTAGCATCATAGCTGCACCCTTGAATGATTTAGCGAAATAGAATGTTGTTTTTAAATTGGGGATATGCAAGAGAATGCATTCGATGAGCTTAAGACGAAATTAACTAGTGCACCATTACTTGTCTTGTCTAACTTTGATAAAACTTTTGAAATTGAGTGTGATGCAAGTGGTCTGGGCATAGATGTTGATGCAAGATGGAAAACCTTTAATATATTTAAGTGAAAAACTAAATGGGACAACATTGAACTATTCTACCTATGATAAAGAATTGTTTGCTTTAGTCCACACATCGCAAGTGTGACAATACTACTTATGGCTTCTCTTATAGATGCTTAAGGTAAAGATAATATGGTAGTTGATATATTCTCTAGAAGTATAATCTCCTTTACTTCTCTTAGTCCAAAAATTATTGTCTTTGAGTATATTAAAGAATTATATAGGGATGATGCATCTTATCTTGTGAAAAGAGCTGGGGATGATTATTATGTGTTTCATGAATTTTTATTTAAGAAAAGTAAGATTTGTATTACTAAATGCTCTATAAGAGATTTGCAAGTAAAAAGAAGCACATGGTGACAGCTTACTGGGACATTTTGAGATTAATAAAACTTATAAGATGTTGCATGAACACTTCTTTTGACCGAAGATGAAGCACATTGTTCATAAGTTTTGAAGCTAATATTTTAAATGTAACGACCCGAAATTTTCTACTTAATTTAAGTCGCTACTGTATACGTACCATAAACCTTGAATGCGGAAGACTTCATTTAAATTCCATAAAACATAACCTTTAACTTAAAAAAACAGCCATGGACTTGCGTGTTTCGAAAACATCTTTAAAACGACACAACAAATGACCCGAAATAAAATAAATAAGCGTTTAAGTTTAAAACATCCTATTCTAGCCTAAGTCTAAGAAAATAAATACCACTATCCTATGCATGTGTCATGATCTCGAGTTGCGATGCCGTTGTCAGCCGTACAGGAATGCCTTGCCTTAACCTGAAAAATGTAGTAGCACATGGCTTGAGTATTTAAAGAAATACTCAATAAGTGACCCCACTATTGGGGTTAAATGCAACAATCACATGCAATGAAATGATGGGACCTATCTTTCGTTTCGTTTCGTTTTCCCTACGGTGCTGTCCTAACGGGTAATTGTGGACGTTTACCATATACTCTGCATACAGCCCATATGTGCGAGTATGGGCTCACTAGCTAGTTCGCACACCGCTGGGCCACTGTCCTTATCCGATGGGCATACTCTGGGAGCCCCTTATGCCGGGACCCGTTAAAACTAGAACCGTCATGGTTGCGCTATGCAATGCATAACGATCATTGTCCTGCCATTGTATGTACGCGTCCGTACCCTCGTGATGGGATGGGGGTATCCCCCCAGATGCATGAACACACATAATGCATGAGGTCCCCCTATTTCTACATTTATCTTTAATGACCATAACCCCCCTGTCACGTTCCGGGCTTCATGTCATTCTCATTTTCATTTCACATTTCATACACATTTCTATCGGGGTTATGGTTCTAGACAGTTTACCGTGTTCTATGTCATACAATTCATGCTGTTCACATTCACATATTCCATACAAACATGCCATAATCATTCAAGGACCTCATATCGTTACATGCATTACACATCACATCAGACTAAAAGCATACATAGCATACATTCACGTTCACATAACTACGTACTTAAGTGCAATAATCTAGCATACAATGTATCATATCATAAACAAGTCATAACGTAAACACTTCATAGTCATATCGTTCTCTAACTTATCATAGCCTTAACGTTCTTATACCTATCACAGACATATCATTACACAACGTACCTTAGTCATATTGTCACAAGAACGTACCCTAACGCTATCGTCCTATCAATCTATCACAAACCTATCACTTTCTACCCATAACCTAGCTGTATTCTTTCATCAATCTCTCCTATCCGTAGCACTCTGGTATATAACCTAACCTTAACATTTCATGAACGTATCTTACACCTATCGTTACATTTCATTTTGTGCATCCTTCTCGTATCCTATCTCAAACATATCCTTGAGCACATCGTACCATAATTGTTATCCTACAATCCACATATGATAACATAACATAACATATAGGAAGCATTTCGATCCACAAACAATTCACACATATCAATATATATGACACGTGTAGAACCACAGGGCACGTGTCAACATCAAAATATAACCATGCCGATAGTAAGGTCACTTACTTGGCTAGCTTAAGTCGTTGTCACGAATATATTTTTAATGAAAGTTCTATTCCATCCTTTGAAATCCGGGTCAACCTATATGAGCCTATGACATTAGTTTCAGGTTTGAACTCTACAACATTATTTCTCTAATTTACATTGGCCATCGTAAAATTCTGATTTTACTGTTCGACAAAATTTAATGGAGTTCATTGCCCTCTGATATTTCCCGTTTTATTGTTAAATTCTGTTCAACAAATCTTTCCTCAATCCCCTCCCTCATTATTTTCATTTTGTAAATAAATTTTCAAGTGTGTAAACAGATATTGCTGGCCAATTTTAAGTCGATTGTTTGGCTATTATCTTTAAGTTTATAGACCTGCCAACTAAAATTTTATTGAATCTAACCTTGTAACCTTGTTTCGTATAACTTAAAATGCTAACAAAAATCTAATCAATTGGACATGGAATCTGATTATTACAGACCTGTTAAAATATGAAGGAAGATTTGATCCTAAATTTAACATGAATGAAGATTTGATCTAAATTAATTTCTTATAACCATAAATAAATCTGAGATACGATTTTACCGTAATAATCGACAAAAGTCTCTCCAATCTGTTTACGTTGAAAGCCATTTTACTTCTTCTCAAATCTGACCCTTGTTGTTTTTTTTTGTTTCTTCCTTCTTTTTTGCATTGGACTAAGGATGGATGGAGGAGAGATAATTGTAGGAAGGGACAAGAGATTAGTCGTGAGAGGTGGGGAAAGATTTTTTTTTTTTTTTTTTTTTAAATTATTAATTAATTTATTATTATCATTATTTTATTTATTATTTTTTATTTGTTTATTTATTTTTTGGGCTATTACATTAAATGCAAAGAAGGTAAATCTAAATCACAACTAGGATTGTATACTCCTCTAAATGTATCTAACGAACTTTAGACTAATATATCTATAGATTTTGTTCTCCGTTTGGTACACACTAAAAAGGGTAAAGATAGTATTTTTGTTGTGTCAGACAGATTTAGTAAAATTGTTCATTTTATTGTATGCAACAAGACGGATGATGTAAAGCATGTTACTGATTTATTCTTTTAAGGAAGTAGTAAGATTACGTGGAATCTATAGAATAATTGTTAGTGACAAGGAGGTTACCTTTTTAAGTCACTTTTAGAAAGTATTGTGGGGTAAATTGGGTACAAAGTTGTTTTCAAGTACATATTATCATCAGACTGATAGGCAAACGTGGTTAATAGAATATTAGAAACATTGTTTAGGGCTATTATTTCTAAGAATATTAAGTCTGGGAATGAATGTTTGCCATTTGAAAGAGTTTACATATAATAAACAATTCACATTATCCCTCGTTGTTTTCCTTTTGAAGTTGTTTATGGATTTAATTTCCTTACGCCTCTTGATTTGCTTCTTAATCATTCTAATATTTTTGCGAGTAAAGCAGCCACAGGTAAGATAGATTTGATCAAAATATTACACAAAGAGGCGGAGAGAAATGTGAAACAAAATTTTAAAGTTGCTTTAAGAATTAACAAAGGACGAAAGGAAATCATTTTTCAACCCAGTGACTGGGTTTGGATACATTTTCGCAAGGAGCGATTCCCATCCCAAAGGAAAATAAAGTTGCATCCAAGAGGGGATGACATTTATTAAGTTCTTGAAATAATTAATAACAATGCCTATAAAATTGATCTTTCTGGAGAATTTTCAGTACATTCTACTTTCAATGTTGCTAACTAGAGTTCTTTTGATGTAGGTGATGATTTAACTGATTAGATGATGAATCCTTTTGAAGAGGGGGAATATGATAAGGATCACAGTGTTTCAAACGTTCCAATTGGACCTTGTTAAGGATAGTTGACCGTTCATTATAGATATTTGCCTTACATTACGGCTTACCATATTTGCCATTCTATTAAAGGCAAATATATTGTATTCATTTATTATTCTTTCCTTTTATTTCTATTTCCATATTATTTGTAATTTACCATATTTCTGTATTTTGTAAATGATTATAAATAAGAGAACTCTCACCACCATTTAGGTGTGGTGGACTCAGCAAACATTTACATGGTATTAGAGCCATTTCGGTTTAACAACCCTAATTCTTTCTTCTCTATGGCTTCCGAATCTTCTTATCATCTTCTTCCTTCAATACTCTAATCCATATGATCACCATCAAACTTTCTTCCTCTAGTTATCTTCTTTGGAAAAGCCAACTTCTCCCTCTCCTCAAGAGTCAAGAGATGCTGGACTATGTTGATGGAACTATGGTTCCACCACCTCACTTTGGACCAGAAACCTCCTCAACACTCAACCCAAATATTTGGCATGGAGAGCAGCCAATCAACGACTTCTCTGTCTCCTGCTCTCCTCTCTCACTGAGGAAGCCATGGCTGTTGTCGTTGGTCTCTCTACTACACGTGATGTTTGGCTTGCGTTGGAAACTACGTTCAGCCATCAGTCGAAAGCTCGTGAGCTGAGACTCAAGAATGACTTGCAGTTGATGAAACGTGGCACCAAACCTGTTGCTGAGTATGCCCGTGCCTTCAAAAAAATTTGTGACCAACTTCATGACATTGGCAGACCCGTCGAGGACATTAATAAAGTGCACTAGTTCCTTCGTGGACTCGGCACCAAATTTTTAGCTTTTTCTACTGCTCAGATGGCTCTCACCCTTATCCTCTGTTTCGCAGATATAGTCTCTAAAGCTGAAAGTTTTGAGTTGTTCCAGCGCTCCCTTGAGTCCTCTAACTCCACTCCTATAGCATTCACAGCCACTAATCGTGGTCGCACCCATGGAAGCCACCCTGCTTCCTTTAGCAACCAGCAAGGTAGTTCTTATTTTCACAAAAACAACTCTTCTAATCGAGGACGAACCCACTCAAGTCAGGGTCGTCGACCACCTCACTGCCAAATATGCCATAATGAGGGCCATTATGTTGACCGCTGCAACCAACGGTATGTTCGACCTGATTCTTCTCCTATTCATCTTGCTGAAGCCTTTAACATGTCATGGTCTATTGTTGGACCCGATGCTGTTGATTGGTTTCTGGACACTGGGGCTTCGACCCATATGACTGCCGACCCATCTATTTTGGATTAGTCTAAAAATTACATGGGTAAGGACTCTGTGATCGTAGGAAACGGTACATCCCTACCCATTACCCACATCGGTACTCTTTCTCCTGTTCCAAATATTCACTTATGAGATGTCTTGGTCGTCCCTCACCTCACTAAAAATATTCTTTCCATAAGTAAATTAATGTCTAATTTTCCTCTCTCCATTACATTTACTAATAATCTTGTTACTATCCAAAATCGTCAAACAGGAAGGGTGGTGGCAACCGATGGAGGGCTATATGTGCTGGAGCGCGGCAACTCTGCTTTTATTTCAGTCCTTAGAAACAAATCTTTATGTGCTTCATATGATTTATGGCATGCTCGTCTGGGTCATGTGAATCATTCTGTTATTTCTTTTTTAAATAGAAAAGGTCATCTTTCTCTTACGTCTTTATTGCCTTCTTCATCATTATGTAATACTTGTCAGCTTGTGAAAAGTCATCGATTGCCTTATTCCCACAATGAACGTAGGTCGTCTCATGTGTTAGATCTTATTCATTGTGATCTTTGGGGTCCTTCTCCCATCAAATCAAATTTGAGTTTTCTTTATTATGTCATTTTTATTGATGATTATTCTCGATTCACTTGGCTTTACCCTTTAAAATTTAAATATGATTATTTTGATATTTTTCTTCAATTTAAAAAATTTGTGGAAAATCAATATTCTTCTCGTATCAAGGTATTTCAAAGCGATGGTGGTACCTCCTTGATTTCGTCTGGGATAATTTCCTCAGTAGTCACTTCTTCTATCAGTGGTATAGCCATAAATGTAGGTTTCTCTCGTGCGAGTTCTCTTTTCAATTGTATGGCCGAGATCATTCTAAGATTACCTAGCTGCTTGATGCTTGTAGGTATTACTGTGGGATTACGGTCGGTGATCACCAAGCATTTCGCTAGTGGCATTGGGATAACTTTATGTTCTAGGAGGAACTCCATTCCAAGTACCACGTCAAAGTCATCCATGCGAACTATGACAAGGTCCAGCTCTCCTATCCAAGCCCCTAATTTGAAGGGGACTCTTTTGGAAACTCCCACAATAGGCAAGGCCTCGGAGTTGACAACTTTCATTTTTCCAGGGTCTTTTCCTATGGTGAGTCCCAATCTTCTGGCTTCTTAATCGGCGATGAAGTTGTGAGTCGCTCCTAAGTCTATCAAAGTACTCTTGCTCGGTCGAGAGTTTATTGTCGCATCCACAAACATGAGCCCTTTCTCTATTATCTACTTCGGGTTGACATTCCATTGGAGGGCTGACAAGAATTTGAGCGTGCCCATTCGGGGGTTGTCTTGATCTTCCTTCTTGTCTAGCATAGTCCCGACTTTTGTGTCGTTGCACTCTTGAATGGACACTTGGAGTGCAGTGAGAGAGGCCCGATGAGGACACTAGGACACTTTGTGGGGGCCTTTACGCAATATGCATTGTAAAGGTGTTGTCGGGTGGTTCCTTTGAGGTTAAGGTCCTCGAGATGTCGACATCAAAGATGAAATTCTCCAACTCTTTGGCATCCCGGTTCCCTTTGAAAGGTCTAGGGTCGGGAAACTTCAGTTTGTTGGATCTTGTATTAGTTTGCCTAGCCGAGACGTTCTCCACGGCTTTCATAGTCACCTCGATTCGGGTGCTCATGGTGGACATCTTTTCTTGGATGTCATCGATCGTTGTTCTGAATTCGTCAGCTAACCCATTGAACAAACTCATCATTGTATTTTGTAGCACGTCGAACTCTTCGCCACGTCCCTCCTTGTGCGCGACAGAGCTATTGGGGCTACCAGATGGTCTTAGGCTGCTCGTAGGAGCAACTTTTTTTCGAGTGAGGTCACTCGAAACATCCGTTCTTCAATTTTTTAAAGAGACATTATATAAGCAAGAAAGAGAGAAATAACAACGGCTTACAGTATATAACCTTGGGTTGGGAGAAGTTGACAACTAGTCGTATTCTCTTATAGTACATTCTGAGGCATTTCATGTCTGACGGGCCTAGACATGATATTGCCGAAGAAATCATATCGATTCGATCAACGGATCGAAAGATATTAAAATCGGAAAAGGGGACTTTGTTACGGATTTCAAAGGACAGAGAAGAAAAAAAAAAAAGAGGTCGGCCGGCGAGCGGCGAAGGGCGGCGTGACAGGCGCTGGATGTCACATTCGCACTTTTAATGGCAGCGGACTTGCGATTGTGTGGCACTCACTTTCTAACGACAAGTGAGCTAAGCCAATTCGTTCTTGCGCCGCCTACGGCCAAGCGATGTATGCTCGATCCTCTGGCCTCGGTTTTAAGAGAAGGTTTTAGAAAATGAGGGCAGAGAGAGATTTTCGAAAGAGAGATTTTTGAAAGAGACGTTCTATAAGCAAGCAAGAGAGAAATAACAACGACTTACACTATATAACCTTGGGTAGGGAGAAGTTGACAACTAGTCGTATCCCCTTATAGTACATTCTAAGGTATTTCATGTCTGACAGGCCTAGACATGATATTTTTGAAACGTCATACTTCCTAGAAACACAAAAGTAAAATACTAGAATATGTAAGGACATAAAGGGTTAGGCTTGTCATGGGCATGCAGCCATGGGCAACACGCCTTGTTCGAGCATGACCGTGACATCCTCCCCCACCTAATTAGTTGACGTCTCTATTAGCCGACTACTTTCGAACCTGGCGATGTGGGTGGCGCTGGAGTCCAAATCTTCGGCGCGTTTCCAGCTGGTTTCCTCCGTAGGGAGATTCTTTCATTTGACAAGAAATTCACGAATCGTCCGTACGGGTCTTCCTATCTTCCTAACCCTGTTGGCTAGGATCTCCTCTATTTCTTTGTTGTCTCTTTGTTTCAAATCGATGTTCGGTCTAGTGATTACATTTTGCTGGTCGTCGTTCGGGTCAGGGTGATAAGGCCTCAAGTTGCTCACATGAATTACTGGCTGGATTTTCATCCATGTGGGTAGCGCAACTTTGTAGGAGGTAGCCCCGATCTTTTTAAGGACTTCAACCGGGCCTTCATATTTGCGAACTAGTCATGGTTTACTATTAGGAGCGATATGTCGCTCTAGCCATACGTAATTTTCCCCTAGGAACTTAGCGGTTTACCACGACAAAAAGGTACCCCAAGAGTGTTCATAGAGATTTAGCGCGAGAACGGTATCTATAGCTTCGCGAGAGGACTAAAGATCCCTGATTAGTCCTTACTGCTCTTAGCCAATTTCGCATGGGAAATGTGTCCGCACGTCGTACAGCCCATTAGCTGCATGGGAACGGGTTGAGTCGCTCCCCCCCATAGGGGGACTATATGGGAAGGGTATTCAGCACACCCCTAGGCTAGATACCATGTAGTCCCATGTAGCCATGTAGAGGTAGCACCTCATAGAGAGAGATACCAACCATATTAGCTTGGCGTAAGGAACCTCTAGGCGTTTAATGAAAGGACGATGAACCGATGAAACCCAAGGGTCAAGCTCCAAGGGACTAAGATTAGAACCAGATGTCCTAGAACCAAATCAGGAAACCGTGAGATCCTGTTAAATTAAGATGTGAAGAGAGCCTACAAGTAGGTGGCTTACTGAGTATAATTTTTATACTCATCCTTGCTATGTTTTCCTTTTTTCAGGAGCGCGAGGCGTCGGTCAAAGGTGGGCGTGATGGAGACGAGGATTGTCACAAAGGAATGGGTTGTCCCGGGGCATCAGTCTAGTCTTTATATTGTATTTGCATTCTTTCAAAATTTATTTCCAAACTGTCATGTGTTTGTTGTTTGTCGTCCAAAAACTTTATTGGAATTTAAGGATTTTCTTTATTTCATATTTAAATCACTTTGTGCATTTGTGTCTTGTCGTTAGTCACTGTCCGTAGTAAAATACTGGATCGTGACAAATTTGGTATTAGAGTAGTCAGGTTATAGGTCCTGTAGACATTTAGGATAGAGAGTCGTGTCCTCTGTGACTTCGCTCGTCAAACACATGCCGCTCACGACCAGACGTTCTCACGTGACAGAAACATAAAGACAAAGGTTAAGTTAGTATTTTTAGAGTATACCATGACCGACTATGACATTATAATTGCACATTTCTTAGGAGATGTGCTAAGAATGAATTGTAACCATAGTTCCTTTTTCTATTGTGGTAGATAATGGCACCAAAGAGACGCGAGCCATACGTAGGGCCCGGACCCAGAAGGAGAAGAAGAGAGGAAGTTCAGGACACCTCGATTCCAACACCTGAAGAGGAACAACCTAAATTTTAGGAGGAGGCTGGGGATACGCCCCAAACTAGCGAGGGGACAGTACCACAACCATCAAGAACAAAAAGACGCCGAAGGAAGCCAAGGCCCAAAGGCTTCTTGATACACCCCCTACTACTCCCTTCTCTGAGGAGGTCCCATCGGGCCCAACCCCGTGTACAGCAGTCTCGTTAAACCAGCCATTAGCCATGCCCACAGCAGAGGTGTTTCAGACGTTCATGATGACCTCAATAGAAAATCAGGCTCTGACGAACCAGATGATACAAACCATGATTGCTAATCAGTCAATAGGGCAAGGGGGGAAGGATTCAGGGATTATGACTGTGGAGTCCCACTACTTGAGAGATTTTCAGAGGCATAAACCGCCTTCCTTTGAGGGAGGCAAGGTGGATCCCATTGCCGCTGAGAATTAGCTAGAGGCCATAGAAACGACCTTTCATTTTATGAATTGCCCGCCAAAGTATGAAGTCCACTATGGGACATATATGCTGAAAGGAGAGGCGCATTTCTGGTGGAAGGGTGCTCTGAAGACCATTATACCACAAGGAGAGTTTATTACATGGTGTCAGTTTAAAGATGCGTACCTCCATAAATATTACCGAATCACTGCCAGAGTGAAAATGTAGACAGCATTCCTCGCGCTGAAATAGTGAGACAGATCAGTGGAGGAATATGACTTGGAGTTGAATAGGCTGACGAGGTTTTCTCCAACCTATGTTAGTTTTGAGGAGTTGAAGGGCGAACGAGTTATCGGTGGCCTGAGGGAGGAACTAAGGGGGAATGTGGCATCCCAATCATCCTTCATTTATGCGAAAGCCCTTCAAGTGGCGACCCTGCTCGACGCGTCCTGCACCGACAAGCTGCAGTTGGGAATAGCACAATCATCCCACACTGCAGCCCAGGGAAAGGTGACAGGCTCTAGCCACCCCATAACTAGTAGACCACCCCATGGCCGCACTGATAAATGAAGAAGGCCCCAGTACAGAACATGACCCTTTGTCCTAACTAGCGACGTCCTCACATGAGAGAATGCAGAGCAGGAACAGGCACTTTTTACAGATGTGGCCAGGTAGGGCACTTTATAGTGGATTGCCCTCAGAGGAACGATCAGCGTGTCAACTGGCCTGCAGTACAGCATCAGAGGGTCCAAGCTGCTCAACATCAGCAGGGGCGAGCTGTAGCCCATGCAACAATAGCCAGACAAGCTGACCAGCCTGACGCAGTTGTCACAGGTACGCTACTCGTATTTGGCCATCTTGCTTTAGTATTGTTTGATTCGAGTTCGACGCATTCATTCGTATCTGAGGAATTTGTAGAGCTAGCACACCTAGAGAAAGAACTTTTAGAGATTACTCCACCCCTGCTCACGAGCTGTTGCTAGCTACCCATAGGGTTAAGAGAGGTTGTGTAACAATATCAGGGCGTGTCATCGAAGCTACACTGATAGTGTTAAGCATGCAAGACTTCGATGTCATCTTGGGTATGGATTGGCCTGGCGAGAATCGCGTTTTGATAGATTGCAATATTAACTACAAAAAGACTTGATATTACTCTACTTTTAGAGAGTTATCACCTTTGCTTGGACTCCAGCTTGGGAGCAGAGTTTCCAGGAACTCAAGAAGAGATTGGTAACTGCACCAGTCCTTATAGTTCCAGAAGGGTCAGGTAATCTCGTGTTGTACAGTGATGCATCAGGAAAAGGTTTGGGGTGTGTGCTCATGTAGAATGGTAAGGTGATAGCGTATGCTTCTCGACAACTGAAGGAATATGAACGAAACCACCCAACGCATGGCCTCGAGTTAGCGGCGATAGTGTTTGCTCTAAAATCGTGCGGCATTACCTGTATGGGGAAAAAGTACAAGTCTTTACTGATCATAAGAGCCTCAAGTACGTGTTCACGCAAAAGGAGCTCAATATGAGACAAAGGCATTGGTTGGAACTGGTAAAGGATTATGACATAGAGATCCTGTACCATCCAAGTAAAGCCAACGTTGTAGCGGATGCATTGAGCAGGAAGGCTGTGCATACTTCTGTGATGATCACCACACAGGAAAGAGTACAAGATGAGATGAAGTGGGCTGGAATAGATGTGGTGATTAAAGGTGGTATTGTACAGATGACAGAGCTAACCATACAGCCCACCCTACGAAAGAAAATTATCAACGCTCAGAGGTCTGATGAACACCTCAGTAAAGTGTGGAGTTAGACTGAGACAAAGAGGCCAGCAGGGTATTCTATCTTCTCAGACGGGGGTCTGCTATGGCAAAACCGCCTGTGCGTTCCCCAAGATGAGGGAATCTTAAAAGATATTATGACCGAAGCCCATGATACATCTTATATGTTCCACCCTAGAAGTACGAAGATGTTCAGGATTTGAAAAGATATTATTGGTGGTCCGGAATGAAGTGGGACATAGCGGATTTCGTAAGTCGTTGCTTGACCTGCCAGCAGGTGAAGGCCCCGACGCAGCGCCCAGTAGGATTGCTATAGCCCCTGAATGTTCCTCAGTGGAAATGGGAAGCAGTTTGTATGGATTTCGTCTCGGGTTTGCCAAAGACAAAGCAAGGTTTCAACGTCATCTGGGTTGTTGTGGACAGACTGACCAAGACGGCCCACTTCATTCCAGGAAAGTCCACATAACGAGTGAAAAAATGGGCTCAATTATATATCAAGGAGATAGTATGCCTGCACTTACCGGTGTCCATAGTATAAGACCGGGACACCAAGTTTCCCTCTCAATTTTGGAAAAGTCTCTAGAAAGCACTAGGAACTCAGTTGAGGTTCAGTACAGCGTTCCATCCTCAAACGAACGGACAGACTGAAAGGCTGAACTAGATTTTAGAGGATATGTTGCGAGTCTGTTCCATTCTTTGGGTGCTGGGACGAACATCTGCCTTTAATGGAGTTTGCCTACAATAATAGTTATCAAGCGACCATTCAGATGGCCCCATTTGAGGCACTGTATGGGCGTAGGTGTCGAACACCAGTCTTTTGGGAAGAGGTAGGCACGCAGCAACTACTGCGACCTGAGTTGGTCCAGGTCACCAACGAAGTGGTACAGAAAATCAAGCAAAGGATACTCACCGCACAGAGCCGACAGAAAAGCTATGCAGATGTGCGTAGAAGGGACCTCGAATTTGAGGTGGGTGACCATGTGTTTCTAAAGATAGCCCCTATGAGGGAGGGGGGGTGTTGAGGTTCGGAAAGAAGGGGAAATTGAGCCCAAGGTTCATAGGCCCCTTCAAGATTCTAGAAAGAGTTGGGGTTGTGGCTTACAAAATTGCCCTGCCACCGAACCTTGCCACCATGCACAATGTGTTCCACGTATCCATGCTGCGAAAGTACACTCCAAACCCTACTCATGTAATCGAGCATGAGATCCTTCGCCTTCGGGAAGATCTGTCTTACGAGGAGAAGCCTAGCAGAATTTTGGCTTGCGACACTAGGCCATTGCGCAACAAAGAAAAAATAATACAATAAAAAAGCAAAAAGATGTATGTCAACATGATACTTGATGTGGAGTCTTCACATTCTTCGTGCTACTGGTACCTTCAAATACTGAGGAATAATAACACAACAAGACAACCAATGAAAGCAAGTTTGACTATGCAACTCAGCACAGTATCACAACAACTTCAATGAGAAATAGTGCACTTACACTTACCATTGCACTAAATATGTTGCTCTAAGTAAATGTAACGACCCAGATCCACTGCTAGCAGATATTGTCCTCTTTGGGCTTTCCCTTTCGGGCTTCCCCTCAAAGCTTTAAAACGCGTCTGCTAGGGAAAGGTTTCCACACCCTTATAAATGGTGGTTTGTTCTCCTCCCTAACCAATGTGGGACATCACAATCTACCCCCCTTCAGGGCCTAGTGTCCTCGCTGGCACTCGTTTCTTGATCCAATCAATGTGGGACCGCCCCCAAATCCACCCCCCTTTGGGGCCCAGCGTCCCTACTAGCACACCACCTCGTGTCTACCCCCCTTCGGGGAACAGCGAGAAGGCCGGCACATTGTTCGGTGACTGGCTCTGATACCATTTGTAACAGCCGAGATCCCCCGCTAGCAAATATTGTCCTCTTTGGGCTTTCCCTTTCGGGCTTCCCCTCAAGGCTTTAAAATGCGTCTGCTAGAGGAAGGTTTCCACACCCTAATAAATGGTGGTTTGTTCTCCCAAACCAATGTGGGACATCCCGTAAAAGTTGCTTATAGCTAAACCAAATCTTTGGCAACCAACATCATTCATAATATTAATAAAAATAAATAACATTCCACCGAGTATTTATATAAATTGTGCTGTAATTTATGCTTATAGAAAAATAACATCCCTCGTGTTTTCATTAATAATTTGTTATAAAAGTACCCAAAAGAAAAAAGAATAATTTTTTTTTTTTAAAGTAGTTGAGAGGGAGAAACAATTGTACTGTCATACTTAAAACTAAAAAGACATTTGAAGCAATTGTACTTTCATACATAAAACTAAAAAGACAGTTGAAGCATTCATGCTTAACATCTAGAAATTATACATTGATGTTGATCTGATTCTCATAAAGCCTCTAGCCAAAAAAAACTTTTTTACTGGTCTTTTCTTTACCATTGCTAATAGTTAAATAATAGTGGAATCAAATAATTTATACATTGATAAGTCTGTATGGTGTGAATAAATAATTGATATCACTAAAGAATGAAGTCTTTTTAAATGAAATGGTTAATTAAGGAATAATAAAGCTTTGATTTGGTCCTCTAATTGGAGGAAGTAGTCCATTCAATAACTGGAGTTCATTCTCTTATTCTTCTATAATCTGACAGGTTCACTCTAAGTAGGAGAGAATGAAAGCGAGAAAGATGACACATTTGACCAATTAAGAGAAAGAAAGTGTTTAAATTTGCTAAAAGCATAACTTTGGAACTTTGATCAGTAAGGATGATATGTTGATAAATCGAAACAAACATAGGAAAAACGATGCCCATAAAATTGGAAGATCTACTAAAGTGTAACTCACAAAAGCTTGAAACAGAGCCTAAGCTCCAAAGGTTGGTGCCAAAGAAGTGAAACAAATTCTACAAAGAAAACAAATAACAACAACTATGAGAATTACACCCTTGAATCTAACTAAATCTCTTAAATTAATCAAAATGCTAGAAATCAAAAGCATCATCTTCCAAAACTAAATGTTGAAATCAATGGAGAAAATGAAGGGGATTAAACACATAGAGCCAAACATCAAAACACAAAACATAAAACACAGAGAAACCCTAAATCCTAGAATAAAAAGAGAAAAGTATCAATCCAAATGTTTAAGAAATGAGAAATAGATTTAGTGCTTAATAATTGTTTATTTTTTATACGATAAATGTAATAGCCCAAAAAAAAAAATAATAATAATAAATAAATAAATAAATAAACTAATGAAAATAATTATAAAAAAAATATACGTCAAAATAATAAAAATAATAATAATTCATAATTAAATAATAAAAAGGATTACTTAAAAATAAAAATTACCCACCTCTCTCCACTAACCTCTGGTCCCAACAGCATCCTCTCCCCTCAACCCACCATATCAGAGTTCATAAAAAAAAAATAAACAGAAAAAATGTCAGATTTGGGAAAAGGTAAAAAGGTGTTTCAACAAGGATATGATGCAGATCTACCTCGAGAGATTGTGGTCTGTTATTACGGTAAAATCCTATCTCAGATTTCCTTTTTCATTTATAGTTATCGTTACAAGAAATCAATTTAGGATCAAATCTTCTTTCATATTTTACCGATAATGTAATAATCAGATCCGATATTCAATTAATTAGATTTTTTTGTTAGCATGGGAAGTTATAGAAATAAGGTTAGAATCAATAAAATTGTAGTTGGCAAATCCATCAAATCTTCTTTCATATTTTAGCGATAATGTAATAATCCGATCCCATATTCAATTAATTAGATTTTTTTTGTTAGCATGGAAAGTTATAGAAATAAGGTTAGAATCAATAAAATTGTAGTTGGCAAATCCATAAATAGGTAATTAAAATTGGGCCAACAATATCAATTTACAGAATGAAAATAAATATAGATATAGAGGAATATCTTATTTACAGAATTGAAATAGCACATGACTTATGCTTCAAGAAATACTTAATAAGTGATTTCACTATTAGAGTCTTGAAATGCAAATATATGCCACATATTTAATAATTAAAAAAGTGATTATATTATTATTAATAAATATTTTAAATTATTAAATAACTTTTTTATGGAACGAATTCACTATCATAATTTGCCTACTTTCCAAATAAAAGACAAATTAATTATTAAATATGACAGCTGCATGCATGTTGTCCGTCAATGCAATTCAATGTAAAGAGAAGTTGTACGAAGGATGCGTACCTAAAGATTGTAGCAAGAGATGTTCACAAAGGTTTCCTCAATCAACTTCTGAATGTGTTCCAATTGGACAAATCTCATTTAACTATATTTGCTATTGTTTTCATGATTGCTAGAGGGAAATCAATTCTGGTTTCTATCACAGTCTCCATTAAATAAAACGGTTGAATGTCTCATTTTTGCTTTTGTTTTTGCTTACATGATTGCTAGAGAGTGATCAATTATGGTTTTTACCCGTCTCTATTAAATAAAATGGTTGGATTCCTTGTATGGATTCAACTTTTTTTTAGCATAATTCTCCATTTCATTCCTTTCTCGCCCGTCTTAATTCAAACTTTCATTGTCTTTGGACGACTAACTTGACCTCTAATATAATGTGTTATAATAAACCCAACAACTATTAGAAAAATTGTAAGTAGAGAAAGAGAACATATATATTCTGTCCCGATGTTTATTAACCGTTAAACTGCTAATCTAAATATAACTTAATTTATAAGCTACCAAATTGTCGTCTTACAAGATTGACATTTCATAACTTGTAACATCATTAGTAAAAGATGAAATATAGTATTTTTGTTATACAAGAATATTATTATGTAATATAATATGTATCCTATGGTTGTTATAGTAAATAATTAGACAATGTGTTTCAACTCTTCCCGCTCCTTTACTCATCCATCCTTATCTTTAATCATAGATGAAATTATTTGTTGATAGGTTGGTGGATTCAATCATTATATTAACATAAATTAGTTATTAATAAAAATAAATATTTTTTTTATTTACAAAAATAATTGGAGGGAATATATACGTTCTAGAATGAACTCCAACCCAATATCATTTGTAATTTAATGCAACAATATTTTTCATTAGAACTTGATGATCTCGTGAATGATTTGTGTTTTTTTTTTTTTTTTCATAATTTTAGATTTAAATAAGACAGAGTACTAAAATAAAAAATAAAATAAGTTTTTTTTATGTATAATGGGTGTTAGGCTATGGAGCCTGATACTTATTTATAGCTTGGTCAACGGTTATATCCGGTAAATCTATATTTGGTAAAACTATATATAGTAAACCTATATATGGTAGAGCTATATCCGATAAAGCTATATATGGTAAATAGCTATATATAGTAGATGGCTAAATCTGGTAAAGCTATATATAGTAAACTATACCATATATATATCTAGTCCGGTAGAGCTTTGAAAATGTACTTTTCTATTCTCTGTACTCTCTTGTTGTACGTACCTGAAGTCATCAAGAAAAAGAAAAATTCTTTTAGCCAGAGTTCTCCTTGCAAATTTTTTCTATCCTTTTCTTTGTGTTCATCTAGATCGAGCGTGTGCGTTGTTGTGCGATCCTAACAACTGGTATCAGAGCTAACGACTGATATCGATCCTAACAATTGGTATCAGAGCCAGGCGAAACTCACCAGGCTGAAGTCAGAGCCAGACGGAAGTCAGAGCTAGGCGGAAGTCAGAGCCAGGCAGAAGTTAGAGCCAGGCAGAAGTCAGAGCCAGGCGGAAGTCAGAGCCAGGAGCCAAGCGGAAGTCAGAGCTAGGTGAAATTCACCACGATCTGTGAAGATGGAAAGTTCAAAGATTGGAATTGAGAAGTTCGATGGATCCGATTTTGGTTTCTGGAAAATGCAGATTGAAGATTATCTGTACCAGAAAGATCTTCACGAACCTCTGTTGGGGGTGAAGCCGGATACCATGACCACGGAACAGTGGAAGCTCAAGGATCGACAAGCCTTGGGGCTGATCCGGTTGACGCTATCCAGGAACGTGGCGTTCAACATTATCAAGGAGAAGACAACGTCAGGTCTGTTGAAGACGCTGTCAAATATGTACGAAAAACCGTTGGCTATGAACAAGGTGTATTTGATGCAGAGATTGTTATGAGTCCTTGTGAGAACTTCGTTACGAGCAAACAGAAACGAGTTAGCTTCACAAAGACTATTAGAGAATTGAAGAAAAGTACCAGAGGGCGCTCCCTCGATCGTTAGCATTGCTGAAACCCCAGAGGGGGCTCCGTCGGCCGGAAGCATTGCTGAAACCCCGGAGGTGGGGGATACCTCGGCCGGAAGCGTTGCTGAAGCCCCGGAGGGGGATACCTCAGCCGGAAGCGTCGCTAAAACTCCAGAGGGGATTGCGTCGTTCGGAAGCGTCGCTGAAGCTCCAGAGGGGGTTGCGTCGTCTGGAAGCGTCGCTGAAGCTCCAGAAGGGGTTGCGTCGCTGAAGCTCCAGAGGGGGTTGCGTCGTCCGGAAGCATCACTGAAACTCCAGAGGGGGTTGCGTCGTCTGGAAGCGTCACTGAAGCTCTAGAGGGGGTTGAGTCGTCCGAAAGCGTCGCTGAAACTCCAGAGGGGGTTGCGTCGGCCGGAAGCGTCGCTGAAACTCTAGAGGGGGGTTGTGTCGGCCCGAAGCGTCGCTGAAACTCTAGAGGGGGTTGGGTCGACCGGAAGCTTCGCTGAAACTCCAGAGGGGGTTTGCGTCTGCCGAAAGCGTCGCTGAAACTCTAGAGAGGGTTTGCGTCGGCCAGAAGCGTTGCTGAAGCTCCAAAGGGGGTTGCGTCGGCCGGAAGTGTCGCTGAAGCTCCAGAGGGGGTTGCGTCGTCCGAAAGCATCGTTGAAGCTCCAGAGGGATTGCGTCGGCCGGAAGTGTCGCTGAAACTCCAGAGGGGGGTTGTGTCGGTCGGAAGCGTCGCTGAAACTCTAGAGGGGGTTGTGTCCGGAAGCGTCGCTGAAGCTCTAGAGGGGGTTGTGTCGACCGGAAGCGTCGCTGAAGCTCCAGAGGGGGTTGCGTCGTTCGGAAGCGTCGCTTAAGCTCTAGAGGGGGTTGCATCGGCCGGGAGCGTCACTGAAACTCTAGAGGAGGTTGCATGGGCCGGAAGACTCTTGCTGAGAAACCAGAGGTGGAGCAAGTGGGAGTTGAGGTTGAGTTGCTCAAAGATTCACAGAGTGATGTTGTAGCAGATACTCATGAAACTCCTGAGACTCTTGCTGAGAAACTAGAGGTGAAGCAAGTGGGAGTTGATGTTGAGTTGCTCAAAGATTCATAGAGTGATGTTGTAGCGGATACTCATGAAACTCTTGGGACTCTTGCCGAGAAACAAGAGGTGAAGCAAGTGGGAGTTGATGTTGAGTTGCTCAAAGATTCACAGAGTGATGTTGTAGCGGATACTCAAGAAACTTCTGAGACTCTTGCTGAGAAATCAAATGTGAAGCAAGTGGGAGTTGAGGTTGAGTTGCTAAAAGATTCACATAGTGATGTAGCAGATACTCAAGGAACTCCTGAGACTCATGCTGTTGGCGAGGAACCTAGTCTATCATTCAAAACACAGATGGCGATACCATTTCACTCGGAGGTTGGTTGAAGATGGTGATGTGTTTTGAGAAGATAGAGGGTGCAAAGAATCCAGCAAACATGTTGACAAAATGTGTTGATGTTGGAATATTAAGGTTGTGCAAAACCTCAATTGGTATGGTGCAGTGAAGATGCTCATGGTCGTTTGAGAGTGAAATTCTTGGTTGACTAGATCAGTCTCCAAGTGGGAGAATTGTTAGGCTATGGAGCGTGATACTTATTTATAGCTTGGTCAACGGTTATATCCGGTAAAGCTATATTTGGTAAAGCTATATATAGTAAACCTATATATGGTAAAGCTATATCCGATAAAGCTATATATGGTAAATAGCTATATATAATAGATGGCTAAATCTTGTAAAACTATATATAGTAAACTATACCATATATATATATCTGGTCTGGTATAGCTTTGAAAATGTACTTTTCTATTCTCTGTACTCTCTTGTTGTACGTACCTGAAGTCATCAATAAAAAGAAAAATCCTTTTAGCCAGAGTTCTCCTTGCAAATTTTCTCTGTCCTGTTCTTTGTGTTCATCTAGATCGAGCGTGTGTGTCGTGCGATCCTAACAACTGGTATCAGAGCTAACGACTGATATCGATCCTAACAATGGGGACTAAAAAACTCAATTTTTTTTAATTAAATTATAAAAAAATTATTTTATTGTTAATAGCTATTTTAAATTATTAAATCACTTATTTATTTATTGTTTTTATTTTATTTATTTATTATTATTTTTTTATAGAACCCATTCACATATTTTATGAGCTAGTTTTTTTTTTAATTATTTTTTTTATTTTTAGAATCTAAATTTAATAGCTAAACAATATTTAAGTGAAAAAGGATGGTTCTACATGGTACAATTCTTACCTATTTTACTGTTAAATTTTTATTAAATATCTATTTTTCCCTTCAAGTGTTGATTTGACACAATTTATACAATGAGGATGACTCTTTCGGATTTGGCACTTAACAATCCCAATATTTCCTGCCATATAGTCACATTACTTATTCTTCGATTGTAAGAGTGAAGATTTTTCCCTTGGATCAACACGAATCATTCCAATATATTTTGTACTAACTTACCGGCATTTTAAGAAAATTTTGAAGAGATAGAATTTTTACAAACAAAACACACTATACATTGGAATGGATAGTAACTTTTAATTTTTTTTAAGCTTTTCTTAACATCCTATCCTCAAGATTATTTTCATCCAGACATAGTCTCGATTCATTCATTTACTCCTTTACTCGGATGTCAGAATCTTTAATAATTGTAATTTATATAACAATACATACTACTCTAGTCGAGGTAGTTAAGGTCATTCCATGAAAAGATTAGTTACATTCCATTGGGGTTTGAAGTTACGTACCATAATTGGCTACTTTCCAACGAAGATATAAAACTTATTGAGTCACAATATTTGTCAAACAAAATGTGTATATAAATACAGGCTCTACAATGGCAAATGAGCAAACTAAGTATACATTCAAACACATAAAATTTAGTATATTACAACACTGATATTTTAGGAGATGGCGAACTTCTCTTGCTCCCTCTTTGTTCTTGTCCTGGTTCTGTCAGGCACGTATGGTTGTTTAGATGCCTTTATGTTTTGTGTTGTAAGCCAGGATGGGTGTTAAAGTATGTATAACTTTGAAATTCTTCATAGCTGGTTGGATGGTGCCTCTAGCAACCCACGCAAAACAATGTGATGTGAAGATGTTCGAATATGCATGCGACGCCACTGGATGTCACCAAAAGTGCCTAGAGGTTTACCCAAATTCAACATCTCAATGTGTTGAAACTCCGGAATTTCCCACCAACTTTGCTTGCCATTGTTTCTTCCCTTGTGAAGAAAATTGAGTTTTGATGTGATGCCCTTCTTTTCCTTGTACTAATCCACGTATTCTAATGCCCTAATTCCCCACATTTCCTAAATAAAATGGTCAGGTGACTTTGTTGCTATTCAATTTGTCATTATGGTTGCAAGTGAAAATTGTGTATAAAATAAGGTGAAAACTAACTACCCTAACACCGGCTCTATGGTCTTCATGCGTCGCCATTGTCACTTATATAAGGATGTCTTGCTTTTACGTGAAACGTAAAAATAGCACATGACTTACTTTAAGAAATATTCAGTAAGTGACTCAGTCGTGCAGTACAAATATATGCAACATATTATTATTTAAAAAAGTTATTATATTTACTTCCATAGAAATTTTAAATTATTAAATAACTTTCTTTTTTATTTTTTGTTCAACGAATTCACTTAGTTATCCATATACTATATATATATATTCTTAATAATGGAGATTTGACCCTATAGTAATATATATTTAGGTGGAAAACAAGTCGATGGTTCTACAACTATTATATCTATGCAACATAATAAGAGGGGCTCTAATGGGACCATCCTTACCTACCTATTTTGCCATTAAATTTATATTTTGTCCTTCATTATGTGTTGATTTGACATAATTCTTTTGAGTTGTCGTGTAATTTGAAAGAAGTCATATAACGGAGTTGGTTATTCCAAATTTTGCATTTAATGACCCCAACATATGTTGGGACATAGTCACATTAGTTGTTGAGGGGAACTAAGCATTCGTTACAAGCGTGTGAAAACCTCTCTCTAGTAGACACATTTTAAAACTGTAAGGTTGACTACGGTACATAACGGGCCAAGTGGACAATAACTTCTAGTTGTGGGCTTGGGCTATTACGAATGGTATCGGACCCAAACACCGAACGGTGTGTCAACCAAGATGTGGAAAATCTTAAGGGGAAGTTCAAAGCACAAAATATCTATTTTTTATTTTTTGATTGGAATATTAGCTTTGAAAAGAAAAAAAATTTAAGATTGAATTAAGAAATATTTAATCTCTTCTTATAAATGTGTTGATTGAGAAGATTAATATTTCATGGAATATGATCCTATGTGATGCAATTTTAATCTTGAGTGAGTTATGAACTCTTCCTTACGGGAAACTTGTATTTGATTTGCATGGGTGAGAATGACTATCACAACCGATTCAATATGTCTACCATTTTGTGAACTTGAACAATGAGAGCACGCCCCCTCATTGGTATGACTTAGTTTATAGTTAATGGTAAAAAAAAATTGTTAATTAGAAACTCAGTAGTTCTTATAGTGAAAAATATATTTACAAGGGTAAAACAAACTTTTAATCTAACTATAGTTACAAATAATTCGTGAAGAATCGATAACCGACTTGATTGTAGTGATAACATACATGAACACAACTTGTTTTACAGGGTACAAGAGTTCAACTACAGGCACATAGCTTATTCCTCGATTGTAAGTGTGAAGATTATTTCCATAGACCAACACGAGCCATTCTAACATGTTTTATCCTAACTTACATGCATTCTAAGAAAATTTTGAAAAGATCACCCAACATAGAATTGTTACATGCATTCTAAGAAAATTTTGAAAAGATCACCCAACATAGAATTGTTACAAGCAAAACACACTTACCATTGGAATGGACAGTAACTTTAAATCTTTTTAAGCTTTTCTTAACATCCTATCCTCAAGATTAGTTTCATCTAGACGTAGTCTTGATTCATTCATTTACTCCTTTACTTGAATGTCAGAATCATTAATAGTTGTAATTTATACAACGATAGATACTACTCTGATCAAGGTAGTTAGGTCATTCCATGAAACGATTAGTTAATTCCATAGGGGTTTGAAGCTACCATAGTTGGCCTGCTTTCTAATGAAGATATAAAAAGTTATTGAGTCACCATATTTGTCAAACAAAATGTGTATATAAATACAGGTTCTACAATGGCAAATGAGCAAACTAAGTATACATTCAAACACATAAAATTTAGTATATTACAACACTCATATTTTAGGAGATGGCGAACTTCTCTTGCTCCCTCTTTGTTCTTGTCCTGGTTCTGTCAGGCACGTATGGTTGTTTAGATGCCTTTATGTTTTGTGTTGTAAGCCAGGATGGGTGTTAAAGTATGTATAACTTTGAAATTCTTCGTAGCTGGTTGGATGTTGCCTCTAGCAACCCACGCAAAACAATGTGATGTGAAGATGTTCGAATATGCATGCGACGCCACTGAATGTCACCAAAAGTGCCTAAAGGTTTACCCAAATTCAACATCTCAATGTGTTGAAACCCCGGAATTTCCCACCAACTTTGCTTGCCATTGTTTCTTCCCTTGTGAAGAAAATTGAGTTTTGATGTGATGCCCTTCTTTTCCTTGTACTAATCTACTTATTCTAATGCCTTAATTCCTCCCATTTCCTAAATAAAGTGGTCATGACTTTGCTGTTATTCAATTTGTCATTATGGTTTTAAAGGATCCAAAGGAAGGATTATGAGACTCAAGAATTGTTCAAAGTGTCTACAAAAGATATTTGTTTCCAATGCCCTAAAGAATTTTAAGGCCACAAAGTCTTTGGAAAAGACTTAGAAAGGAATCTCCTTGGTTTTTTTATTCCTTATAGGTAAATAAAAATGATCTATAGAGTGAATAGTTTTTATTTAAAAAATGGAAAAAATAAAATAATTTTTTTGAATAAAATATTTTAATAGTTTATATTTTTAGAAAAAGTTTATATCTTTTTGAATAAAATAATTATAAAAAAATGGAAAATTACTAAATTAGTGTTGAACTTTGAATTAAATTCCAAAGATGAGAAAGTCCTTCCCATATCTACTTTAGAATCAACCCCCTATACAAAATCTAATGAATCTAAAAAACCAACTATAGGCTCTCTCCCAAATTTAGATATGATCTCTAAAAGATTTACAACTCATCACATTCAACGGCTAACATTTGAAGATTAAGTCGACAACCCATATATGTGTAAGCATTTCGGACAAGAACTCTAGAAAGTTGGAGATTTTAAATTCAGAGTGGTTCTCAATGTTTCAAAGTTAGCTTAAGCTCCCTCTACAAATTATGAAGTTAGGGGGAATCATTTGGAGCAAGAAACAAGAGTTGGCCAGCCTCCCATCACAAGTCATAAGAGTTTAGATTTTGGGTCTCTTCCTCTTGAATTTCTTCCAACTTCGAGAGTTTTATTGGATTATTTCCCTTCAAACTTATTCCTACATCTTCTAAATAAGACTACCCACAACTTTGTGAAAGAAACAAGTGTTGAAAATGTAACAACCCAGAATTTTCTACTTAATTTAAGGTCGTTACTGTATATATACCATAAACATTGAATGCGGAAGACTCCATTTAAATTCCATAAAACATAACTTTTAGCTTAAAACACAGCCATGGACTTACGTGTTTCGAAAACATCTTTAAAACAACACAACAAAAGACTCGAAATAAAATCAATAAGCGTTTAAAGTTAAAACATCCTATTCTATCCTAAGTCTAAGAAAATAAATACCACTATCCTATGCATGTGCCATGATCTCGAGTTGCAATGTCGTCGTCAGCCGTACAGGAATGCCTTGCCTTAACCTAAAAAATGTAGTAGCACATGACTTGAGTATTTAAAGAAATACTCAGTAAGTGACCCCACTATTGGGGTTAAATGCAACAATCACATGCAATGAAATGATGAGACCTATCTTTCCCTTCGTTTCGTTTCATATTCCCTACGATGCTGTCCTAACGGGTAATCGTGGACGTGTACTGATATGAACCAAGAGACATCATTCATACAATATACTTCAATGAAGATGTGAAGAAAAGGTTGTCAAAATTATCAAAAGATGTTTCAATTCATGCTACATTGAAGAAGAATAAAGTTTTATTGTTGTAAATTTTGGGTGGGTTACAATCTAGAGTAATTTAGAGTTATTGTATTTTAAGACTTTTTATTTCATTTAGGTTACAATTACCTAATGGCTAATTATGACCATTAAGTATGAATGTTACACCTCTTGGAATGCCTTCAATAGTTTCATTTTGAGGCTATATAAAGACATGTATGTTGTATTTATAAGGTAGACTTGGAAAATATAGTAAAGAAGCATTTGTGCTTTTCTTTAGCTGATGGCTAAGTTTCTTTGCAATTCTATATAGTTTAGGTTGCATGTAGAATCATTCAAGCTCGACATGATCAATCTTGCTTGTGGAGTGATTCGAATCTCAATCAAGTGTTCTTGCGTTGAGATATTTGATCAACAAGAATCATTGAAGCTAGACATGATCGATCTTGCTTCTGGAGTGATTCGAATCTCAAACAAAGTGTTCTTGGCTTGAGATATTCGATCAACAAGGTAATCCGAATCTTACTCCCCTTGTATTGATTCCTTATCATATCATGTACCATATACTCTACACACAGCCCATACGTGCGAGTATGGGCTCACCAGCTAGTTCGCACACCGCTGGGCCACTGTCCTTAGCCGGTGGGCATACCCTGGGAGCCCCTTATGCTGGGACCCGTTAAAATTAGAATCGTCATGGCAGCGCTATGCAAAGCATGACAATCGTTGTCCTGCCATTGGATGTACGCGTCCGTACCCTCGTGATGGAATAGGGGTATCCCCCCAAATGCATGAGCACACAATATGCATGAGGTCCCACTAGTCCTACAGTTATCATTAATGAACATAACCTCTGTCACGTTTTCATGCTTACATGTCATTCTCATTCTCATTTCTTTACATATCATACATATTCCTAACGGGGTTATGTTTCATGCAATTTACCGTATTTCATGTCATACAATTCATGCAGTTACATTCAAATATTCATATAAACAAGCCATAATCGTTCAAGGACCACACATCGTTACATGCATTACACATCACATCAGACTAAAAGCATACGTTCACGTTCACATAACTACGTACTTAAGCACAATAATCTAGCATACAATGCATCATATCATAAACAAGTCATAACATAAACACTTCATAGTCATATCGTTCTCTAACTTACCATAGCCTTAACGTTCTTATACCTATCACAGACATATCATTACGTAACGTACCTTAGTCATATCATCACCAGAACGTATCCTAACGCCATCGTTCTATCAATCTATCACAAACCTATCCCTTTCTACCTATAACATAACATAACATATAGGAAGCATATCGATCCACAGACAATTCACACATATCAATATATATGACACGTGCAGAACCACAGGGCACGTGTCAACATCAAATATAACCATGCCGATAGTAAGGTTACTTACCTGGCTAGCTTAAGTCGTTGTCATGAATATATTTTTTATGAGAGTTCGATTCCGTCCTTTCAAATCCGGGTCAAACCTATATGAGCCCATGACATTAGTTTCGGGTTTGAATTCTACAATATTATTTCTCTAATTTACATTGGTCCATTGTTAGAAGTCTTGAAATGTTATATATCTATAATTATATTTTTATTAAAAATCTCATTTTTCATGGTTACTGTTGTATAAAAAGTAGATTCAGGTAAGTTATTCTGAGCTTCACTATTCTCAAATCTCATTTTTCATGGTTACTTTGTTATAAAAAGTAGATACAGCTAAGTTATTTTGAGCTTCATTGTTCTTTGTATTTACCTTTCCCTCCATATTTAGTTTGTAGTTTTTAATTCCCTAATTTCTTTTTTTTATCTGTTGCCTTTTAATTCTCGATCTCTATTTCTAAATCTTTACCTTTTACTTCTGTTATAATGTATTCCAAATTTACAATGGATCTCTATTTCCAAATCTTTCCTTATGTCAGTGTTTTCTATTTCCTTATCTCAGTGTTTCCTATTAAGAAGTTTTCTCGGTCATTCTATCTTTAATCTATTCATTTGGTTCTGATAAAAATTTAATATAATATTACTAATCTGACCTGATTTACTAGAGTAGTATAAATAATTGACATTTAGTTATTAACTAAAAGCTAGATCATTGTAATAATTGAATGAACATCTAACTATAATTGGTTGTGATTTCTACAAAAAAAAAAAAAAAAAAAAAAAAAAAAAAAAAAAAAAAAAAAAAAATAAAAAATATATATATATATAAATATATATATATATATATATATATATATATATCTAGTTTCTTTTTGCATTATTTTCTGGCAAAATGATGGGTTGAGGAGAGATAATTGTGGGAAGGGATGAGAGGTTGGTAGAGAGAAGTGGGGAAATATTATTATTATTATTATTTTGTTTATTTCTTTATTTATTAATTATTATTATTTTAACTATTTTTATTTGTTTATTTATTTTTTGGGCTATTACAGAAAATTTCTAAATCCCACTTCCCCAAACGAAGTTGCCATTAAAAAGCTCAAGAAAAACCATGAAGTTACAATCTAAGAGTTATGCGAGTTTGTCATATCTAACCTATCCCATTTAATTCTTGCACTTTCAAGGAGGATTTCTTGTGAAGACCACTGTAACGACCCGAAATTTTCTGCTCAATTTAAGGTCACTATTGTATACGTACCATAAATATTGAATACGGAAGACTTCATTTAAATTCCATAAAACATAACCTTTATCTTAAAACACAACCATGGACTTACGTGTTTCGAAAACATCTTTAAAAGGATACAACAAAAGACCCGAAATAAAATAAATAAGCGTTTAAGTTTAAAGCATCCTATTCTAGCCTAAGTCTAAGAAAATAAATACCACTATCCTATGCATGTGTCATGGTCTCGAGTTGCGATGCCGTCGTCAGCCATACAGGAATGCCTTGCCTTAACCTGAAAAAGTAGTAGCAATACTCAGTAAGTGACCCCACTATTGGGGTTAAATGCAACAATCACATGCAAATGAGATGATGAGACCTATCTTTCAATATGTCTTTCTACGGTGCTGTTCTAACCGGTAAATTTGGACGTGTACCATATACTCTACACATAGCCCATACGTGCGAGTACGGGCTCACTAGCCAGTTCGCACACTGCTGGTCCACTTTCCTTGTCGGGCGAGCATACTCTGGGAGCTCCTTAGGTCGGACACCCATTAAAACTAGTAACCGTCACGGCAGCGCTATGCAAAACATAACGATCGTTGTCCTGCCATTGGATGTACGCATCCGTACCCTCGTTCTGGAATAGGGGTATCCCCCAAATGCATGAGCACACATAATGCATGAGGTCCCCAATATTTCTACTTTTATCATTAATGAATATAACCCCGCTATCATCTTTCATGCTTAACATGTCATTTCTCATTTTCAGTCTACGTATCATACATAATCCTAACGGGGTTACATTTCATTTCATTTGTCGTGATATCATGTCATTCATAACATGTTGTATACATACAATTTAGAAAACATAACATAACGCTCCATGCTTTTAACATGTCATTTCATAACGTGCAATTCATACAACAATTACCTCAATGGTCACACAAAACAATCTAAACATGACACATCACATCACAATATATCGTATCATAAACATTGAGTATCGTAAACACTTCATGGTCATATTGTTCCCTAACTTATCATAGCCGTAACGTTCTTATACCTATCACAGTCATATCGTTACGTGAACGTACCTTAGTCATATCATCACAGGAACGTATCCTAACGCTATCGTTCTATCAATCTATCACAAACCTATCCCTTTGTACCGATATCCTAACCATATTCTTTCAACAATCTCTTCTATCCATAACACTCTAGTATGTAACCTAACCTTAACGTTTCATGAATAAATCTTACTACTATCATTACATTTTGTTTTGTGCATCCTTCTCGTATCCTATCTCAAACATATCCTTGAACACATCGTACCACATATTATTATTATACAATTCACATATTATAATATAACATAAACATAATATAAGCATATCGATTCACAGATAATTCACACATATCAGTATATATGACGAATGCAGAACCACAGACATGTGTCATCATCAAATATAACCATGTCGATTGTAAGGCTACTTACCTGGCTAGCTTAAGTCATTGTCACGAATATATCTTTAATGAAAGTTCGATTCCGTCCTTTGAAATCCGAGTCAACCTACGTGAGCCCATGACATCAGTTTCAAGTTTGAACTCTACAAAATTATTTCTCTAATTTACATTGATCCATTGTTAAACGTGTTGAAATGTTATATATCTATAATTTATTTTCCACTGTTATTGTTGTATAAAAAAAAGTAGATACAACTATTTCAAGTTATTATGTGCTTTACTGCTCTCTTATTTCTCTAGATTTACCCTATATTTACCTCGCTCTATATTTAGTTTGTAGTTTTTAATTCCTTATTTTTTTTTATCGAATAATTCTGTTCTCATGCATTCCAAATTTCTAGGGGATCTCTGTTTCCAAACCGTTCCTTATCTCAGTGTTTCCTGTTCACAAATTTTATTTGTCACTACTGATAGACATTTAATCTAATATTATTAATCTGATGTGATTTACTAGCATTTGTATAAATGATTGACATTTAGTTTCTAACTCAAAGCTAAACCATTGTAATAATTGAATGGAGATCTAACTATAATTGGCGGTCATTTCTAAAAAAAAAATAGATTTAATATATAACTTATTAATCAGATCTATCTTCACGTAAATCTCCGGTGAATCTCAACTAGGTGAAGGTCATTCTCATTTTTTTTCCCTTAAGTAAATCTCACCATTATTGTTTTTCTATTTATTTATTTATTTATTTATTTTTTTTTTTGCAGTACCTATTACTTTCTGGTGTAAGGACAGAATGAAGAGAGGCAATAAGGACGGAATGAAGAGAGATAATTATGGGGAGTTAGTGGAGAGAAGTGGGGAAAGGTTGTTTTAGTACTGAAATTGGATGGTACTATGATCCTTGGGCAATGCGGAATGAAGAGAGATAATTCTGGGGAGGGATGAGAGGTTAGTGAAGAGAAGTGGGGAAAGGTTGTTTTACTATTGAAATTGGATGGTACTATGATCATTGGGCAATGCTCATGTAAAACTTTTTTAGTACTCGGTTTGGTGGAGAATGGGATTCCGGCAGCAATAGGACACATCATTTTAATAGATACCCAGAAGAAACACATTGAAGATCATAAATTGAAAGATTTGAAAGCAAAAAAGTAAATGAAATAGAAATATCAAGGTTCGACACGGGTAAATGGTGCACATTTGCAATCTCTTTGGAAGGAGTTGTTAGATAAAACCTGATTGTTTCTTATTTAGATTCACACGATTACATTCATTCTCCGTTTGACCATTTGACAAACACGTCATTAACTAAGTTTTAGACGGCAATTTAGTAGGAAGTGGCACAGATTCAGTTGGCTAGTCTACAGCCATTTTTAGGATAGGTTATATTTAAATAGGAAATCTGTTCAGAATATTTAACAACCTGAATTTAACGCGCAGTCAAAATTTCAGTCATTCTCTCTCTTTCTTATTTTACGTATTTTATTTTTCTTCCAACAACCTCTTGTCGACAATTTCCTCCCACCGAAAAGAAAGGATTTCCCTGGCCGATTATTGAAATCCAACAAGTGGTATCAGAGCCCGGTTGAAGCCATCGGTGTATATCATTGTGGAGGAGCCAACCTATCAACAATCAAGTTGAATAGCTCAAGTGGTTAGAGCGTTGACCTAACAACACACAGGTCTCAGATTCGAGTAGAAGAAAATGCAAAGCGCAAAATTAAACACATCGTGGGTCCATCTCGAGCAGGCTCACTCACTCCTCCACGTCGCCAAGTGCCAGTATCTCCATCACCACCACGAAGAAGCCGTGATGACGGGCGTCGAGTTGTCGTTGAGCGAGTGATCAGGGAGACAACGACCGCCCGTGATTCAGTATCCCGATATTGACAAGGTCCAACTATAATGAGTGGACCGCGCAATCGGCCTGGGAGGGAATCAAATCCCCGTCGGGTCGGTGTACAGCGAGACAGAAATCGTGAAGAAGATGGTACAAGTCGTCTCCGATCACCTCGACCAAGTCGCGATTTCAATCAAGACATTGCTTGACGTGAATGACCTAATGGTGGAAGAGGTGACCGGGGAAGACTGCGTAACGCGTCGAGCAGCGGAAGAAAAATACCATTTCAGCTTCCGACAAGGAGGGTCGTCTACTCTACTCCTCACTGAGGAGGAATGGCTTACACGCCTAAAGCTCCGTGACAACACCGGTGAGAGCAATGGGCCCTTCAGCCGCAAAGGTGGTAAGAAGCCGTGGAAATCTCGCCCGGTGCATGCGCGAGAAAGAGGCGAATCAAAAGAAGGAGGAGCCGACTGATGACGGGCCAATCGAGTGCTCGTACTGTGGGAAGAGAGGTCACCTGAGCAAGAATTGCTCGAGCAAGCTCAGGAACAAGGAGACAACCGAGGAGCGAATGTTCGCTCAAATCAGTGAAAGAGGTGAGCAGCAAGAGCACCGGCAATGGGTCCTCAACATGAGGGCAACAAACCATATGACTGGGGCCAAGTCTGCGTTCTTCGAGGTTGACTCGGGGATTCGCGGGACGGTGAAACTCGGCAACGGCTTTGTCGTCGAGATCGAAGGGCATGGCACCGATCGGCGTCTACTTCATCCCGAGACTCAAGGCTAATATTGTGAGCCTGGGTCAACTCGATAAGGTCGGCTGCCACATTTCCATCAAACGCAGGCTACTTAGGAGCTCAAATCAGTGAAAGAGGTGAGCAGCAAGAGCACCGGCAATGGGTCCTCAATATGAGGGCAACAAACCATATGACTGGGGCCAAGTCTGCGTTCTTCGAGGTTGACTCGGGGATTCGCGGGACGGTGAAACTCGGCAACGGCTCTGTCGTCGAGATCGAAGGGCACGGCACCGATCGACGTCTACTTCATCCCGAGACTCAAGGCTAATATTGTGAGCCTGGGTCAACTCGATAAGGTCGGCTGCCACATTTCCATCAAACGTGGAGCCTGGGTCAACTCGATAAGGCCGGCTGCCACATTTCCATCAAACGTGGAGTCCGGCAGCAATAGGACACATCATTTTAATAGATACCCAGAAGAAACACATTGAAGATCATAAATTAAAGATTTAAAAGCAAAAAAAAATTATCTATTTCAAGCATTATATCGTTAAATCTTGGAGACAACCCTCAACAAGGATACAGCAAAAAAAAAAAAAAACATACGATTCTCTATTCAAAATTTTTGGGTTAAATTAATTCATTTCATTTATTCAAAATTTTAAGTAAAATATTAACATTATTTATTTATTTTTATTTATTTTCAAACATTTAGTTCATAAGACAATAAATATATACCTGCATGAATACCTGTGTATCTTAAATTTTAAGATTAACCTCGATGTGGATTAAGTTTCATTAATCCTTAAAAAAAAAAAAAAAAAAAAAAAAAAAAAAAAAAAAATGCTAAATCTAGAAAATTTCATTCATTTGAACCTAATTCAAACAAAAATCTAGCCTAACTAAACATGGAAGCCCGAATGCATTGTTGAATTTCATGGCATAACTAGTTCATAATTTATTGTTTTCCCATCGCATTCCCTATCAAGTTTTCCATCTCTATATAAATCCTTCCCTTATTCTCAATTTTCATCTCATCTCTCATCGAAATTATGTGGACTCAAACCCCTCTGATCATGGCTGCTTTCATTGCCACTTTCATGTTCCTCCTCGCCCTAACCGACGCTAATTTAGGGAATGATCATGGGTTCATAATCAGAGAATACTATCTCCATTGGGGTGAGGCCTTTTGGGAAGCGCAAAGCAAAGCGATGAGAGCTTATGCTCAAAGTGGACAATATCATACCATTGTGGAGAGTCGTGTTCGTCTAACATGGTATAAGAGCCATGCCCTAACTTAGCCACGTCAATAGAATCCTCAAATGTTGAACAAAGGACTCCAAAAGAAAAAGGAAAAGAAAAGGAGTCGAGGGGAGGTGTTGGATGAAAGTCCCACTCGGCAAATTTAGGGAATGATCATGGGTCCATTGGGGTGAACTCAAAGTGGACTTGGATGAAAGTCCCACTCGGCGAATTTAGGGAATGATCATGGGTCCATTGAGGTGAACTCAAAGTGGACAATATCTTCGTAATGGTATGATATTATGTGCTTTCTTACCAATACTGCAAAAATAAATGGAGAATTACCAAGTTTTAGGAACCATCCATCTCTACACTAATATGATACTCTCTAGTTTGAGATTAAGTACTTTCTGCTTATTGTTTGTTGTTCTGTGAGATTATTCCTTACTTATAAATTCATGATCATTTCTTAAAGACTCTCTCTTAAAAATTTTACACACGGAGAATAGCTCCCAGAATAGCTCCCAGAATAGCTGTCAAATGTCGTTTGAAATCAACGGAAATAAATGCCCACGGCGGAGATGCGAAAAACCAGTCACGATGTTTCGGCCTCCAAATCGGGAGACCCACGACGGCGATTAGCTCTGCTGCACATAACTCAATAGTAATTAAGATATACTTGATGGCGTTAATATAACACATGCGGAAGCAATTTGGATCTTAGGCACTTTTAGAACATCAATTATAGTAAATAACTAGCATGTTCATAAGTTTTAAAACTTAATGAGTTTAAGTACTAACATTTTGTAGTTCAAACTCCTTTTTCCTCACGAACCAGTTTCGAACCACCTTAGTGCCTTCTCCACTATCCTCTGGCCTTAGAACGAGATTGTGGAATCCGATGAGTGAGTAAACTTAGGAGGGATTTTGTATATGTGAAGATAGTGTTTGTGAGAGGTTTTTCTCAAGGTTTTTTACGAAGAAGAGGAAGACCTTCCATGTATCATGATCACTCTATTTAAAGAGTCATGTTTGCATGTTCATGCAAATTTGAGATCACCAAATTTTGACACTTAAAATTTTACTGAATGTTATGACATGTGTTTTGATGTGATGTATTGATGATATGATAAAGGTTATGTTGTAACACGTTTGACGATATAGTATATGATGTTACATGATATGTTGATGATATGAGATATGTATGATATGACACGATGCGACACGATGCATGATATGAATGATATAAGACAAGATGTATCGATACGGTGCACAACCTCAATTTATGCATGGAAAGCTAGGATGAAAATAACATGATATGAAAGAAAATGAGAGGTGTTGTCTTACATGACAATGATTAAAAATATTGGGACCTCATGCATCATTGTGTGTTCATGCATCGGGGAAATACCCCTCTTTTATGATGGTAGGGACGCGTACACTACGAGGTAGGAAAACGATCATTATATTCATTATAATGCTTTGACGGTCGCTATTTCTAACGGGTGTCCGAAAACAATAACTCCCAGAGAATGCTCGCCCAACTATGAAAGGGGGCTAAGAGGTGTGCGAATCAACTGATGGGGTCCATACTCGCACATGTGGGTCGTATGTAGAATAGTGAATACATATCCAATTAACATGTTTAGAATAGTCACAGGACAAGAACGAAGAGGGAGCAAGAGAAGTTCGCCATCTCCTACAATACCAGTGTTATAATATAATAAATTTTATGTGTTTGAATGTAGAGTTGGTTTGCTCATTTGTCATTGTAGAATGTATTTATATACACATTTTGTTTGACAAATATGGTGACTCAATAACTTTTATATCTTCATTGGAAAGTAGGGAAATTATGGTAGCTTCAAACTCCTCTGGAATGTAACTAATCTTTTCATGGTATAACCTTAACTCCCTAGACCAGAGTAGTATGTATGGTCCTATAAGTTACAACTATTAAAGAATGTGACACTTGAATAAAGGAGTAAATGAATGAATGGAGACTATGTCTAGATGAAAATAATCATGAGGATAGGATGTTAAAAAAAGCTTAAAAAAATTAAAAGTTATTATCTATTCAAACCTTAGTGTGTTTTGCTTGTAATAATTGTACGTAGGGTGACCTCCTCAGAATTTCCTTAGAATGCATGTAAGTTAGGACAAAACATATTGGAATGACTCGTGTTGATCTGTGGAAATAATATTCTCCCCTTACAACCAAGGAATAAGTAACGTGACTATATCGCAGGAATATTCAGAAAGAGTCATCTCTATTGTATAAATTCTCTCGAATGCCACCTCAACTCAAAGAGTTATGTCAAATCAACACAGTCAAAGGCAAAATAGACATCAACAAAAGGGCAAAATAGATATTTAATAAAAATTTAACCGTAAAATAGATAGGTAAGAATTGTAACATTGTAGAACCATTCCTTTTTTACCTAAATATAGTTTAACTATTAAGACATATATTATCCACCAAAAGATTAAATTTACATTCACTAAATTTACATTCACTAGTTATCTGCTAGATCAATAGTAACTAGATCAATATATATGTATATATATATATGAATTTTTTCCCTACAAAAATAAATAATAATAATAATAATAAAAATAAAAAAAGTGATTTAATAATTTAAAATAGCTATTAATAATAAAATAATTTTTTTATAATTTAGTAAAAAAAAATATGAGAGTTTTGAGCCTCCATGTCCATTAAAAATAAAAAATAAAAAAAGACTTATTTAATTTTATTTTTTTTGTTTGAGTGCTAGTCTTATTTAAATCAAAAGTTCTTTTAAATTAAAAAAAAATGTATTATTATGCCGCAAATTTAATTACAAATGACCTTGGGATTGTTTCGAGAACTCTCGAATTATATTTCCTCCGATTATTTTTGTAAATAAAAAAATATGTATTTCTATTAGTAACTAATTTATGTTAATATACGAATTGAATCCACCAACCTATCTACAAATAATTTCATTTATGATTAAAGATAAAGATCGATGAGAAAGAGTTGAATCAAATTGTCAATTATTTACTATAACAACCATACGTTACATATTGTATTTCATAATAATATTCCTTTCTAACAAAAATACTATATTTCATCTAATATTTTACTGATGATGTTACAAGTTATGAAACATAAATCTTGTAAGAAGACGATTTGGTAGCTTATAAATTAAATTATATCAAAATTAGTAGTTTAATCGTTAAAAAAACATCTTGACCGAATATACATATTCACTTTCTCTACTTGCAAGTTTTCTAAAAGTAGCTGGATTTATTTTATTATAACACATTATATTAGTAGGTCAAGTTAGCTGTTCAAATTAAGATAGGTGAGAAGGAATGAAATGGAGAATTATGCTAAAAAAAGTTGTATCCATAGAGGCATCAAACCATTTTATTTAATGGAAACGGGTAAAAACCAGAATTGATCACTTTCTAGCGATCATGGAAGCAACAACAAAAGCAAAAATAAAATAGTTACAGGGGATTGGTTGAATTCATAGAGACATTCAACCGTTTTATTTAATAGAGACCGTGATAAAAACGAGAATTAATCATCTTCTAGCAATCATGGAAACAATAGCAAATATAGTTAAATGGAATTTGTCCAATTGGAACACATTCAGATGTTGATTTAGGAAACTTTTGTAAACATCTCTCGCTACAGTCTTTAGCTACGCATCCTTCGTACAACTTCTCTTCACATTGTATTGCATTGACCGACAACATGCATGCAGTTGTCAAAAATCAAATAGTTATTAAAATGGAATTCTTCAAAGTTCATAAGATGAACAAACCTGAGAAAAGGAGGAAACCAATAAAGAATAGGGAGCAAGAAAACTTTGTCATTTCTATGAAAAGCAATGATGCACTGAAATTGATCTATGATTGAAAGGTGTAGGATACCTTCATTTTTAATCTAAGATTTATATAAAAATATTTCGTTTCAAATAAGGCAACCCATTAAGTTAATTTGTCTTTTATTTGGAAAGTAGCCAATTATGATAAGTTACAACTTTTTTTTCTGTCTTGGATGGAGAATCATTAAGGTTATTATGTCAATATCATTATTTGATATAGTAACAACTATTTTATATATTTACTATATGGATAATGATGTGAATTCGTTCAATAAAAAAGTTATTTAATAATTTAAAATATTTAATAATAATAATATAATAACTTTTTTTAATTAATAAATATGTTGCATATATGTGTATTTCACGACTCTAATAGTGAAGTCACTCACTAAGTATTTCTTAAAGTACTTAAGTCATGTGATATGTCTACGTTTCAGATAAAAGCAAGACATCCTTCTACGGATAACAGAAATGACGCATGAAGACCATGGAGCCGGTGTTAGGGTAGTTGGTTTTCATCTTATTTTATACACACTGTTTACTAGCAACCATAATAACAAATTGAATAAAGGAAAGTCACCAACCATTTTATTTAGGAAACGTGTGGACATTTAGGGCATTACAATATGTGGATTAGTACAAGGAAAAGAAGAGCATCACATCAAAACTCAATTTTCTTCACAAGGGAAGAAACAAAGGCAAGCAAAGTCCGTGGGAAATTTAGGAGTTTCAACACATTGAGATGTTGAATTTGGGTAAACCTCTAGGCACTTTTGGTGACATCCAGTGGTGTCGCATGCATATTCGAACATCTTCCCATCACATTGTTTTGCGTGGGTTACTAGAGGCAACATCCAACCAGCTGCGAAGAATTTCAAAGTTATACATACTTTAACACCCATCGAGGCTTACAACACAAAACATAAAGGCATCTAAACAACCATACGTACTTGAGAAAACCAGGACAAGAACAAATAGGGAGCAAGAGAAGTTTGCCATCTCCTAAAATATCAGTGTTATAATATACTAAATTTATGTGTTTGAACGTAGAGTTGGTTTGCTCATTTGCCATTGTAGAGTCCTTATTTATATACACATTTTGTTTAAAAAATATGGTGACTCTATAACTTTTATATCTTCCTTGAAAAGTAGGCCAACTATGGTAGCTTCAAACCCTTGTGGAATTAACTAATCTTTTCATGGAATGATCTTAACTACCTCGACCAGAGTCGTATGTATCGTTATATAAATTACAACTATTAAAGATTGTGACATCTGAGTAAATGAGTAAATGAATGAATCGAGACTATGTCCGGATGAAAATAATATTGTAGATAGGATGTTAAGAAAAGCTTAAAAAAATTAAAAGTTATTGTCCATTCTAGTGGTAAGTGTGTTTTGCTTGTAACAATTCTATGTTGGGTGATCTCTTCAAAATTTTCTTAGAATACATGTAAGTTGGGATAAAACATGTTAGAATGGCTCGTGTATTTGTTTTCTTTGTAGAATTTGTTTTACTTCTTTGTCATCGACCTTTGGAGCTTAGGCTCTGTTTCAATCTTTTGTGTAACGACTCGAAATTTTCTACTTAATTTAAGGTCGGTACTGTATACGTACCATAAATATTGAATGTGGAAGACTTCATTAAAATTCCATAAAACACTAGGCGGTTGCGCAACAAAGAAAAAATAATACAATCAAAAAGCAAAAAGATGTATGTCAACATGATACCTGATGTGGAGTCTTCACATTCTTCGTGCTACTGCTACCTTCCAATACTAGGAATAATAACACAACAAGACAACCAATGAAAACAAGTTTGACCATGCAACTCAGCACAGTTTCACAACAACTTCAATGAGAAATAGTGCATTTACACTTACCATTACACTAAATATGTTGCTCTAAGTAAAAGTTGCTTATAGCTTAACCAAATCTTTGGCAACCAACATCAATTATAATATTAATAAAAATAAATAACATTCCACAGAGTATTTATATAAATTGTGCGGTAATTTATGCTTATAGAAAAATAATATCCTTCATGTTTTCATTAATAATTTGTTATAAAAGTACCAAAAAGAAAAAAGAATAATTTTTTTTTAAAGTAATTGAGAGGGAGAAACAATTGTACTTTGATACGTAAAACTAAAAAGACATTTGAAGCAATTGTACTTTCATTGAAGCATTCATGCTTAACATCTAGAAATTATAATTGATGTTGATCTGATTCTCATAAAGCCTCTAGCCAAGAAAAAAAACTTTTTTCTGGCCTTTTCTTTACCATTGCTAATAGTTAAATAATAGTGGAATCAAATAATTTATACATTGATAAGTCTGTATGGTGTGAATAAATAATTGATATCACTAAAGAATGAAGTATTTTTAAATGAAATGGTTAAGGAGTAATAAAGCTTTAATTTGGTCCTCTAATTAGAGGAAGTATCCATTCAATAACTGGAGTTCATTCTCTTATTCTTCTATAATATGACAGGTTCACTCTAAGTAGGAGAGAATGAAAGTGAGAAAGATGACACATTTGACCAATTAAGAGAAAGAAAGTTTTTAAATTTGCTAAAAGCATAACTTTGGAACTTCGATCAAAAAGGATGATATGTTGATAAATCAAAACAAACAGAGGGAAAACGATGCCCACAAAATTGGAAGATCTACTAAAGTGTAATTTACAAAAGGTTGAAAGAGAGTCTAAGCTCCAAAGTTGGTGCCAAAGAAGTGAAACAAATTCTACAAACAAAACAAATAACAACAAAATTCTATGAGAATCACACCCTTGAATCTAACTAAATCTCTTAAATTAATCAAAATGCTAGAAATCAAAAGCATCATCTTCCAAAACTAAATGTTGAAATCAATGGAGAAAATGAAGGGGACTAAACACATAGAGCCAAACCTCAAAACACAAAACATAAAACACAGAGAAGCCCTAAATCCTAGAATAAAAAGAAAGAAGTATCAATCCAAATGTTTAAGAAATCAGAAATAGATTTAGTGCTCCATAATTGTTTATTTTTTATACTGTAAATGTAATAGCCCAAAATAATAATAATAATAAATAAATAAATAAATAAACAAATAAAAATAATTATAAAAAAATATATACACCAAAATAATAAAAATAAAAATCATTCATAATTAAATAACTAAAAAGGATTACTATAAAATAAAAATTATCCACCTCTCTCCACTAACAGGGTCCCAACAGGATCCTCTTTCTCAACCCCACCATATCACACAGTTCATCAAAAAAAAAATAAACAGAAAAAATGTCAGATTTGGGAAAAGGTAAAAAGGTGTTTCAACAACCATATGATGGGAGAGATTTTGGTCTGTTATTACCGTAAAATCCTATCTCACATTTCCTTTTTAGTTTATAGTTATGGTTATAAGAGGATCAAATATTCTTTTATATTTTACCAGATAATGTAATAATCAGATCCCATATTCAATTAATTAGATTTTTTTTTGTTAGCATCCGAAGTTATAGAAAATAAGGTTAGAATCAATAAAATTGTAGTTGGCAAATCCATAAATATGTAATTAAAATTGGCCATGTTTACTAATGAAAATAAATATAGAATTAGAGGAATATCTTATTTACAGAATTGAAAATGTTTACCGAACTTAAAATCTATTTACAGAAGGAAAATAATTACAAGGAGGGAGAAGGGAAGATTTGTTGAACAGAATTTAAAAATAAAACAGTAAATATGAGAGGGCATGAAACTCTATCAAATTTTGTATAATACGAAATATCAGAATTTTAACATGTAAATGAGAGAAATAATTTTATAAAGTTCAAACTTGAAACTGATGTCATGGGCTCACATAGGTTGACTTGGATTTCAAAGGACGGAATCGAACTTTTATTAAGGATATATACGTGACAACGACTTATGCTAACCAGGTAAGTGGCTCACCCGTTTTAGGTTACACGTTATTTGCTGTATGTTGGCACGTTCCCGTGGATTTGCACGTGTCATTAAATTGTATGCTAGTTTAATGTGCTTAAGTACGAAATCATGTGAACGTGAATTTATGCTATGTATGCTACTTAGTTTGATGTGATATGTTATGTATGTGACGATATGTGGTCCTTGAATGATTATGGCATGTTTGTATGGAATATTTGAATGTAAACAGCATGAATTGTATGATATGAAATACGGTAAACTGCATGAAAACATAACCCCGTTAGGAATATGTATGATACGTAAAGAAATGAAAATGAGAATGACATGTAAGCATGAAACGTGACAGGGGGTTATGTTCATTAATGATAAATATAGGACTAGTGGGGACCTCATGCATATTGTGTGTTCATGCATTTGGGGGGACCCCTATCCCATCACGAGGGTACGGACGCGTATATCCAATGGCAGGACAACGATCGTTATGCTTTGCATAGCGCTGCCGTGACGGTTCTAGTTTTAACGGGTCTCGACATAAGGGGCTCCGAGGGTATGCCCACCGGCTAAGGACAGTGGCCCAGCGGTGTGCGAACTAGCTGGTGAGCCCATACTCGCACATATGGGCTGTGTGTAGAGTATATGGTATACGTCCATGATTACCCGTTAGGATTGCACCGTAGGAAAAACGAAACGAAACAAAACGAAATGATAGGTCCCATCATTGCATTGCATGTGATTGTCGCATAACCCCGATAGGGGGTCACTTACTGAGTATTCTAGAAATACTCAAGCCTCGTGCTACTTTACTTTTGCAGATAAGGGCAAGGCACCCATGTGACAACAACGGCGGCATCGTACACCTCGAGACCGTGGCACATGCATAGGGTAGTTGTTTGTTTATTCCATTTCGTAGTCTAGTCTGAATTCGGTTTGCATCATTAGTATAGATTAGTATAGGTTGAAATATATTTGCATAATAAACCATAGGGTAGAATAAAACATTCATTTTGGTTTTGTTACTTTTCATTTATTTCAATAATGTTCTTTTCTTTTTCCTTGTAATCGTTTTCTCTATCACGAGGTAATAAAAGGCGAGAGTAAGTCGCATTTATGAATAGAGCCCATTTAATGTATACTCCGCATTTCAAGGTATAGTAATGACCTCAGATTAAATAGTTAAAATATTAGGATCGTTACAATAAACCTAGTTGAGCAACATCCAACGAAACCCTAAGAGAGATCGTAAAGAAGAAAATTTCTAATAGAAACGAAGTGATGAATGAAGGAAACCTGGAGCAAGATTCGACCAAATGAGTTTCTGACAAAACTTTAATATCAGCAACGAAAGACTAGTAGCCATGAAAAGGGAAGGAGCCTACTGAATTTCTCATGGCTCTCAATAATGGTTGGCGTTTGGTGCTTTCGGTACTTTTGCACTTTCGGGCCAATACCCACAAATCTATTGTAGAAGGCTATAACAATAAGAAAAGATATTAGGTCAATAAGATAAGATGAAACTGAAATGAGAAAGAATAGTGGAGATTTGAGATACATACAATCCAGGGGCCTTCGTTGAGAATAACAAAAAGAAATTAGAGGAGTGGGAGCGAGATTGTGAGTTCGTGGTGTGCAAATCGAAAAGTAAAAAGTAGTGATGCATGTTTTTTTCTTACATTTTTAATAGCTCTTTTTAAAAAATGTTATAACCAAATGCTATAAATGAAGTAATTGTTGTAGTACTTATTCTTCGGTTGTAAGAGTAAAGATTATTCCCAAGACCAACAGGAGCCATTCTAACATGTATTATCCTAACTTACATGCATTCTAACAAAAATTTGAAGAGATCACCCAACATAGAATTGTTACAAGCAAAACACACTTACCATTGGAATGGACAGTAACATTTAATTTTTTAAACTTTTCATTACCATCCTATTCTCAAGATTATTTTCATCCAGACATAGTCTTGATTCATTCATTTACTCTGTTACTAGGATGTCACAATCTTTAATAGTTGTAATTTATATAACGATACATACTACTCTAGTCGAGGTAGTTAAGGTCATGCCATGAAAAGATTAGTTACATTATATTGTGATTTGAAGCTACTATAATTGACCTACTTTCCAATGAAGATATAAAAGTTATTGACTCACCATCTATGTGAAACAAAATGTGTATATAAATACAGGCTCTACAATGGCAAATGAGCAAACCAACTCTACATTCAAACACATAAATTTAGTATATCATAACACTGATATTTTAGGAGATGGCGAACTTCTCTTGCTCCCTCTTTGTTCTTGTCCTGGTTCTCTCAGGTACGTATGGTTGTTTAGATGCCTTTAAGTTTTGTGTTGTAAGCTTGGATGAGTGTTAGACTATGTATAACTTTGAAATTTTGTGCAGCTGGTTGGATGGTGCATCTAGCAACCCACGCAAACCAATGAGATGTGAAGATGTTCAAATATGCATGCGACACCACTGGATGTCACAAAAAGTGCCTAGAGGTTTACCCAAATTCAACATCTCAATGTGTTGAAACTCCTGAATTTCCCACCAACTTCGCTTGCCATTGTTTCTTCCCTTGTGAAGAAAATTGAGTTTTGATGTGATGCCTTCTTTTCCTTGTACTAATCCACGTATTGTAATGCTTTAATTCCCCAAATTTCCTAAATAAAATGGCCAGGTGACTTTGCTGTTATTCAACTTGTCATTATGGTTGCAAGTGAAAATTATGTATAAAATAAGATGAAAAGCAACTACCCTAACATCGACTCTATGGTCTTCATGCATCGCCACTGTCATTTGTATAAAGATGTCTTGCTTTTACCTGAAACGTAAAAATAGCACATGGCTTGTACTTCAAGAAATACTTAGTAAGTGATTTCACAAGTTTTGAAATGCAAATATATGCCACATATTTATTAATTAAAAAAGTTATTATATTAATATTAATAAATATTTTAAATTATTAAATAACTTTTTTATTGAACCAATTCACTATCATAATTGGCCTACTTTCCAAATAAAAAGACAAATGAAAAAATTTCTTGCTCCTTATTCTTCATTGGTTTCCTCCTTTTCTCACGTTTGTTTTTTAGATTTTGAACATCTTATAAACTTTAATTTCAAGGATTTCGTACATTTTTGTTTAATAACTATTAGATTTTTGACAGCTGCATGCATGTTGTCCGTGAATGCAATTCAAGGTAAAGAGAAGTTGTACGAAGAATGCGTACCTAAAGATTGTAGCAAGAGATGTTCACAAACGTTTCCCAATCAACTTCTGAGTGTGTTCCAATTGGACAAATCTCATTTAACTATATTTGCTATTGTTTTCATGATTTCTAGAGGGTAATCAATTCTAGTTTCTATCACAGTCTCCATTAAATAAAACGGTTTAATGTCTCATTTTTGCTTTTGTTTTTGCTTACATGATTGCTAGAGAGTGATCAATTATGGTTTTTACCCGTCTCTATTAAATATATTGGTTGGATGCCCCTATGGATTCAACTTTTTTTTAGCATAATTCTCCATTTCATTCCTTTCTCGCCCATCTTAATTCAAACTTTCATTGTCTTTGGACGACTAACTTGACCTCTAATATAATGTGTTATAATAGACCCAACAACTATTAGAAAAATTGTAAGTAGAGAAAGAGAACATATATGTTCTGTCTGGATGTTTTTTAACCGTTAAATTGTTAATCTAAATATAACTTAATTTATAAGCTACCAAATTGTCGTCTTCCAAGATTGGTATTTCATAACTTGTAACATCATTAGTGAAAGATGAAATATAAAAGAATATTATTATGTAATATAATATGTAACCTAAGGTTGTTATAGTAAATAGTTAGACAATCTTTTTCAACTCTTCCCCTCCATTGCTCCTTTACACATCCATCCTTATCTTTAATCATAGATGAAATTATTTGTTGACTGGTTTGTGGATTCAATCCCTATATTAACAAAATTAGTTATTAATAAAAATAAATATTTTTTTTTATTTACAAAAATAATCCGAAGGAATATATACGTTCTAGAATGAACTCCAACCCAATATCATTTGTAATTTAATGCAAAAATATTTTTCATTAGAATTTGATGATCTCGTGAATGATTTGTGTTTGTTTTTTCATAATTTAGATTTAAATAAGACGAGTACTAAAATAAAAATAAAATAAGTTTTTATTTTTATTTTTTATGGATAATGGGGACTCAAAAACTCAAAATATTTTTAATTAAATTATAAAAAAATTATTTTATTGTTAATAGCTATTTTAAATTATTAAATCACTTATTTATTTATTTATTTTATTTTATTTATTTATTTTATTTATTATTTTTTTTTTATAGAACCCATTCACATATTCTTTGAGTTGAGTTGTCATTTGAGAGAATTTATACAATGAGGATGACTCTTTCGGATTTGGCACTTAACGATCCCAATATTTCCTGCCATATAGTCACGTTACTTATTCTTCGGTTGTAAGAGTGAAGATTTTTCCCTTGGATCAACACGAATCATTCCAACATATTTTGTACTAACTTACCGGCATTTTAAGAAAATTTTGAAGAGATAGAATTTTTACAAACAAAACACACTATACATTGGAATGGATAGTAACTTTTAATTTTTTTTAAGCTTTTCTTAACATCCTATCCTCAAGATTATTTTCATCCGGACATAGTCTCGATTCATTCATTTACTCCTTTACTCGGATGTCAGAATCTTTAATAGTTGTAATTTATATAACAATACATACTACTCTAGTCGAGGTAGTTAAAGGTCATTCCATGAAAAGATTAGTTACATTCCATTGGGGTTTGAAGTTACTTACCATAATTGGCTACTTTCCAATGAAGATATAAAACTTATTGACTTACCATATTTGTCAAATAAAATATGTATATAAATACAGGCTCTACAATGGCAAATGAGCAAACCAACTCTACATTCAAAAACATAAATTTAATATATTACAACACTGATATTTTAGGAGATGGCGAACTTCTCTTGCTCCCTCTTTGTTCTTGTCCTGGTTCTCTCAGGTACGTATGGTTGTTTAGATGCCTTTATGTTTTGTGTTGTAAGCCTCGATGGGTATTAAAGTATGTATAACTTTGAAATTTTACGCAGTTGGTTGGATGGTGCCTCTAGCAACCTACGCAAAACAATGTGATGTGAAGATGTTCGAATATGCATGCGACGCCACTGGATGTCACCAAAAGTGCCTAGAGGTTTACCCAAATTCAACATCTCAATGTGTTGAAACTCCGGAATTTCCCACCAACTTTGCTTGCCATTGTTTCTTCCCTTGTGAAGAAAATTGAGTTTTGATGTGATGCCCTTCTTTTCCTTATACTAATCCACGTATTCTAATGCCCTAATTCCCCACATTTCCTAAATAAAATGGTCAGGTGACTTTGCTGCTATTCAATTTGTCATTATGGTTGCAAGTGAAAATTGTGTATAAAATAAGGTGAAAACCAACTACCCTAACATCGGCTCTATGGTCTTCATGCGTTGCCATTGTCACTTATATAAGGATGTCTTGCTTTTACGTGAAACGTAAAAATAGCACATGACTTACTTTAAGAAATATTCAGGAAGTGACTCAGTCGTGAAATACAAATATATGCAACATATTTATTATTTAAAAAATTTATTATATTTACTTCGATAGATATTTTAAATTATTAAATAACTTTTTTTTTTATTTTTTTGTTCAATGAATTCACTTAGTTATCCATATAGTAAATACATAAAGATATATATATTCTTAATAATGGAGATTTGACCCTATAGTAATATATATTTAGGTGGAAAACAAGCCATGGTTCTACAACTATTATATCTATGCAACATAATAAGAGAGGCTCTAATGGGACCATCCTTACCTACCTATTTTGCCATTAAATTTGTATTAAATTTCTATTTTGTTCTTCATTATTTGTTGATTTGACATAGAGTTGTGGTGTAATTTGAAAGAAGTCATATAATGGAGTTGATTATTCCAAATTTTGCATTTAATGACCCCAACATATGTTGCGATATAGTCACATTAGTTAGAGAGGGGAACTAAGCATTACTTATAAGCGTGTGAAAACTTCTCTCTAGTAGACACATTTTAAAATTGTGAGGTTGACTACGATACATAACGGGCCAAGTGGACAATAACTTCTAGTTGTGGGCTTGGGCTATTACGAATGGTATCAGACCTAGACACCGAACGGTGTGTCAACCAAGATGTGGAAAATCTTAAGGGGAAGTTCAAAGCACAAAATATCTATTTGTTATTTTGTTGATTGGAATATAAGCTTTGAAAAGCAAAAAATATTTAAGATTGAATTAAGAAATATTTAATCTCTTCTTCTAAATGTGTTGATTGAGAAGATTAATATTTCATGGAATAATGATCAAATGTGATGCGATTTTAATCTTGAGTGAGTTATGAACTTTTCCTTACACGAAACTTGTATTTGATTTGCATGGGTGAGAATGACTATCACAACCCATTCAATATGTCTACCATTTTGTAAACTTGAACAATGAGAGCACGCCCTCTCATTGGTATGACTTAGTTTATAGTTAATGGTAAAAAAATTGTTAATTAGAAATTCAGTAGTTCTTAGAGTGAAAACCATAATTGGCTACTTTCTAATGAAGATATAAAACTTATTGACTCACCATATTTGTCAAATAAAATATGTATATAAATACAGGCTCTACAATGGCAAATGAGCAAACCAACTCTACATTCAAACACATAAATTTAGTATATTACAACACTATATTTTAGGAGATGGCAAACTTCTCTTGCTCCCTCTTTGTTATTGTCCTGGTTCTCTCAGGTACGTATGGTTGTTTAGATGCCTTTATGTTTTGTGTTGTAAGCCTGGATGAGTGTTAAAGTATGTATAACTTTGAAATTCTTCGCAGCTGGTTGGATGTTGCCTCTAGCAACCCACGCAAAACAATGTGATGTGAAGATGTTCGAATATGCATGCGACGCCACTGGATGTCACCAAAAGTGCCTAGAGGTTTACCCAAATTCAACAACTCAATGTGTTGAAACTCCGGAAT